>VYXB01006058.1:2511592-2647871 GCA_013397135.1 Pachyramphus minor
AAAAAAGTTCGCGGCGAGAAATTTGAAACGCTGAACCTTCCCCGCTCCGGCACGCGAGAACACACAGAGACTCCCTGTTCCCGTCCCAGCGCCTCCCTCCCGCCCCCGCACACCCGGCTGTCCCTCCAGGGGCGGCCGGAGCGGGGACTCCGCTCGGCCCCGGCTGCGGGCTGTCAGCGGCCAGCGGGGGCAGGGCCGCTCCTCTCGGCTGGAAAATTCCTCTCCCCGAGCGAAGCGTCCCGGCGGCCGCTTCGGCCTCAGCTCTTTCCCATTCCAGCCACCAGGGCGCAGGGCGAAATCCCTACAGGTGGGGAGAGCTGAGCGCGAACTCCGTAGTGGGGACTGTCCTGCGCCGCCACCCGGGCTGTGCCGCCCTATGCCACTGACGAGCGCGCCCGGGACTCGGCTGAGCCACGACCTGCCCGTGTCACGGGTGACGAGCTACCGGTGTCAGGAGCAGTTTCAGCCTGATCTTCACTTTGCTCGTTGAGCAAGAGGGCACCTTGGCTTTTCTATGCAATATCTAGCGAGCAGATCTGCCTGTAACGTGCGGCTTACCTGTGTCAGCACAGACTGACTTTCCTGCTGTGCAATGGGACAAGGAGATGATATTGTACAGAAAATACAACTCTTTATGCAGGTATTATTTTGGCCAGTGCTTAACAAAAGTTGAAAAATAGTCAACGACAAAGCATTTATACCTTTGGTTTTTTCTTCATAGGGAAGAAATAGAATGTTGCATTCTAGTATAAATGTCCTTTTTCTGACTATTTCTAAGATTATCTGTGGGGAAAATTAATAATTGACCAGTTGATTTTAACATTCATATTAGATGTTAATAATATCCACTATTGTATATAGCACAGTATAGATATTGCACTTTAATAACATTTTGCTTCTCCCTGGATGCCCTTCTGATTTGCACTGTGCTTCTTTAGAAAAGATTTTCTTCTGCTTTTATTTTTTACTTCTTCAGGGGAGACTAAACCTGAAGTCACCTGTTTTCACAGACCCTAGAAGTTGTTCACACCCTGAATAACCACATACCATTATCAGGCACACCCCATTAATCTGTGTATGTTTCTTAAACCAAAAAATTAATCACTGGTGAGTCAGATTGGTTTTCCATGGTCCAGTTTTTAGAGAGACAGTGTTCAATGAATTGATCAATTAAGAATGTCAGGAACAATCTCATTGAAAATCTTATGTAAGTTTTTGTTCTGTTTTCTCTTTTGACAGTCCACTTTCTTTTCTCACAGTTGTCAAAATGTTTGGCCCCTTCCTAGGTTAGGATGAATGTTGACAAATTCTTTTGTATGTTGACTGTTGACTGCAGTCAGTCTGTAGCCTCAGTTTAAGTGCAAGAGAACTTCATGTTTTGAATCAGCTACTTTTTGGCCAAAACCATTATGTGACAGCATCTTCTAAATGGTAATGAAACTCCCAGGTTGCAAAGTGTGAGATGATTCAACACTATAGTGCTGTTTTGACTGAACTGAAGACCCTCATAGGTGATTGTGTACTAGTTAGAATAACAACATACATTGGTGTCATGCTGTCATCCCTTCTGATAAACTTTGCTGCACCACCAGCAGATAAGGAATGGTTGTAACAATCCCTTTGCAATCTCATTTGAAAACCAATATACCCTATAGTCTAATTGTTTTGGCAAGTACTAATGCCACAAAGATTGCAATCTATTGAATAGCTCACATGGGCAAATAATAGAAACTCAGCAATGCCAGGCAGAAAAGTGACATCAGAGGAATAACCTAAAAAAAATTACTAGTGGTGACAATTTCCCATACAGCCTGGGGGATTATCTAAAAAAAGCAGTTCACTGAATAATGCCAATCTCAGTTTAAGAGGGGAGAGGTTATGCTTATTTTCTTACATTACCACATCTCTTATTCTTATCTTGGTTGTTAACTAAACACATCTGAAGTACTGATCAGCAGCAACATTGTAGGCTCTAAACTTGAGTGCCTGCAGGCCGTGTTCTGAAATGACAGTTTCATGGTAACTAGACTTAAAATAGTTGGGTTTATGAGATACTGGAGATACCATTTGTCTTAGTTTTTAGAAACAGATTCTGAACTCCTATGGTATTTTGTTTCTTTATCAATAGAAAATGAGTTCTGTGTTCGAGTTTCAAAAGACGTTGATGGAGACAAATGTTCTTTTTTAATTTTTGTATTTTCATAAAGTTTCCAACTTAGTCCTGGCTTTAAGACATTGTTCATATAAAACAAACATAACTCTCATACACAATAAAAAGAGGGCTGCATTAGAGAATACCAAGTGGGATATTAACACACATATTCATTGTCTTTCCTATTGAATAGTCAAAGGAAAAGAAAACACAACAAAACACTTAAAGTTCTCTAGATTTTCCAAGATGATCTGTGAAGATATCATTAAGAATTATTGAAGTGGCAGGTTATTAATTGCACCATTGCAATACTGTCATTTTTTGTCAATGGGTTGAGGTAAAACAATCTTTTATCTGGAGGCATTAATCCATGTGACAAGTCACCACCCACTGCACTCTGTGAATGTACTTGGTGCCATTGTATATTTAGTATAAATGTTTGCAGATTAATACCCAGTTCTGATTACTGTTAGCATAACCTTCAAATTATGCATGTAATGAGAACTGTAAATTGCCATTGCTATTTGAAGAACTTCTATCTTCGGTAGAGACAAGAAGTTCCAGGCAGCTTACTAACTATTGGATTTTCATATAAGTTAACATACTATAAACAAAGCCCTTCCTGTTCTGAAAAAGCATCAATATCCCATGGCATTTTTCATAACAGTCAGGAGTTGTCTTAGAACGCTGTAGTGCTGGTGGTTGCTCTCCTCTGTTTAAGAGGTCGCCAGAAATCTGAATACAAATATTTTTGAATTAATGATGCTGTAGAAATGTAATAGACTGATTTTCAAACAGGTATGCCCATTATTACTCTGTGGTGAAAGCTGCTTGAAGTGCTAAATAGACCACAGGAGCCCTGCAATATTTTTCACTATTGTAAAGGTCTGCTTAAAAGATATTTTTAAATTTCTTCATATATAACAGGTTATTAGTGACATTTTGTGATTTAAAGATGTAACCAGAATGTACTCCTAATGTACACTGGAAATCATACTGAAATCATACTGTACACATACTGTCACACAGTAGTTGTTTTGAATAATATTGTGCAAAGTAGGTGTGAAATAGAATATGGAATCGAAAGGGGTTTTTTGTTAAATTATTTTTTGATGCATAATTCAAATATATTAGAAAGCTGAGCTGTTTTATTCTGCTAGTATAACAGACATGATAAAAATTAGGGGTTTACCCCTGTATTATAAAGATAAAACAAGGAATTATTGTATGATTCTTCCTTTTGTTTAAATGAAAACTAAATCCGTATGTAAATTTTTTTCTACAAGAGCAGGCAATCAGCTTACATTACATCCTGTTCAACAGTTGCCTTTTCTGTGTTTGCATTCCAGAATGTGGGTTAGGTTTTGGGAAGCATGCACATACATGTATATAACTACTGAAAGTATTGCTGTAGGCACAAGGACAGGTTTTTGTGCCCATTTAAACTGTGCACTTAATTGAAGAACACTGTCCCCCCGTACTCGGCGCTGGTGAGGCTGCATCTCGAATCTTGTGTTCAGTTCTGGGTCCCTTACTACAGGAAGGACATTGAGGTGCTGGAGTGTGTCCAGGGAATGGCAATAGAGCTGTGGAAGGGTCTGGAGGACAAGTCTTATGAGCAGCAGCTGAAGGAACTGGGGGTGTTTCTCCTGGAGAAAAGGAGGCTCAGGGGGACCTTACTGGTCTCTACAACTGCCTGAGGTTACAGCCAGGTGGGGGTTGGCCTGTTCTCCCACGTAACAAGTGACAGGACAAGATGAAATGGCCTCAAATTTTGTCAAGGGAAGTTCAGGTTGGATGTTGGGGAAAATGGCTTCACGGAAAGAGTCAGGAATTTGAACAAGCTGCCCAAGGAAGTGGTGTGGAGTCACCTTCCCTGAAGGTATTTAAGACGTGTTGTGGCACTTGGGGACATGGTTTAGTGGTGGATTTGGCAGTGTCAGGTGAGTGGTTGGGCTTGGTGATCTTTGAGGTCTTTTTCAACCTAAACACTTCTATGATTCTATGATCTCATCTGTAAATACACAAGAGGAATAGTAAGCATTTTGTTAACACTTTACTTCTAAAGAGCTGAGGGAACATTTCTAAATAGTAAAATATTACCATCAGAGAAGTTAAAAATATTATTTCTATTTCTTATGTTAAATAACCTCAGTGACTGGACATTACACAATTTGGTAAAATCACATCTATTTAGCAACACAAATGGGATAGCATTAATTTGTATCACTACTGTTTGTATATAAAAAGAATTATTTCTCTCATGCTACAAAAGGAAAAAGTAGAAAATATATCAAGTTAGAACTGTCCTATCTATGTGACCCAAACTAATATTAAAATTACCCTACAGGTAGGTTTGTACAGGTATACAATGCTTTGCATTGGAGTCCAGTTACAGTAATTAAAGCACCACAGACTCCCACAGATTCTGCTAATCTAAATACTGTTACCCAGACAGTGCTATTTAGTCCTTATGTTTAATGTTATTTTTAAATAATTTATACATAGATCATATCTATGCTGGCCATCTACACAAGGACAGGCTTCACCCCGAGAAGTAGACGGATCATGTTGTTCTAAATTGGAAGTAATGGAGTTGTCTGTTTAATGCTTTGGCCTGATAGTTGAAGTACAAATAAGTTTACAAAAAAGGTACCCCATATACTTTCAGATACAGGACTAAGTAATTTTTGCCTTTCATATAGGGTTTCCCAATAGTCACTACTACACATAAAACTGTCCCAAATATTTTTTGTTCCTAATGTATTATTACAGGCATTTACTTTCTTAGAGATATATTGTCCTTTTAGGTCATATTTAAGACCAGCATGATGATACCATGATACATTCCCATTACTACCATTATATTTTCACTCTGCTAGTATTTTATTTTTGCCTTTGGACCATCAAAGTGAAAGTTTTACCACTTACGTGTCATGATTTCTAAGTTATTTTGTTTGTTGAGCAGTATTTTGGGGATGCGTTAAACAACAATTAGTGAGTTTCACAGATCATGTGAATAACTTTTACCTGAGTTATATTACAAAGCTTCAGACAATGCTGAGTAGTGAGTGATTTAAGATATAGAATCACACGTGCTATGAAGTGTCCTACTGCAGTGCTAATTATTTTTAAAACAGCTTTGTCTAAAGCTTTCAAATCATTTTAACCACAGCAGTTGCAATGAAGGATAGATATTAATGAATTTAAATGTTAATCTTAGCTAGGGTTTAGAAGAAACGACAAGTTCACTAAATTGCTACCAGGCACTAAATTTCCAGAATGTACATATGAATGTACATATATAACTTTTGCTGTGCAAAAATCCTTGACACTGAAGTCTGTAAACTCTAAACAGTAAAAAGTGTTTCTGACTAAAATCACCTCTCGGAAAAAATACATTCATAGTATCTGTTCAATTGATTAGTATGCATTAGCTTATAGCTTATTGTATCATATATCATCTCACTACAAGAAACATAATCTCTTTTTTTTTAATTAGAAAAATACACTTAGATCCAAAAGAGATTTGGGAATTTCTTAAACAGAGATACAGAAAATGTAGCAATAGCTAAGCTATCACTAGAGGAATTATCTTAGGTCCTGAAATCGATATTGCTGTGGTTGTACTGTGCCCTGAAAACAAGATGTATTAGCCAAGGAGAAGCCTTATGCTGCACAAGTATATATCTCTTGGTACTCAGCCAGCTCCTTCAGAAGTAGCCTGGGTAACTTTACAGGGCTAACACACCCTGGACATCCTTGGAGGTGCTACATACATTTAGTGAAATCTAGTGACACACGTGAAGCTGCTTTTGAAGCAGAGAGAGGGAGTTAAACACTTAACTTGTACCGTGTGAACTGTGTGCTTTGATTAGACAAATGAATAAATGGGGAGAAGAAAGGGAAGAGATGCTCCTCCTCTGCAATGCTAATAGGAAAGAGAAGCTGTTCTGTGTGAAGCATGCTTATTCAGGTGTGCTTTAGGGACTTTCTGCTGGAATGGGCCCCAAAACCAAGCTCCAAAAGGAAGTATTTATCATGTCTATTTTAAACACAAGATGGTACTGAGACATTCAGCACAGACAAATCAAAGATAATTTTCATCACATATATGCATACAGTGAATTCTAAGGACCTGGAGAAATGTATTTTTTGGAAAAAAAGGCTCATTCCACTTTCATATGTTGGCAGTTTCAAGAATACAACACAGGACCAAGTTCTATTTAAGTCACACTGTAGGCACATATGCTGCTTCATAGATCCAGAAATTACTAGTGTTCTAGCTTTTAGAAAGCAGGATTTTTTCCCCCAATAAGCCTATGAATAAAAGTCATGAACAGATACTTACATGAAGGTTTCAGTCAGAGTACGTGGCAGAGTTTACCAACTGTGATAATTCCCACAATCTTTTCAAACACATTGGACAGGAGCCCAAGGCTATGTATTTCAGGTGAATGTGGCTTTAAGTCTAGTATAAACCTCACGAGGGGAAGATGAAACATAAGCTGTAGAAATTCTTTGAGGTTTTCATCTGAAAATTATTAGTGATCTGAGTTGAGAGTTTGCATAAATAATTTCAAGTAATTTCAAAGCCTAGTTTTGACTGCTTTTTTTCTGCAGTTTGCCAGTGTCTCCTTGCAGAATTACCTTGTTAGTGAGCATCTGCGTGTAGTCAACACAGCTTGTGCAGACTTGTCAGTTTGAAACTAGCAGCTGCGTGAAGCTCAGCTCGGGCTAACAACTCCATTTCAGAGCCAGGTTTCTGGAGATGTAGAAGTGAAATTATTTGTCTCCTTGGCTATGCTTAGCAGCAGTACACAGGACAGGATCGCTCAAAGGTAGCACAAGTATATTCTCTGGTATGTATCCACTAGTATATATCACTGTATCTGCTCTGTAAACAAAAAAATTGTAATTAAGCAGCAAACTAGTCTCACATGTAACAACGTGCTACCGGCAACACAGACTGAGAAAGCTGCCTTGCCTTTGTGTGTGTTGTATGAAAACATAACTTGTAACCATACTTATTTGCAATTGATTTATCAAATTGTACCAACCAATTCAGCATCTTGAAATGTTTGCAATTTAAGAAATTAAGTTTTAGCTAAGATTAATTTTATTTAAGAAATGTATGAAGCATTTTCTAGCACTAGTTTTCGCTTTTTTTTTTTCATTGAGGGATTGTGTCTATACACCATAGGAAGCACACTTCTTGGCATCAGAGATGGTGTTGCAATCTTCCTTCCTTCCTTCCAAATTTCTGTGCTAAAATCACTGTATACTATCCACTGAATATGGCACAGTTTGGAAAATTTCATTTGTATCCTGACACAGTCAGGAAGGAAAAAAGACTTAACGACCTAGTTTGGATTTTTTCTTTTTACTATGGCATAAAAACAAATATAATGATGCTTAGAATACTCACATGCCAATTACTATGTATATGTCCAGCAGTTTATGTTGCTTTTTACTCTACATTAACATCTATTAGTTCCCTCTAGTTAAGTACTGGGTACTAATCAGAGATGAAGGTTGCATGAAATTTTCCAGATATTTTCATTAAAAATAAAGTTTTAAAAAAATCTAGACTAGAGCTTTAAATTGCTCTGTAGGAATCAGCAAAAGAAATGCCCTTACCTCACCCAGTCTGGGTGAGTATGATTTGGCAATAGACCAGATTTAGAAGACTCTGCAAAATTATGTTCATAGGAGTACAACCACACAATTAAAACACTGAAGATTCAACTTTTAAGTAGCTCATTAAAGGTATTTTTAAGCTTTTTCTTTGAAAAGAAGAACACAACTAAATATAGCAAAAAGATTTTGAATGCATCAGTCAGTCCCACTCCATGACCAATGTGCAGCTCCAGTATCACACATTTATGCCACAATATGTGAAATTGCCATTGTCATTCTATGGAGCCATAGCCCACTGATCACTACAACAGCACTATAGCTATTTCTGACTTTGTGGATTAGGTCCAGTGTTTTTCTCAGAACTAAAGATTAGAAAATTAAAAAAGCACCCATTTTATCTCCCCAATCTCTTCCTGGAGAAGACTGGGCAAGTTAACGGGAAAGAAATCCATCAAGAGTTCTTAAATACAAAGCACCATCTCTGGCTCAGGAAGTTCCTGAACCACATATTGCTTGACGATAGGAATATTTATGGAAGTATACATGCATTCCCTCCATTCATAGTTCCCTCAACATCCAGTTTTGGACATTGTCTGAGACAGGATACCAGGCTAGATAAGACATTCAGTCTAACACTGAGAGGCTATTCTTATGTTCTGTGGTTCTTTAGATATATTTGGAGGTCTGACTTTAAAACAGAAAGGCCTCATTTTTTAATAAAGGCAAAAGATGCTATAGATGTATGTGGTTTCTTTGAACTTACTGTAATTACTATTTCAAGATTTTGCCTTCGGTCTTATTTTTTACATTGTGATGCACCACACCTTTCAAGCACTTAAGCATTCAAAGAGCTGGTAAAGGCAGTTTGGTGGTATTAGAAGGTAAATTACAGCTCTGGTGAATGACTTGCTTGGGTACTGACTTTAGAAGTTCTATGTAAAGTGGTGATGCTGAATGGCTTCATTAACAACTCCGAGTTCAGTGTCTGTGAAAGTGAAGGCACAAGGACAAGGAGATGTTTTATCTCTCCCTAGCAGTGTATGAAATGCGTATTGACTGGGTTGATCCTTAGAAGTCAGGCCATTATAGTAAAATACAAGTTCTTGGGCTTCATTCCAGGCTAAGATTCATAAAAATAAACATGTGTATGCTAATTAAATGCATCAGAGTCTATTTAGGCCAAACAGTTATAGAGAAAAGACAGAAGCAGGGTTGAGCTGCCCAAATGCAGAAGCAGGAGAAAGTGAGGGGAAACAAAATGTAACCTTAAATGGTTTGTACTCTTATTTTTATTATTATTTTACTTCTTATGAAAAAACATTTGAGAAATGGGCAGCTGTTGACTCTGATCAACATGAAATCAATTTGAGCTGAGTCACACAACCATTTTTTAAGTGAACTAACTGTTTTCTCTTGATTTTACAGACAGAACCCTGCTGCATAACCCATCTTAAGTAATTCAAGATGCACCTTAGAAAATCCTTGGCCCAAGGGCAGAAAATTTTTGAAACATTTAAAGTGAATGAAAAAAGAACAGGAAGATAAAGCTGCACAGTGGCTCAGATGATAGATTCCTGTGGGGGCAGAAGGAAATTGTTTTAAGTCATAGACTGTGATTATCAAGGTTAAAAGGAAACATGACATTTTTCAGCATAAAATATGAAGACTGAGATGAGAGGAAGAGAATCAACAGGTAAAAATGTCTGGCAAGGCCAGATTACATGATTAAGGAACACAAAGGTGCAGGAACAAATTCATAGCACAAGTAAAAATAATGTCCTTGGGCTGGACAGAGGGTTAACCTTGCTTACTGAGACTTTAGTCCCCAAGTCACTCTGCCCTCTCTAGATCAGAGTGACTATTAGGATAGACTTTATAACTATTACAATAGTTATATCAACAACAGTAATAATACCTGTTACTTCTTTTTGACTTTGCCAAGCCACCTTTTTTCCACTTCATGTGCCACTGATGAAAAAAATGCAGAGGGGATAAAGAAAAGTGCAATATGAATTTTCCACAATCTCATCCTTAGTGAAGACTAAAAGAGTTTAATGCTGGTACTCTGAAAAATCTGTGCTCTGATGACTTTGACCAACAGTCTGAGTCAGAAAACCAGATTTGTTACTGTCTTAATGTATGAAAAGAAGAGAAGTGACGCAGCTGCATCAAGTAGGATCATTCCTACGTAAACCTGAAAGGTCGTGAACATGAATTGGAATTTATGTACTTCAAACTGAAATGGCAGAGACAATTAAATTCCCAATTTTCTAGACAACTGCAATTTCTGGTTGGAATTACTGAATATAAAATTATTTTTTTCCCTCTGTCTTTCAATAAAATAACAGTTTTTAAATCCTTTCTGTGATAAATGATATCTGTTACAAAATAAATTTTCAGCTGACAAAAAGTAAACTCTAATTCATAGAGACATAAATTGCTCTTATTTAACCTAAATACATCTTATACAGTTAATATGAAGCTTCTGATTTGCAAATCAGACTAAATATATGTTCTGTTGAAAGCAAACAAAACAACAAAAGTGAATCTGTTGTATTCTAAGTCACATCACAGAAACATGTATTGCTTCTCCAGTTAAACCTAACAGAAATTACTCTCTAGAAAGAAGAGAACCTATTCTACCCTATTCTACTGACTCAACAATGCAGAACACACAGACACAATGGATGAACTCCAACCTACTGACTTCAAGGGCAAGATCAAAATCCTTTGTGATTCTTAGGGGTGCAAATTTACCAAATGTTTCAAGGTTCAACCATAGGTGATTTAAAGGTTGCTAAGAAGTCTCATTTTTCAAAGGTCATAGATATTTAAGTCTCCATTTCTTTTTAAATTACTTCACAAAAGCAAATAAAAGACTGGACTTAGAGAGGGATCACTTAGATAGGGAATAATGAGGAAGGGGGAATGATCTTAAACTATTTTAAATTTATGTGGAAGCTTTTTAATTGTTTCCTAATAGATTTTATTATTGTGGACAACATGTACCTTGGTTTATACATGACATAATACTATCTTGCATACTTTTTATTTTATTAAGACTTTATGTCCTGATGCTACATACAGTAGGTTTTCTCATGCATAGTTTGTTACTGAGACTTCAATCAGAAAATCATGCCTGTTCACCTGCACAAGGCAGACGGCTGAGAACTGCTGTCCTATCTTCTGAGTGAATTTGTACCAGAATTTCCATCTGTGCTATGCATGTGCCTGGAAGGATACCAATAATAATTACTGATCATTGCAAAGATCACCCCTAACTGATGGCTCTTTCAATATAATTTTTGAACACATTCCACAGTTTAAGTTCAGAGAAAGATTTGAATCACAATGCTGAAGGAGAAAAAAACCCAGGAGGCAGATTTCAGAGCAACAGTTTTGTAATCTATTGCAGTTCTGCCCTTACAGATGTCCATTTTTCTAGTTTTAACGAAGTCTCTCTTCTTAACTCTAAATTAAATCATGAGATATATTTTGAAAGTTACTTCTGTGAAAGAATCCTAGACATCTGGGGCTTATGATAAGAAAAGAAGCCCTTTGCAATCTTCAGCAAAACAGAACATGGGGGAGATAGCGATGGTAGCGTTCAGAATTCATTATCACGGTCACTGTAAAGAGGATCTTCTCTTAAGAGCTGTAGCAAGTACGTGTAGCTAACTGTTAGAAACAGGAATCTAAGTTGTATACAGTAACTTTAAATGACTAAAATCTGTAAGCTTTCTCTGATGGCTGTACAAATCAAATACCATCCAAGTAAAAAACAAGAGTACAGCACAGAAAAGGTATCCAAGTTCAGTATGATATGACAGAGAACACTAAAAATCTGTAATGTGCTTAAGCCATGAGAACTTAAACCTGATGCTGGGGAGAAGAAAGTGAAATAATATTTCTTAAATCCTTCTGTGCAACAGAGCTTACTCCTTGTGTTTACCCAGCAAACTGGCCTTTCCAGAGATCTCTCCAGGTTGCACCAGATACCAGCGAGTATCACACATTGCAAAATGCCACAGCAGACTGCAATCTGATTAGAACTGTAGCATTTCATTTCCAAACAGTCTACATCAGTTACAGATTAACAGAAAATATTTAAATTATTGAAGGAGAAAATTAGTAGCTGGTAAAAGCAAGGTATGAAAAAAGCACACTGGAGCTTACAGAAAAACCTCAGGACATGATTGTACTATATGTTTTAGCTTTGCATAGAGCTTACCAGTTTTTTGTGAGAATTCTCATCAAGAAAATATACTTTCCAGAGATTATTAATTTGTCCAATGAAAAAACACAGAGATTTTACTGAATTGTAAAAGTCACCTCAAAACCTCTGAAGTCAAGCCTCAAATTTACATAGTAGGCATGACAAAAAATGTGACCTATTTGTAATAGTGGAATTCTAATCTAATCTAATCTATTTAACTTTTATGATTGCCACCATGGAACTGGTGGAAAAGGCACGGGGTGGTAATGCCTGTTTCAATTTCTGTTAAAAATCTCACCTCTCATTTGCTTCAGGAACTACTTCACCAGCAGATCCTGCTTGAATAGTGCTCGTGCTTAATCTCCAATATAAAACAGAAAATAAGATGGCTAGAATCACTTGCCAAACTTAAAACAAACAGCAAGTTCCAACAACTCCTCCAGTCCTCCCTTTAACTACCCAAAGGCATACAAAAGTCAGGTAACTGCTGCAATTTAATCTCTTTAGCAAAATTTGATCCAACTGACCTAAGAGTACTTTCTGTATTCCAATACTTAGATATATGCAGTAGGCACCAGAAGCCTAATATTATAGAGTCCAGTGTAAGGATGGGTGGATTCTACAGAAAGAGATCTCTGTGTCAGTCAGCAAGAAAAGCTTTCCTGAATTTCTTCCACCTGGCAATCACTGTAACCCTAGTCACATGTAAATTGGTAAGGCTCATAAAGCCTTTTACTGGAAGTGTGAATAAGCAGAAAGGCCCCTGTATTAAAAATATGATTGAGAGCAGCAAGTCTTAGCACACCATCTGCAGTGAGTGTACTCAAATATTTATTATGTAAGTTCCACTACGGAATAGTCAATAAGCTTTGTCAGAGAGCTGATGAAAGTTCAGAGGAGAAAGCTGTGTGTCAAGCAGCTTGTGACAGTATAAAGAGACTACAGAAATATATGCATCCAAGGGGAGAGCTGTCAGACCCTGAGAAGTTGGAATCTAGCATTCAGTCATTCTCAGTTTCATGAATACACAGTGGATTATTGCATGAAGGGAAGCTGCAGCTCTAGCAATACTGTGTTCTGCAATACAGGTGTGTCTGCTGCCAAGGATGACCTTCCTGACAAGCACCTTATTCTCATTTCAGTGCCCTGGATTCTCAATGATATACTTCCTAATCACTTTGACATAATGAATACAGACTTCCTAGAATGTTGTCTTATACCTTATACCTTATGATAAGAATGAATCCCCAAAAGTAGAATGCCTAGTCTCAAAAAGAGGCAGAGACTCCTATTGTTCCTCTTTCTCTGTTTCTTAAGGCTCTATTCTCAACTGTTAGAGATTGCTAACTTTCTAACAGTCACCTTCACTTCCAGAGCCATCCAAGGATCAACAGCTATCTCACAAATAGGTTCTTAAGTGTTCTGTGCTTCAGCTTGTCTCTTGTGCAGAATAATACTGCCCTGCCAGTGTTTGTTTAGCAGTTGCCATTGTCTGATACAATGGCCTGGGTTACCATATCTCAGACCTGTTCTTCCAGCTAGTCTACATTCTTTGCCCTTGCCACTTCCAGGATGGGGAGATCCTTTATGAAGATACTTCCTGAGCCTGCCAAAGAGCGCCCTCTTCAACAACAATAATCACTTTCATAATAAATTTAAAACTGAAACAAATACTTTGAAAAATATTTGATTAATAGCCCTGATAAAATGATATTTTCCTCTTATGCTTCTTCATTCCAAGAAAATAAAATCTTTCTATATTCTAGATTGATTTCATTATGTCTTTTCCAAAATTTTCATATTTGCAACTTTTGCTGCTCTGTGCAAGTTCAGTGCAAGGTTTGTGGCATAGCTTTATTAAGAAGGAGTTTAAGAGTTTTTCACTGGGCACAAACTATGTGTAAAAATCATTAAAGTGCAAAGGGTTAGAAATTAATAATCAGAATAACTTAAAGCACTTTATAATTAAAATGAAAAAAATAGTTCACCAAGCTCAAAGTATTTTTGCTTAGGGAAATATCTGACCCTCTCTTACAACTCTTCTCACAACTGCATTTTTCAGCTGTTTCATATATACGCAGCTATAGGTTCTCAGTGTCTTCACGGACATCAGGTATGTTCAGTAAACCAAGTATCATAAAGCTCCCGATTCATGCACCCTTAACTGAGATAACTGTAAATAATCCTTTCCCTGTCAACTGGATAGGAATGATGTACTGAACAGTACGAATGCCCTCTGCAGGTAGAACACAGAACTGCTATAATTCTGGAATTAATTTTACCCTGCCTATTTATTAAGAAGGAACTACATAAACAAGTCTACATTGGTCCTTATTAGCCTGTTCTGACATTGTCTGAAAACTGTAAATAGTACAGAGGCATCTGCTGATATTGTTGATAGACAGTTAATCATCTATCACACACTTTTCACCAGTCACAAAGGCAGACGCTGTCTATATTGCTGAATTAGACAGGAACATGGAAAAAGATTGAACCATGGCATGGTTTGACTGCACCAACCAGTATTCTTTCCCATAGCCTCTGTATAAGGCTATCTCTAAGTCTTTTACCAGTCCCAGGAGGTGCTATGTATCCTTCCCATAGTTCTAAACACTTTGAGCTCTCTCACATATATGCACGTACACACAAATTATGCCTAGAGCCAGAACAGTATTCTATTTTACCCAGGGGCCATAAAGGGCCAACTAATGCATATTGTGGATATAACCAGTCCTGTGCCATTTGACCTCTGGTCTAGATACCACACTACTCTCTCTAAAGCCTCAAAAACCTACTGCAAGAGCCAGGTTTTGAGATAATCAATATTGCATTTTCCTGAAGGGACAGTTTAGTGTGGAGGACCATATATTGGGTAGCATCAGGTGAAAACAGCTTCCTCTTGAAGCTGTTATCAAAACAAGTGCTAAACCACCAGGCTTGCATAGGCCTCCTCTGAGCCCACTGCTGTCTTTGTCCACTACATGTTGCCAGACGTTTCAGAGCCTCTGTCACAGCATCTCCTATTCTTCACAGAAAAACAGCAGTCAGCAACTATTGCATGCCTGAACTCTGGGACATTCCGCCCCATGACCTCCATCTCAGCATATTCATGCTGGTTTTCTGACCGACCAAGTCTACTGTGGATGAGATCAACAAAAATATAAATATATGCACTCAGTTTAAGAGAAGAATGATCTCACCCCTTAGCCAAGTATGAATGTGAATGAAACTGTTTGAAGACTATTACAAATTCAGAGCAGGAAACAAGGCTTTTAAACATAGACTTTACTGGAATAAGAAGGCTGATGAACATCATGTGAAGTGCACTAAATGTCATATGCAACACGAGTACAAAGCAACAAAAGTACTAAAAATCAAACCCAAAAAAGGATGGCAGCGTGACAGAGAAAGACTGCTTAACTTTAATAGTCACCATCATTTTTGTTTTTTCCACAATAGCTCCTGACCATTTCCATGAACACACCCAAGGCATCTTGCCCTGGGTTAGACTGACTAATGAATGCCCTTGAGTTCAAGCTGCGCACGAGCTACAGCTCTAACTTCACGTGCAGTACAGAGCAGTAGGTGTATTCAAAGGCCCTGGATGTACAGATAAATTACTTGCTTGTACTTGTCCCTAACTTGGCCATGGAAGTTCAGGTATTGCATATAGTCCATGAAATCAATACACACCATTACAATGCCTGTCTGTTCACTGAAAACATGAACAAATCACTTCATTCTTGTATTTGGGAAAGCAAAAGGAGGTGTTCTGTATACAGGAGCCTCATCTGCCAGCAGAGTAAGGACTGAGGAATAGAAAACTATTTGATCAGCTTTGAGTTCAAAGGCATGTCACAGCATATATAACTTCTAAAATGGATTATTGCGACACTGGCAGTTACAAAAATAGCTTTCTTTTTCTCTTCATGCCTTCAGCATACCTGAAAGTCAGTCAGGTCCACATGCATGGCTTTGGACTTGCTGGGTAGTCTGATTCATTCTCAGTCTATCAGAGGTCTGAAAACATATATTTGAGGTGCATGAAAATCACATTGTATGTATGCGCACACAATTTTGAATTGAATCCAAATTAATATTTCAGTAATTTATTTTTTTTTCTGCTGGAAATGCAGCAATATCAGTATCTTCCAGCAGAAAACTTAGCAGAGGCATGTTTCTCATGGATACTGCAGATGTGCCAAGCACCACGTGAGGAGTGTACAGATCAGCTATAAGAGCTGTGATTACTTGAAAATACTTTTCCAAAGGTCCTGTATTAAGGTGCCTCCTTTTATGTACAACCTAACAATAAACAGGTAAATCTTTTTTTCCCTGATGCATCTGTTGAAACACTAATGGAAACTTTATTTTAAGAGTAAGTCTATGACAATAGGCTTAATAGCAAGAAACAAAGACAGATGCCGTGTTTTATTTTCATGTTGTTTGGCAAGTTTTTCTTGTTTCTAAAGTGCATTTTCTCCTTTCCAAAGAATGCGTGCATGGTTTTTGTTTTGTGAGTGTGCACATATAAAATTTCTACTTGCCAAACTCCGCTGTAATGCACAATTTTTGCATTTTCATGGAATTTATGTAGCCCAAACTTTGTTACTTGTCACAGACTTCCTATATGAGTAGTGACTTCTACAGCTGTCTCCCCTGTTAGCACTGTATACATCCCTGTCCTGCCCAAGACCAGTCTAATTCATCCTTCCCTCATAAAATGCCACCACTGCTACACTATTTTTCACTTTTTTGGTGTTTTGCCAAATCTCTCTCGTCTTTCCACCACAGCTACCTCAAGACAGTTACTGCCAACGTTAAGCTTTTACTGTTCAAACAAACTTCTTCATCAACTTGCCAATATATTGAATTAAAAACAGACTATCCACCTTGGGTGGGGCTTACACAGCTCCCATGTTAGGTTCATTTTCACACTCTGTTGCATAAACTGAAGTGGGCATTTATCAAGGTGTCTGCAAGTGAAATATCCAAGAAAGCAGGGACTGTAAAGCTGCCAAGTTTCAAAGTACCTGGGCACACCATCTGCAGAATCTAGAATATAGCATGTCAACAGGTTGTCACAGCCATAGATTAGGACATAGCAGGATAGCAGAGCACATTAAGCTTACTGCATTTTAACACAGGCCAATGCTTGCTTTCTGAATATCGAATTAACATTGAATTTTCTCATTTGCAGAAGGTTTTATGGTTAATGTACTGAGTATAAAAATCCCAAGACTCTTGAGACTATTATGTGTCATTGGAACTTATTTTCAGCTCAAGCAGAGACTTTATTAAAAAAAAACAATAAATATCATCTGCATCTACTGTCACTACTCAAATATTTTTGCAATTATGCTTAAATCTACCAGACAAACCACCTCAGTTTTAAGATAGAACTGTTAACATTTGAACTGAAACTAATAATTAATACGATACAACAAAAGACGAAATTAAAACAAACAATTATTGCTCGGGGAAAAAATAGTAATAATTTAGTGACTAATTTCCAAAAAGTGTTGGGTATTCTGTTCTTCCATCCTTATTCACAATTCCGTTTAATTCAGAAATGTGTGTAATAGTCGTACTAAAAAGAACAAAAAAGAAAATATTAACTGAAAATTCACCATGACAACTCAGTTATGCTGCGACTAATTTTCGAGCACCATCTGCTGGTCTGCTTCTAAAACAACAACCGAATTTCCCAACTGCTGCTAACACCCGGATAAATCGTCGGGTCTGTATTGACTTATAAGGTATTTTGTTACCTATTTATTAAAAGATCCCACGAGTCATGCACTATCACGTTTTTTAAGGAAATAACAGAATTCATGTAATAATGGATGGCTATAGAGGAGATGTGTTGAGAAGTTAAAATGTCTGCTC
Source organism: Pachyramphus minor (assembly GCA_013397135.1). Taxonomy (NCBI): domain Eukaryota; kingdom Metazoa; phylum Chordata; class Aves; order Passeriformes; family Tyrannidae; genus Pachyramphus; species Pachyramphus minor. Next base: position 2,529,490 of record VYXB01006058.1, read on the forward strand.
TGCAGTTAACATCAGTTGAGACAACCTTGTCACAGTGATGTTTTTATGCTGAAAAGGTTTCTAAAGTACATTGAAAATGAAAGCAACTTGGCCACTGTTTTCACGTAACATACCATATGTCACCCTTACCACAACTCTTGTCAGCTAGAAGAGATATCACTGCAATCTTTTATTTCTTGCAGATTCTCAGTACTGCAAAGAGTTGTAGAGAAACCTACAAAGACAGAACCTCATCCTCAAATTCATCATCATGATTACTTCTTGCTCATCTCTTGTTCCTAGGAATACAGTGCCATCTGTTTTTCTTGTCTTTCTCCCTTCTCCTCACATTTCCTCTAGGACAGGATGAAAACGTCCTATGTTAGGAGCCTGGATTCTGGCAGGGCTAACTTAAAAAATTTGAAGCTCTATTCTTTCCTCCTTCTTCCTAGGACTCTAAATACATATTTGCTTAATTTGCACATACCAAAATATTCTGTAATATAAAAAAGCTGTAATGACCTTCTGTTAATCAATTTCCAGTTTGAATTGCCTTGTAATGTCCAGTTTCGATGAAGACATTTGAGTCTTACAATTTTATTCCCACACTTCTGACAAATATATTTAAATATCACAAAAACACATAATGAATTAAAGGTGGGGGGTTTTTTAAACATAAAGTAAAAATAGTTTCAGTATCAAAATGAAGTTACAACTTGCAAAGCCTAGATATGAAATGCTGGTCTGTTGATCTGCTGAACATTTACTTATCTGACTGTCTCATTATTGAACAGTCACTAAAAATTACCAATTGAATTACATTACTTATTTGTATCGCACAAGTACTTTGTCTACTGCCTGAAATATTTTAGCCAGTCTAGATATAGTCCGTGTAATGATCGATATTTCACAGTAGACTGCTGTCAGAATAAAATCTTGATTCCTACAGTATTCCAACATGCACTTAAACCTTTTTTCTTATTTTCATGTTGAAATAAATAGGATCACTTCTGCATTTTTAGTTAACCGTATCTGTTCATAATTGAGACTTTGGAGTCCTGTGGAGGGTCACAAAAATTTAATTCAAGTAAAAGACCATGCAGAAGGCTGGTGTCCATGAATGAGACTTTTCAGCACTGAAATATGCTTAATACTTCAAGGAAAATTAGCACTTCATAGAGGAGAAAAACCCCCAAGTTGTTGGTCTGGATCAAGATGATTCTAAAAAGAGAAAATGCAATCAATTCTTAATATCCATTGATAATTTGCAGGAATCCCAAGGACACTGATACAGATTTTCATTTACAAGAGTACTGGTAGTAGAGTTAATCCAAAAGTGAAGATCCTGGAATAAAGTAAGTAGAAATGTTTCTGCAATTCCTTTAAGATGTTATTCCAAATAAGACATTATTTTTGCATTTGCAAAACAGCACTTTCAAGGTTTGTTTGTGCTCTTTTTTCACAATAAAGAAAAAGGTAGGTATACTGCAATGAGAATACATGGACAACTTTTTATGTATCATTGTTCTATAGAGAAGGAAAATTTATAAACATTTTAACACAACAGCTTATCCAGTTGCCTGTTTGTATCAAGTTTACTTCATGTTCTCACACTAACAACTTCTTTCTCTTGGGTCACAGTGATATCCTTCATAAATTTGTACCAGTCCCATGATACTCTGTCTAACACCTACTGACATCCTGATGCCTGGGGATATGTCATTCTATAATTCTACACTAGCGCTATTCCACTTATTATAGGAAATAGATAGAACCTGTTGCACAAGTTCTTAAATCTCATCATAAGCAATAATCACTTGTAAAGCATTCTTTTCTCAACAATTTAAAAACAGTCCACTGTACTGCAATTTACATTGTTAAAATACTGATGGGAGTTCCCAGCTTATATATAGCACAACGAGCACAATGTTGGGGTTTTTCTTGGCTCTAGTTTTGGAAGCATTAACCATCAGTTGGGAATATTTGCAATTTTTCAACGAAGTTCCTTCCTCAGTTCTAGGAGGTTCCTCTTTTGATGCCCTACCAAAGTTTCAGGATGTTTTTCTTTTTGCATCCTGCTTTAGTTCCAAGATATAAACCCTCTTGGAAGCACCCTACAAGTTTCACAGTCTTCCAAGGAAAAAAATTACAATAGAACATCCACCTAAGGAAGAACTGCACCCGAATAAAAGAAGGTGGGAAGAGATTACCAGCAATTAATAATACAAAGTTGCAAGCAACAGAACTCAGAAAATCTTTTAGAACAAATTCTGCTCCAAGAAGTCCACAGTTCTTTACTTTTACAGTTTGAGTTAGGTGTATATTAGAGGAAACAGTATTTCTATGTATTGAAGATTTGCATTTTGAATGCTTATGTTGATTTCCTGGTTCAGCTGGTGTTTGATAACAGCAGAAGCTGCCAAAGTGAAAGACTAATTTCAAGTTTCCTTGCATATTTCTGCATTTCCCTGCACTTTCAGTCAATGGTTGCTGTGGACTTCAGAGCAAACAGAGGTGGCTAAATCAATTCCAGAAGCTTGAATGGGTTCACAGCAAGTAGAATCATTAATATCCTTCCATTGTTAATCTTAGACAATACAAGATTGCATGTTCCCAGAAAGTAGACACAAATATTAGTTCTTTATTTAAAACAACAAGTTCTCTATATTATCTGTATTTTTCATGTGCAAGAAATGGAATTTGTTCCCTTGTTCAGTTTCACAATGAATAACTTCTCCATGAAATATAATGGCATGGGCCTTCAGTCACCGCCGATCCATGGGATCCACAGCTACGCCATTCCCTCTGTTACAGCTTCTCATAGTCTTGTCTCTATCTACAAAGTTAGAACAGTGATCCAGCTCACTCTCGTGGTCTTTTCCTATTACAGTGCCCTGTAAAGCACTTAATGCAATAGACTGGAAGCACAGAGCTGAAAGGAGGAACTGTGAGGAAGAAATGTGTGCTGTGCCATTGATTCCCACTGCTTTGCAGCTGACCTAAATTACGAAAATTGACAGTGCTTCATACCTCTATGGTCTAGATCCCCTTCCTCTCTCCCAGCATGCTGGTTTCAGGCTGCTGCATCCACATACTTTTCCCACAGCTGGGACAAGTACAACAGAGCCCACCAGCAACAATTTGATATGCCATCAATTATATATTTGCATTTCACCACTGAGGCCTACTCTTCCAAAACCTGGATTATATTACATCCGATTTATGAAAGACTGGAAGTGTCAATTATCCTATGATAACTGACTAACTGTACACTTGTCCCACCTTTCCAGGAAGGCTTCGTGGTGGTTTATGATGTCCCTGGAAGGATCAGCACACTATAAACTGCTCTTTGATAATCAGATTTCTGCACAAAATGAGCTGTATCATAATCCTTTTGCGTAGTTTAAGAATTACTGTCTTATTAGACAAAACAATCTTTCATTCCACTGCCCAGTCATTGGATGGGAACAGATTTAATATATGCTGTTAAATATATGAATGGGAGCCTGAGAACACCATTTGTCTCACACTGCAGGCAGACTAGCACTGCTATGACCAAATTTTCGTAATTACTACAGCACCTAGGAGGCCCTGTCATCTATCAGAAGCCAGAGTGTGAGGCAGTATATGAATACGGAGAAAAAAATTAAGACAGCCCCTGCCTCTAGAAACAAAAATCATGAGAGATGTACGTAAGTACAACATACTGCCATGCAATCTCAGGCTTGTCAAGACAGCACCATCCCCACTGTCAGCTTTTCTACCCCCTCAAGACAAAGGACACTGCTGAAGAGCCTGTCAAGTTTACTATATGTGGCAGACATAAGCTTCCCAACTGAAAGATAATTTGCATGACCCCATCTAAATGCAGGTTTTATATAATGGCATCTGTAATTTATTCCTACAGTGTCTAATGGTGATTTTCACTTTGTTTCTAATTTTTTGTCTTCAGCTCATTACCTCTGTCTCTGTATTAATACAGTAAGTTCATGAATTGTATTGAGAAATTCCAGTGTTAGTGGTGGCCACTGTCTCTTTTAGGAAACCACATGTGAAAATTCAGACTTTCCTATGGTTTTCTTCAATGTGTGTTGCATGTGATCTTGGAATTCTATACAGCGACTGTAGCTTTTACATGCGGTATTGTCTTATGAAGAACCTAGAACATTTACATAAGGAGGGAACAGAAAGATAAGCAGAAAGAGAGATAACCAAATAATCTAATTTCTCTCCATGAAGAGTTTTGAGTTATGTACTAAGTATGTACCTTAATCTCATCTTCACCAATAGCATGGAATGGCAGAAACTGGAAATCTTCTACTTATTTCCTTCACTGGCCTGAATTAAAATCTTGTACATTTTACAATTTACACCAGTTAAAAAAAAATCCAAACAACTGTTGCAACACACTTTTTAGGCTGAAACTTAAGAATTCCTTTTAAAATTAGATCTCCATGTAATAAAACTACTATAAGAATATAACTCTTCTGTGCATTATGTTTGAATTTTGATTTCTCCCTCATTCCTCCTATGGGAATGTGTTCAATCCTATGTTTTTCATTCACAATACGTTTGTTTAGTCTACAACTTTTATGTCTCTCCCTAATGTCTACTTAGTGTTCACATCAGCATCTGAACAAATTCTTACGCTACATGTAAGTTTTGTTTGCCAATGAGTCACAAATACTAAACAGTGTGTCTATTAAATAGATAAATATCCTTCCCCTATCAGATCCAGATAATGTATGTAATATGAGATATAAAGTTTTCGTGTGTGAAAAATATATAGAATTATGTCTATTTAGCAAACCTGAACCATTTTCCTCCCCCCTCCACAGAGAAACTTGAGGAGGAAGGAAAATTCTCTAGGGAGTCCAAGGTAATACATGGGGTTTGGTCATCTGACAGATTTTCAGGACTAAGTATTTTGTGAATGTGCAGAAGCCTGTGATTGACAAGAAGCACACTGCTCTAGATAGTCAGAAACTGTCTGCTTAGCTCCTGTGAGAATGCTAATTGTACATCTGGTGACCTCAAATGCCTTCTCAGCTGGAGAGAGGGATCTGGAGAAATTGTGAGTCATAGCTTTTCACACGAAAATCCTGCCAGAAAGCACTTGTGGAACTTCCCTCTGCATGGACTCTGTGATGTTCTGTTACCACAGAGCATTTGGAGTTGGGAATATTGCTGCTCCCAGGACTCCTTCCACTTCTGTGCACAGCACATCTCTACTTGAAGTACTATGATTTTGGTGAGATCCTGCACACGCTGAGGCCAGTGAGAGGTTCCCAAAGGATTTTATCAAGTTAGAGCAAACGCCAGTCTGCAGTGTTAACCAGACAAAACAAGACAAAAATCTGAAAATTACTGAGACGAAAAAGAAAACTTTATTCTACTGAAATATGAAGAGCCGGGGTTGTGATCTATTTGGTAATTAAGCAATGCTACATACCTCCAGCTTACCAACCAAACCTTTATAGCTACACACCTAAAGCAGACTCTTCACTGCAAATTTGTCCAATAGTATAACACAGGGAGTAACCAGATTTCGTTCATTCTCAGTGAGCTCCGCTAAAACTATCAGATTGTAAAGTGCTGCTTTTGCCTTATATATTTTCAGTCACAGAAAGACACTTTAGCCTAATTTAAGTATATTCACTAGTAATTCTTTATTGCAGTTATAGTCTCTTTGACGTAATGTTGCCAGTTAAGTTTATGTATCTTTCTTTTCTATATCATCAAGACTTACCCACTGACATATTTATAACAGCTTTATTTTTATGTCCTTAAATACTGCATTGCTTATTTTGGGGAGTCTTAGGCCCATCAAAAAAAACCCTGGCTATCACAATTTTTATTATTAAATAAAAAGATGCTTCTTTCTGTATCCAGACCTCCTAGGCCTTAAGAAAGCATATAGCAGGTTGCTGTTATTTGCCATTTCAATAACGATAAGTTGCACTACGCAATACTGGAAAGGAAGTGACCATAGCTTTCATAACGCCATTACCCAAACAGCAGTTAACTTTATGGTATCCATGACATCTGACTTAACTTTTTCAATATAGTTATGTCTGGGAGAGCCCTTATCATCACCTGGAAAATTTGTGAATGAAAACCACTGAGCATATGATTACAGGAATGCAATTATTTTTGGCAAAAGAATCTCCTAAGAGCAAAAGAAGCTTTATCAGCAATGAAAACATTCAACTGACCATTACTACCTCAGACTTTACACTTCACAATTTAGAAAGAATAATGAAACAAATTTTCTTTAAATTTGCATTTGTAAAGTAGAAAAGCATAGAAAGACTCATCCTTCATAAAGGACATGCAAACACGATTTAATATCAAAACAGCCTCAGCAGAATGTTTGACTTGAACGGGCAATACTACAACACATTATAAATTATTTCACTGACACTCTAAAGCAGAGACAGCTTATAATTAAAACTTGAAACAAGGTAGCACACTTCAATAGTGAAAAAAATTAGAAAAAAAAGAAAATAAAGCTCATGAGAGATTTCTGATTCATCAGAAAGATGTCATTAGTTGTCACAAGGAAATATTATTTAGGTTTAACTCCATTTGGCACAGAAGAAAGCGAATATCATCCACAGCTAAGATAAAATCAGCTATTGCTGGATCTAAACTGGTAAAAAATATACTCTGTCAACTGTATCAGGTACATGGACAACAGAAAAATTATCACTCTCAAAGCTGACTCTATTTAGGGAAATTAAAACAGAATAACACTCACAGTTCTAATTGCTTTACAACTTAAAAAAAAATTACCAAACCAAACAATTAAAACAAACAAAACAAGCAAAAAAACCCCCCAAGAATACTTAAAACATTCATTTTGGAAACACTACGTTTAAAAAGTGTGTTATTTTTACAAGTATTATTGCCATCTACTGACTCTTGATTAAAGATCTACTTAGGTAGAAGTTTTGAATGAAATAGCTTTGTCATGAAGTATGAAATGAAGACAAAACCCAAGCCCATTAAGCAGCATAAAAATGAAACAGCCTTTTACATCTAGTTGGCAAAAGGAACCACAATGAGCACGATAATGCAAAACTTTAACTTAAAGTATACAGTTTGATTTGATAACAAGACATTTTCAGAATCCCAGCACTGATATGACTGAGGATACTCATATTACTCAACTTCAAATTACTCATATTTCATAGGCATATGTGAATCTATTTATAAATATATATATGTATATAAGTACATAAATATACACATACATATATATACATGAATCCTTGATGTTACATGAATTTTGGAAAACATAACAAATCACCAAAATTTGACAAACCATGACAAAATGAACAATCATATACTCAAAAGAATCAGAGGACTAGAATGATAATCAAGTTCGGAATGTCTTCTCACAGCATTCGCTCAAGCTGCATGTGCCTGATGTACAGCAATGTTTAATTTCAGTTTCAGAAATAAAAAATGGGGTTATAAATGTAAGAATCAAACTGTGTTTGTAATGCATGTAATTTTTTTCTCTGTCAATCTTTAAATTTTTACAATGACAGCCTAGTAGAATCTTTTTAAATTCACCTCTGTGGATTTATTCATGCAATATCTTTTAATTAGAAGACCACAAATTGTAACAGTTACTATTAAATTGTGTCAGTTACAGTTCAGTCAGAATACAAAATTGCCCTCAACTGAAGAGCCACTATAAGGAAAGCTTGCAGCAATAAAGGACAGTTATTGCAAAATCAAAGACAGAATTAATAAGAGTCTTTCAATTTAACAGCAGAATTTTAATACACAGAGATCTAGACATACTTTTCCTCAGGACTTCAAAAAGTCCTATACTATAGCATGCTAATAAATATACATGAAAAGATTATAAAATTAATAAAAATGAAATTAAATCAATGAAACATGGGAGTTGTTTACATTCCAGAACATTTAATTTATAGCTTTTAAACAGCATTGCAGATCAAGCTAAAAAAAATGCAACCTTCTTTTTTGGCTTGCAAGTTATTCAAGTAATGTCTACTGAAAGGCACCTCTGAGAATTTGTGTTTCAAGAGTTAAAACTCAAGTCTTACTTGGAAAAGGATGGCAGCATAAAATCAAGTACATAAATACAGTTATATGGTTTAAAATTCTTTGTGCATATCAAAATATCAAAGCTCTTCATTCCACCCTCCTTTAAACTGGTGTGTATGGCTCACTGCAAGATGTACCTGATCTAGTCTGGAGACTGGTGTGCTACCTATGGTGGCAGTGTACTGTTGTGAACAGAAACATTACTAGGGAAGCAGTAAAACATTTCTTTTCCATGGCTACACTCCTGGGGGTGCAAGACAGTCATAACAAACCCAACTGCCATCACTAGCACACCAAGAGCAAGAATCAGGCCGGATATGAGGTTATCGAAATGGTTCCATCGCTCCTTGGACAGCCTTAGATAACAAGCTGATGGGATGACAAAAACAAGTGGAGTAGCACTCAGAACTCCCTGTGTGTGGGAAACAACAATAGAAAAAAACCTCATAAGTATGTATATTTAGATGTGAAGAACAAAAGCCTAATTTTTAAATATCAGCTTCACTTTTGAGTAATTGCTTAGGCAAAAAATTACTGCATTGATGGAATGCTTGCTTTGAGGGATTTGGCCTGAATAGGTGTGTGCACACATTTCATTACTTTTATTGATCTCTACATACACACAGAGGTAAATTTTCTTCAATTTTAATGTAAAAACGGGGTGGGGGGAGGGGGAATGGGAAAGAAATTAGCAACAATTGTCATGAATGAGAAAATTTAATGGAAACATAAATCCTGAGCAAAGCAATAGGAATATTGTTAATTTCTACCTAGTTATAATTCGGAAAAGATTAATTGAGAAGAAACTATATAGGTAATTATTTTAAAAGGAGGGTAAGTGGGCAGCTTATCTGCATATTCTGACCTGTTCTACAATGTTACTGCAAGCATGAACTGCTAAATCACTGCTACAAAAGCCCTTATTATGGCTCTCTTAGCAGAAACTGCACTGTGGATCAAAACAGTGTACACACATAAGAATGTATCATATATCACACACATATCATGCAACCTGAAGAACAACTCCTTCCATTTTGTTTCATCAGTAAGCACGCAGTATATGACTTGAAATGAATGCAGGGACAGGGATGTGAAGTGGCAGTTCTAAAATATTTCTATATAGAAGTAAGGGTTGCCCTTAAAAAGTTTTCTACACCTTCTAACTTTCAAATTTCCACATCTTTTTTATTTAAAGACAGATGATCTAAAAAGATAAACTGATAGGAATTTTTTTTATTTAACATTTTCTTTTATTAAATGTACATTCTGTGCAAAAATACTGACTTCATCTGTTAAATCCACTTTGCCAAGTAGAGTAGGTCTCCAGTAGACCACATGGCAGTTCTAGCCAGCCAACCAAAATTATATAATGTGTTAACACTGGTTCAAGGCAGCAAGTACCTCGTATGGGCTGCCTGGTAAGCTCCAACTCTGCTATGAAGTGATACCAAATACAGGAATGTTTACTGGCAAACAAAGCAGTTCCCTTAGAAGTCATACACCCAGGTTCTAAAATTACTCAGTTTTGCTCCCTGTTAAGTCTGAAGCAGAGAAAAATTCCAGTTACTATCTCTCTGGTCTGACTACTACTGGTTCTTTCCTTCTACACCCCTCGTTGTTGTTTTTTTTTTTTTCTCTGAATGGCACAAGGCAGTCTCTAGGATCTGTCCCAGCGTTTAGTAATTCGCCAACCTCATCAGAGGCAGAGACTAGAGAAAGAAATGCTAGATTCAGTATCACTATATAGTTTGGATGAGTATTTTAGTGATTTCTAATGCAGTTTAAATACATTTATTAAGTCATAGCCAATTGCCATATCTCCAAAACTGTTCTAAAAGCCCTCCCCAATCATATGAACTTTACTTCCTGAACTTCCTTTCTCCTTTAGTTACCTGATTTTGAAGCAGCGAATAATTCCTTTTTTCCCTACTAACATTACTACTGACTACTACATCAAATTATGTAAGATTTTCAGTAGAGCTGTGGATTTTACAGTGTTCTGTTTTATTAACACATGATTTTTTTAAATACAAGAGTATAGAAGTTCACTTACATTCAGCTCTAAAACTATTCCAAGGCAATCATACACTAATGATACACCAGTCGCCACAGCAATGATAACTACTGTCACAACAATATGGAAAACTGTTGAGAGGTTCCCATGGAAAAACACATTGGCAATCACCTGAAACAGAACCACAATTTTTAACCTTGTGTTTGCTCCTTATGTTATCAAACAGATTATTCCAAATCTTCCAACCATAGGAAACTAAAAGAATGTAAGAATACACTGACTGATTTTACTTATCTTGCTTCAAGGAAACATCTCCATCTGCTTCCAAAAATAACTCATAACAAGCATTACTAAAATTGCTGAACGCTTCCAAGACTGACTTAGTTATACCTGCAGGATTTAGAGGATACTTAACTTTCTTCTCATTTGCCCACTACAAAATAAAACCAACTTACAATTATTTATTGAACAGACAATTTCCTAGACGGAGATGCTTCTAAAAAAAGAAAAACTATTAAGCATGAAAAGTATGCTATTTTTGGCTACTCTCAACATAGTAACAACAGTGGCATTTATGCCAATTTTAAGCAGTCCTGATATTATTAAGTAATTATTAATATAATGTTGGGTAATACTATAATGAATGTAATGCAACATTACACAGCCAGTGTCTAAAGACTGCAACTAGTCCCTCATATTCATTACATGTATCAGGATAAAATACGGTGATATTTACTACAGATCAAACACAGACTTCAGCTACAATACGTATTAATAATCTGAGAATATTATTAATATATAACAACATTGTTAAAGGGAAAATGTAATAAATTCTTACCTCTCTGGTCACAAAACATTCAAGGGGGAAGGTCAGAATTACAGTAACTCCATAACAAAACCTTCCAAATGTAGCAAGGTTGTCATCTCTACAGTAGTTTTCAAATATATCTCCTAAGGCATAGCAAAACATAATTAGCTTGAACTTCACATCATATGCCTACTTGCAAATTGAAGTGCAGGTTATTGGAGTTACTGTAGTAATTGGGACTTTCTGATCCCCTCTCCTGACACATATCAAGAAACTGCAGTTATAGTCGTAAGCTGCATCCAGGAGAAACTTTCAGCTTACGCCACTAGTAGCAGTGTTCTTCTCTGAAGTAGCATTTATCTTTAAAAAATATTTTAAAATATACATATCAGAGCTTGTCATCTGTTATCTTTCCCTTAACACAGATTTTGTGTGACATGCTGGTGTTTGTTTTAAAAAATATGTGACAGATTCAGAAAGAAAACTTGTGTGTAAAAGATATATTTCCTCTAAAGATGTATCTCCTAGAACAACAATTACACAAAGAAGACCAGGGAGTTATCTCTGGAGAATTGCATTTCCCTGGTAGTATCTAATCATAGCTGGTGAGCTATAGTGAGTAATTTCAAATATTCTGACACCAAAAGCCCATTATAAAAATATGGATTATTACCTAGTAAATCTTATATCTAACAACAAAAGCATTACTAAAGAATTCAAATCATCATCTTGCTTAGAGTTCATCACAAGGAATCTGTAATAATGACCTCTGAGGCACAAGAGACAGTGCACGACAGCGATGAGACGATCCATCAGGTCTTTTCTATCCAATTACAATACTGTCTCATGACTTAACTAATTTTAGGCTCACAGTGGCCCTGAAGAAGCAATAAGGTGTACTTTACAGAAAACAGCCAAAAGGTGTGGATGGGGAGACAGAAGGTAATACAGAACCTGCTTACACTAGAGTCATATCCAGCTGCAGTCAGATATCTCAGCAAGTCTGCACTTAGTCTAGCTACAGTACACCTAATACATCTAGGACAGTAACCTACTCTGCTGGAGTAAGAATTGGAGGCAGGAAAAAAGGACAGACCAACCAGTAACCCCCATCATACAATTCCTGTGTTCTCAACTACATGCTACTGCTCATTAGAAAAGGAAAAAGCTTGGAAGCCTTCTACAGTCTAGAATGTCACTATTTAGTAACAGAAAATGTGCCTGCTTATGAAATGTGTATTATTCCTGAAAAGGTAATGCACTGAACTAATTTATGCCTTGTTCTTCTGAACACACCTTTTTTACTTCAACAAAATGATGTTAAATAACATGATGCAACATTGGTTATATATTTGTACTTTTATGTATATTCATGTACCCACAAAGGGGACAGTAGGATTAGCTACAGCAGAACAGCTGTTGTAAAGATAAGAAATATCTATTAGTCAGAGATATATTAGCACAGACAGGAAAAACTATAAGAATATGTACAGAAAATATATACCAGACACCCTGTAGAAAAACGAAGGCAAGTTTTTGTTCTTACTGCTCTCTCCTGCTGGACCATGTGGCTAAATCATAGATTTTTAGTCCTCAGAAGTGTTTTGGCTATGGAAGTATTCAAAGGTGACTTTCATCAGTGAGGCTTACACTTGGGAATCTGACACATATTAATATGTAGCTGATACTCTTGTATCCCACTTTGGATGTTGGGTAACCATGAGTAATGTCCTATTTCTGTCCATACATACTATGATTTTTCTATTTTTTATGGTCACTAAGATATTTACAGTAAAAGTCAGACAGAAAGGCAGAAATGTAAAGATTATAGCAAGCACCAAAATTGAGGGATCGAGCAGTTTACCTTCTGTGTATCCTGTGAAAGTTATATATCCACATGCAGCAAACACAACACTGATTACAACAGCCAGTGAGACAGATGCATGTGTGACTTGAGACCAGTTCTTTAATGTGGGTTCTTCCAGAGAACCATATATTAAGAAGCTGTTATGGCTGCAGATGAATGCTGAAACACACAGGACAGATAAAGCAAATACATGAATTCATGCATAAATGCATAGAGAGACACAGAACTGTTTGAATATCACCATTATTAAATACAAACATTAATCCTACAATGAGTGGCAAAGATAAATGGCAAGAACTTTTACTTGCTGAGTTGATTTGATGAAGGTGTATATTCATCCTGATTCTGATTACATTACCCTTAAATGTCATGCCATTTCCCACCCTCCACACTTCAATTCCTCTCTTCCTGCTCTTCTTTTGCTTAAAAACCCAACAGCAGATTAACCCACTGAGCCATTTGCTACTTTCAGACTTCCTATGGTATCCATTTTAGGGAGCAGCAAGAATTGGGAGGCCTCAGATTGTCACAACTTTAACATGAAATAATATACCAGATCCTGCAGGCAGGAACAGATTCCAGAATGAGGACTTCCCTGCTAGAGATTATCCAAGGGAATGCAGAGCAACCACAGCCTCCTCAGTCTACCAGTTAGACTAACCCCATTGATGCAGATGCTTTAAGATGAGCTGGATTCACATGCACACTTCTGTCTCTGCTACAGTGGCAACAGCCAGGGGGAAGTGGATGAGGATAATGTCTTATACCATAAAAATGAAATTCATATGGATGAGTCAGTCAATTTTATTTTTTTCCCTACACCAGCTTAACATTAATTTATAAAAAAACCCCAGCCACACCATAAAAAATTCAATTTCTTGGTCCAAAATATTAAATGATTCTTACAGCTAATCTGAATATTGAAAAAACCAGAAAAAAATACTTACCAAATGACATCACCCCAATGGCTTGTACTGCATTTGATTTTGCAAATGTCCACGCGTTTTCTGATTTGGGTCTAAAACAGACATTTGTTTTAATAGATTATCCTCTTTTCTATTATCAGTTATTAAAAATTACTTAAAATATTATGCTGTAATGCAGAACTGCTGCTAGTCAGACCTCCAGAACTCTCTAAAGTAGGCCCCAGTGATCACAGCAACTTTAAACTGGGGAGGTACCTTTCTCACCTTCCTCAAGTATTCACTTGACTCAAGTATTTCTGTAACCAGATTTCACAGTAAAAATACCAGCCTGTTTTGTAAATAAACTCTTCAAGTCATCACATACCAAGCAATAGCAATAGGGAAGGCAAAGGCTGTTACTGATTCTGACTAAGGTTATCTCAATCCAAAATGTCTTCTGACTATTTAAAGGCAATTTCTACCTCTGAATTTGCACATGTAATCCATACAGTCTAGACATATCTTTTCTTAAGCTACAAATCAAGGGAGGCAGTTTACCTTTCTTTACACCAGTTCCAACTATTCCTCACAGTAAAGAGATTCTGCTACTTCCAAGTAGGCAAAGGAAAGTGTAAGAGGGTACAGACAAAAGAAAGTGTAAGAGAGTACATGGAGACTTTTATAATCAGGCAAGAATAAAATATTCCCCATATCTCCTTCTTTAAGATATGCCCACAGTTTTGGTAATTGTAATGCTTAGAGGAAGATCACAGAAAACCAACAGCAAACTTTGTTCAAAAACATTTACTGAATAAAGATATATTCAGATATACATCTCTGAATAAAGAGCCAAAATGAGGAAATGGGGAAGGACACAAAATATCCTTTTCCAGAAATACTAAAAGCATCAAATGAAATTCACAAGCCAGTTTAACATTGTATTTGTGATATGAAAGCACAGACAAAGAAACAAACAATGCAGAGAAGCTTGCTCTTAAAAAAGTTGGCTGCTACTAAGTTTGATTGCTGTTTTCATTTAGAGGGAAAGCTGCTGCCACCTGAGGCTTAGCTGCTCTTTTCCTACTGCCCTAGAAAGCAGTATGGCACTCAGGCCACTTCTGTGAAGGTAACAATGACAGCTTTGTCTCTCCCTCTCTCTGGTGATAACTAGCTGGTTTTGACAGCTATAGTGGCGTATGCTGTGCCTGGTTTCATTGCTTTCAAAAGTTTAAATTCCACCTCCAACTCCTAAAATTAAAAAAAAAAAAAAAGTTGCTCTTTCCTCTTTCAGAACTCTTATCTATTTCTTGAGTGCTCAAATAGTCAATCCTTCCTTTTTATAATAAAACCCCCATACAATATCTAATGCACATTCAGTTCAGACTTAGACCACCTTTTCAGCTCTTAAGCTGTGGTTGCTAAGCTTAACTTTGAAGTGAACAAAACCTGAGTATAAAAAGAAATTTATTTTCTTTGTCCTCAGACGTAGTATATTGTTTTGACTGCTGTAACATACTGCTTCAAGCCTTAAGCAGCTGAATACAGCCCTCCTAAAATATCCTCAGACTCATCATGTAGATGTAATAAAGACTATGGATGAAGTAGAGCTATCTGACATTTGTCTTATGAAACACGACTTCTGACCCTATACAGCTGCTGTAGTTTGTTATGTAGGCTCCCTTAAATTTATGCCACTGATTTCAAATCACTATCAATAGAAACGCCTGTGGAAATAATTTTGAGTGTATTATTTCCCAGTAAAATATTCACAGTTGATTGGAAAAATAATAATATTTCCAAATAAAATTAGCATATAGAAAACTAACACTACAGCTGTTCCACTCTGTAACCACCAGAGGTCAGCTTTGATAGTAAACATACAGAACGAAAATTTGGTTTATACTATCCTTTGACAGCAGAACTTCTCCATTTTCTTTGGCCCTTTTCTATTAATAATTAAAAATTAGATTATCTAATACCTTATAAACCAAAATAGGTTTAAATTCACAGAAATAAAGAATGCTTCTGTCTGAAACACATTTAATTTCTGTTAAAATGATACATCCTGTGCAAAACTATAGCTATGAACTCCTACAAATAGGGATTTTAAAAAAAGGGAATACAGAAAGCATGAGAATTTAATTTGGAACATTTTTAATAAAGTGGCCAAATCAATTAAAAAAAATAAAAATCACAGGAGCTAGTTTTCCCCCTGCACAGTGTTAGCTTATGCACCATTGGCAATACAGCTTTACTTTAAGGATGAATGGCAAATCAGATTAGGAGTATTATTTGGACGAAAAAATCCAAAAGAACAAAATCCTACTTATTTAGCAGCCTAAGACGATAAATTCCTTCCATTCTAGTTGCAGAATAGAGGAAGAATTTCAGATCCCTGATTGGAACACTACCAGCAGCTTGTAATGTCCTACAATGCATGTGGGTACCAATGTACTGTTTTCTACAGTTACTCATATACTGCTGCATGTGCTTTGAAAAACATTTTCATATTGTGGGAATAGAGGGATCTCACACCATGAAAGCACTCAGTAAGAAATTTCATTTCTGAGAGTCAACAGCTGTAAAGTTGTGACCACACCAGTAAGAAGTTATCCCCAGGTTCATTCTGCAGAACATACAGACTTATGCAGAGCTCCTGGAAGAGGGTGCAGGTGACATGAAAGTGTTTATATAAAATAAGACTTCATAGTCAGAAAGAGAAAAATATGTCAGGGATTAGTTATGGAAGAGCCATACAGTGAACAATCATACAAAATTACTCACAAGGCAAAGGGCACCAAGTAGAAACATCAAGTGTCACGGTAAGCATACACACATTGATATAAATATATCAATGTGTATAGTCTGTGCATTTGTCTGTGTAGGCAGATGCACACACACCCTGAAAGAGTGTGTAGAATACAGGGTAACATCACACCTGTTGTGCTTTCTCAATCCTGCTGCCACAGTTCAAGATGGACTCTTTTTTTTTTTTTGAGAAGGACTTTGTTCTGACCAGTTTGACCTAAATTCTTGTTAGGGGTTGCTAGGGCAAGATTTTAACTGCTGCTTATACAAGCATAGCAATAGCTGCAAAAATTCATGAATGACAAAACCAGCCAGCTCTCTGCTCCTCACTCAGTATTTAAAAACACAGGCTATGCCTGCATGAACAGAAAGGTTTTTTTCATGCCAGAGAAGGAGTATTAGATGAAACAACAAGAGGTAACAGAAGAAATATATTTTTGATATTAAATGTGCTTGTTGACAACTCTACTGTCTATCATATATGGTAGAAGCTTTAACACAAAGTAAAGCCTGAGATGTTATATAACTGTGATTCTTGGAACAAAAATAATAAAAGATTCAGGAAAAAGACAGTCTAAGGGAATTCCCAGACAGGAAAAAGTTTCAACTGAAACTAAGATAAAAGCAAGACAGACTGCAGGTAGTGAGGCCTAGTGATGAAGAAAGCCTAAACATTAAGAAGATAAGACTCCACTCAGTCTTCAGCATACTTAAGTGAAAGTATAGCATAATAAACATGTTAGTGAGTTTCTAAAAGTTTTGAAAATATTCATGTTTATCTACATAAGAACAGGGGGAAATGAAAAGAACAAATGAATCAGGCAAAGGTTAAGACATCCTAGCAGGGTGAAAGGAATTTCACATCCAGACCATGAGTGAGATTGGGCCAATTTGTCTGGCGGTTTAAAACGGGCTAACTTCTACTTCTTAAATTTCAATTTAATTATATTCTAAGGTAAAATACCTTGTTAGTTCTTTTTGAGCTTTAAAGGTTTAAAGATATTGAGAACTTTATAGATGCTGAATATAACTTCAATCAATATAACAGAAAGGAAATTAATACAGTTCACATCAGCCTTGGATTTTATATTAATCAAAGTCATCTTGTGAAAGAACACAGACAAGGAAAAGCTATTATGTCAGCCCCACTTAGTTACAGGTGTTTTAATTCTTCTTTCTTCCTTAATTAATTACTTAGCAATTCCGTAAATATATGGGAACTTAGTTTTATTTTTTAATTTCATCACACATTAAAGTTTATCTTTGCTTACTACTGGATTATTTTATATGAACAGAAGAATCAACTTTCTACTTTCATGTTTTTCTCCTGAGCACCTGGTGTTTCATCCCTATGATCAGCTGCGAGTTGAGTAATTCTCACATCCTCTTTACATGTAGCAGATGCTCTTGAAGTTTTTCCTAGAGATTTATGTACTGTGTAGACATGACATCAGGACATTGTTTGCAAAAGAACACCAAATTAAATTAAAATGATCCACCTTTATAATACAAACATAAAATATTTCTTTTTACAGCAATGAATGTTAACTTTATGCTTCAAAGCTGAAACTATTTTATGCAGTATGAACATACTGTACATTTACAGTTTGAGATAATTGGTTTTGACCACGGTAGGTAAGTACCCAGCCATAAGCAGGTGGAAATAATGATCAGATCATCAAAATGTATTTTTATCCAACATTTTGAAATACTAAGAGTAAATTCTGAGTAATCCAGAACACTGGATTTTATTTGCAGGTTCATTATGTCATTCAGGCAACAATAATCACACAGATGATAGTACTCAAAAGCAAAACTGAAAAAAAAAGTACCTCAGTTTCTCAGTTTGATATTTGTTATAAAAGGAAAAAAATTAAATATGTTGCAGAGGGTTTCATATTATTGAAGAAAATATTCTTTGTTGCTCAAATAATAAATTTAATTTTCAACTAGAGCATGGATTGCATTTAAGCAAAAAAACTTTTATCATCCCCAGATAATCATCTTGTACTTCTCAAAGGGAAGCAATCTTCATTTTAAAAAAATCTAAAGGTAAGTGAAAACTGATTACTTCTTAGTAATTATCAAAATGGGAAGATATCCACATAGGATTCCTGTGGAACCTGACCCGAGTCCAGTATTTTTTAATGTATTCAGCAGTAACTTGAACAATGGAACAAAAAGCAGGAAGTGTCCTTAACAGAAAGCATGAAATGTACAGTTAACACAAGCATGATAGAGAATGGCATGAAAAAAGAAAAATTATAAACATGTTGGGAAATGAAGAAATCATCTGATAAAGCAGCATTCAATTCTGTAATGACAAATTCTACAGTTAAGCAGAGAAAAAGAAAGGCTTCACAAAAAGAGGGTTGGGGGCTGGAGGGAAATCCCAAATTTCAGGAGAACAGAATAAAAGAAAGACAAATTCACCATCTCACAATTCTGCAGAGAGAGACTTGGTACTTCTACCAGACTGCAGACTCAAGGCCCATCCACAGTGTCATGCTACTTTCCAAGAAAACAAACATCAAACTAAATTACATAAACAGAAGTGTGGCAACTCCCAAACAATACAGGTGAAAGAGATCTTAAGACACTTGCATTTAGGATACATCAATCTTTCTTCTCTGCTTCTCAGAGGGAATACCACAGGCAGGTAGGGCATCATGATCTTGCTTTTATTTGCAGAAAACTTAAGGCAGCCATTGAGCATGACGAGAAGCACAGGAAGTGACAAGAAGAGAAACACTGAAGAAATTGTGTTTGTTTAGTCTATTGAAAGAGTACACAAAGTGGGGCAAGTTACAGCTTTTTACAGGTGTTTTTAAAGCATTTGAAAAAGAATGAGCAGTTTGCCATCTTTCTCCACTGTGGTTAGGCCAGGAAGCAACCTATACAAAATCAAGTAAGAGACGTGCGATACTTTGAGAATGAATAAGAACTGGAATGGGAAACCATGGAATTACCAAGAATAAATCACCTGTCATCAATGGCAGGCACATAATCAGTTTAGCCATAGAACAATTGTAGGGATTAAATATTCTTGGTCCAATCAAGCTTCTTTGGAAACTCCAAATTATATTGTATTTTAATAAGGATTCACAATAAATGTCTTAATTCACTTGTTTCATTTGTAATATGATCGGACCCATACTAAAATAAAACAGTGTTATTTATTCTCATAGCAAAAATTGAGAGATGGCATACCAGTATACAACTAACAAAATAACAGAAGACTTTTAATAATTAACATATATGTCTATATCTAACTGTAAAATAAAAATAGTAAAGTTAGTAAAAGTAGAAAACGTGGACATCGACAAAATGTTTGCAAGGAAAAAAAATTCTTACTAACATTTTTATCAACTTGCTACATGCATTTTTGAAAACAAGAAGTGTAAAGGCAAAAATGGAAGTCTCTAAAGAATTAAAAAGTAAAACTTCAAGAATCATCTAAAACCCATTTCCTTATTGTAAGGAAAAATAAAACCATGCATTCCATATTTTTCAGTGCATCACAACTGTGGAGAAAAAACGTTACCATAGTAACAAGGTCATCAGTAACTATTATATATAGCTTCTTCCTTTTTTGACACGGGATTTTGAGATTAACCTTTCAAATACCCCCTTCAACATACAGCATGAAAAACATGCTGCTTCAGAAAGATGGTGGGGAGGAAAAGTCCCACACTGTTCTGAGTGCATCATTTTGTGGATGATAGACAACATCATCTGGGACAACTTTAGAAGCTGCTATTCCAGGCATCTTCCTAGCATTAAACCTGAATACCCTGCAATTAACCCACGTATCACAGCAGTAAAACAAATGAACAATTATGCATAACAATGCTGAAACAACCCTGGTGGAAGGATCCACTTCTTACAGGGACATAAGACATGCCATATAAACCTGTTCCAATAAATAAAACAGCATATTCAGAAATAGTTTTTCATCTTTATTATATCTTCACATTTAAAGGATGAAGAAAAAGGCAGCTCTTCTAGGCCATTAAAGAAGAAGAACAGACTAATAACACTTTCTTGCAATACAGTTACAAAACTATTGTCACAACATATACTTACATGTACTAAATTGTTTAGAACACTCTAATGTTAAACTCTACTTATAGAGTATGAGTGCTGGAAAAGTTTTGCATACTTTTCTCAAGTGACAGAATAATTTTTTTTATTATTGTGTTCATTTTTTTAAATTTTCATTACTTGTATTTGATTTTTATTATGAAATTATTATATCAACAGAAGAAAAAGTATTCCTGAGACACTAGCTACCTTCAGGTTGTAAACATAGGTCATCTCACAAACGAACAAAATAAAAAATTCCCAAATTACAAACAACTTCACATGCCCATTCAGGACACACCTGCTGTTAGTCATATCATCCACAATTTCCAATTAAACTGTAGTGGTTTTGAGACTTTTTCTAAATTTGCTTATGTGCAAAAGAAGAAAAGAAGAAGGATAAAGTACATTTAGCTGGTCATTTTGTATTACTATTTACACAGATTTTTCAATTATCTGTCTGTCCCAAAATAGGCATGTTCCAGAATTATGAAGCTATATGCAAGAGTGAACTAACATATTATGTAATCAAAAATTAAATTTGTGGCAAGTGTAAGAATACTCACACTTGTGGACTGAAGGTTACCGTTCTCACCATCACAATTATCAAGATGACAATGGTTAAAATCAGAGAAATAAGAGATACCTGTAAAGGTAAAAATATTACTTCAGTCAGTAAGATGCTGAAAGGCTGTTCTTTTAGCAGCATAATGTACTTGTCAATTATTTACATTAAGTTATGACTGGCACTTATTTTCTAATGGCATACAAAAAAATAAACCACTGTTACGATTTACCTTTCCCAGTTTTGCTATGTCTTGATATAAAGATATAGGTAAGGTAAAGATGATGGTGGTAAGAAGAATTATGAAGTGACGGTCAGTAAGCATGTTATCCAGCCCAACTAAACAAAAAAGAAAATAATTTATTTCCTTGAGAGACTGACATGAGAAACAGATTAATTACATTTGAAAGTTTAGGAAAAACAAACTGTGATCAAGCTTTTACCCTTTTTACTCAAGCTAAGTAACACTGAAAACTAGACAGTAACTAACCTTTAGGAAGCCATGCACAGCATGCGCATAATCAAAAGAATTCTGCAAATTCAAGCCAAATGCATAATTTATGGGATATATTAAACCAAAATTAGAAAGTCTGGCATTCCTACATATAGATTAGTATTAATGCCTTTCATCATGTCTGGGTCAATGTTAGGAGATTACAAGTAAAACATTCTACTACTTCTTTATGCTATTTACTCTTGAGGATTTTTTCACCCTGTGTGTTGACTTCAATTACTGGGCTGTTGAAGATAGGTCAAATCTTAAAGAACGATCCTAAAATAAGTTAATTTTGACGTTTCTTCTGAATGCCTTTCTTACCATCAGCTGGCTTCCACTTGCAAAACAGATTACCATGTGAAGACAACAATAATGTTATAATATTCCATGCCATCAGTGGGATTTATTTGTATAACCGGTAGTTTTTTTCAAGGCAATGACAACTTAAAATAAAACACATCTCAGTTTCAGTCAGGCTACCATAAATCCTAGGTTTGAATGAACACTTGCTGAATAATTATGGCTGGAAAGTGACTGGCAACTGATATGGAAAAATCTGTGTTCTGTTCCTTCTTTTGTTTGGGAGATTATAATGCTTTCCACGTCTTTCCAGGCAGGTATTCTACCAGGTAGGTAAAAAGATTTGCCATGCTGGGGGTTCCTCCCATTACAGAAGTCATATTACATATAAATAATTAGATATTCACTGTCACTATCAATTTGATCAGGTATTTACAGAACACAGTATGCCAGTTAAAACTACATCCACACCTTGTAGGCTTCATATGCTGAAAATTATAGTCTTCTGTGAAAATCAAATAGTTCATACAAATACTAATTTACACTTCATTGCAGACATGTCCTTTTTTAGTTTAATTTCCCAGTGAAGAATGTTTTAACTTAGCTGGCTTTGTGCTGAAGTAGATAGCAAACATGCACATAAATTGCTCCACGGATTCTGCTGTGAAAACTTGGAGCACAGAAAGGAAAACAAGGGCATGAGTTAAAAAGTGCAAAATGCCACATCTGGTTTTGCAGTGAGTATCTAAGAGAACTGAAAGTTATACATACAGTTCATGACCAGCTACTACATTAAATTATACATTATATTATTTGCAACCCATCCTGAATTATTCACTAGATAGAAGTGCAGTTTCAAGTGCACTTCAAATGACCACTACAGGAATTATCTAAAAAAGATGACAAAAAATGATGATGTAAATAAACAACTGTGGAAGGCTCACTCCTATTTGCTTAGTATTTCACTGAAGCATGTGGTCTCTTCACTGATACTGAGTCCACTGATAGCCAAAGACTACGGGTTTTATTTAGGAAAGACTTACTGAAAGAAAGATAACACAAACCCAAAACCAAACTACCAAAAAAACCCCACCAAAAAAACTTCAAGAAAATCCACTCATAGAAATAGGCTTCAAGTTCTTAACTTGAACTATATTTAAGAGGAATTTAGAAGCAAAGTAACAGGTAATCCCCAAATACTTATGCTATGCTCCTATCCAATATATAATCCCCCGTTCTGAATTTTTAAAATGCCTCTTACCTCCAGGAATTCTCTGAAAAACTTTGGTTAAAGTGTCTCCTGTTATTATGTTGTAACTGATCATAGCTTAAAGAAAATGATTTTTTTTTGTTAGTATAAGTCACATCCAAAATATTTGATAAACATTGAACACACATATTTTGCAGACTTGCAGATCATATGCCATTACCCCTCTTATATGAATCCTGGATAGCAGCAACAATTTGTAAGTTTCAGGTTTAAAACAGAATTTTAAAAAGTTATTTAACACTTTCTTTCATTTTTTCTTTGTTTTTCTTTTTTTTTTTAACAGGTGCAACCTAAGGAATAATCCAGCCTGATAAGCAAGGCCATTGTGCTGACTTGCCAAATAAACTTACTTAAGAAGAGGTAAAAAAGGCTTTTTAAAATAGTTTGTTTCAAATACCAATTCTTTGTCAGTTTATTTTCAAATTCTTGTTTCTATTTAGTAAAGTTCCTGTGTTAGTCTAATAATCAGCCCTGCAATGAAACACAAGGGACTTTCTAGCTAGTGCAAGAAGCTAGCAAAATCATTAAACCAGAAGAAAGGAGAAAATAGATTTAGATATCAGATATGGACTTCCAGTCCTCCCTCTCATTAATAAGTGCTGTGGATTTAACATTCACATTTCATTCTTGTCTAATTCTACACTAGAAGTGTATATATGTTTGTGCATATCTGTGTATATATACAAAATACATTTATACACTCGTGTGGTATTCAATGCTTAGACATCATACGTGTAGGTATTGACCTTAATGCATAAATATCCAGTTGTGAAATTGTAAGTCATTAACACTATTTATAAAAATAAATTCAAGCACATACTGCATAACTAGTTCCATGGTAAGGACTGAGACCTTTACAATTCTTTTTCATATTATCTACGAAGTAGTTGATTTACATAGGGGAATAATTATATGTGTAACATGGTTGCCTGCAGTAACAGTAACTTGACTCCCTTAAAAATCTCAGCTACCTGTAATCAGACTGATCATTCTCAAAGTAGGAATTTTGAGCTGGGGCTCTCTGGTCACTGAGTCCAGACTCTCGGTATCCCAAGTCACCACCTCTTGTAGCCCCATGTATGAAAATAGCAAGATTATGTAAGATTTGATTTTATCACGTTACTGTAAGGGACAGATTCAGAATATCACTTTATTTCAAACTTCTAGTCTAATAAATTCCTGCCCAGATTATACCTGTTGGTTCTTTTACTATTTCCTCTTCAAAGGAGTCTTGACTGCCCTACTCAGTAGCTAGTCTAGTGTGAGGCTGAATTAATGCTTTTGAAGAGCAATAACAGCACATAATATTCAAGCAAGACTTGATTAGTGGCTTTTCCAATTACAGCAATATTGCATCTCTGAAAAAATAGTAATTCCATATACTCCTAAAGCCATATTTTCTTTTTGTTTCATGCACATCAACTTTGTGCTCTCTTACTCATTCTAGAACAGAATTTCCTTTGCTATTTTTCATAGCTATTTTTGTCATTCATTTCTACATGTGTGATCATGAATTTCTCTCCTATTACATTTCAGTTCATTTCTATTATTCTGGTCCTCCAATTCATTGAATTCTTCCTCAGCCATTCTTCAGAAAACATAAAGTAAATTTAATTGGTTTTTTTTAATAGTAAAGAGGAATATACAGTATATTCATTACATAGCTTTTAATATTTAACCAGTGAAACAATGAAGCAATGTGAAAAAGCTTGATACATATAAAACTCAAACATTGATACTTTATGTGATCTTACCAATAAATGGATATAAAAACTGAAGAGTTGAAAGAATTATATAACCTGCACAACCATATGTTTTTCTGACCAGCTCTTGATATGTGTTGGTACTGGACAGGTTTCCTCCTTTGATCAGTAATATAATGGAATAATCTGTTAAAATACAAAATACAGTTAAAGACAATATGAACCAACTTGTGGTTGGTTACTTCTCACATTTCACTCCTTAGAAAAGGAAGTCTGTAAAAAGGAAAACAGTGGCATTGGGAAGATCAAGGATTAGAAATCTCACAAAATACTCCAACCCACCAAATCCAGTTTCATATTGGAAGGAAAATATTAAAAATCATAGTACAACCAAAGGTTTGCATTCTGTGGTACATTTAAAAACAGTGATATACAACCCCCTCAAGGATCAGTCTCCTAATTAGGATAGAAACAGTGGACTAAAACAGATCATTATGAGGCACAAATAAAAACATTCTTTCAAATGTTACCTTGACTAGTCTAAGAAACTAGGCTTTATGAAAATAAATGCACACAAAAAGCAGCTTTATATGTTGCACAGTGTAATTCTCTACTTTTACTAATCTGCTCAAGGGATTAGTGAGGTAAAGGAAAAAATAAGTGATTTTTACTCTCATAGATATACTTGTTTAAGGTATCATTAAGCTCAAGAACAGCCAAAATGCTGCAGGACTAATTTTCCCTTTAAAACAGAAACTGCCTTTAGAGTACCTGTGATGTAGGCAACCACAAATAAAAGTAGTACTCCTAGAGGAAAACCAGCTTCCTTCATTGAATATGGTAATCCTGCAAAGAAAAGGACAGACTTATAGAAGAACCTTTACAAATAATTATTTGTATGTCAACCAAAATAAAGAAATATTCAGATTTTTTTAAAAAATGCTAGGAATCTCCAAAATTGGACCAGCACGCTTAATAACCTCGGAAAGATCATTTCAGTGGACAAAGTGTTCCCCAGGCGTGAAGTTCAGTCTGCACCTGTCCAACCTCTCTGATCATTATGGCCAAGAGGCTGTGGGGTATTTGTCACTGAGATGTGGTCTCAGCTGACCCCTCTGCATTTTTGCATTGTAAGCAAATAAATATAAAGAAAAATCTTTAGAAACAGCAGCAGAAAGATGACAGTGTTATTCTCCAAGCTAGATAGTCATGCATGGATAAACAAGGCTGAACACAGGAGTGCAAAGGAAAGTAGACTTACCTATAATGCCTGATCCTATGATTGAATTGACAATGTTAAATGCAGCTGATGCCAGATCACTATTTCCTCTTTTTTTCCTGGGCTTAGTAAGGAGGGCTATTTGGTCATCTGTTTCTACCTATTTCAGGAAGACAATGAAAACACTGTTCATGAGAAAAAACAGTGAGAACAAGGATTTTACTCGTAGTCTATAAAAGATAAAAACCCCTCACTTTTCATAGACTCAGATTTGTAGAGGTATTTTGATAAATAAATCCCATTTCTTTCAGCGAGAAATCAAAGGGGTATTAGGCATCTAATTCCTGTATAAGTCTGACCCATAATCTTCTCTAATTCTTCTCGGAAAAATAATAAGTGGAAGGAGAGAAATGTATATAAACCCAGAGGTAGGCTGCTAAACAAAGTGTTTTTAGTTGCATTTCAAAGGCAGAAATGTGAATCAAGTATTTTTGAAAATACTTTGACTTAATAGAACTAGTCAGTAAAAATTGCCCCTGAATCAGAGAAATTAAATAAATTGCAAAAGTTACTAGTAAAGCTTGCCAACATTGGAATATACTCTAATCCAAGGTCTTATCCAGTATTTTAAATATTTCTGAGCCATTCAATGGTTTAGTTAATTATGAATAGTTAATGACACTATAAAATCAGTTAGTCCCAGAAAGTTTCTGTGGGAAAATCTGGTACAAGCCAAAGTTCAAAGCACAATTTGTAGCAAGTAGCTTCAAAAATTTAATTTCTTATCTTCATAAAGTATTTCTTCATAAGCATGCAGTGGTCCTCTCCTCAGATCACCACTTTACTGTCAGAGAACATTTTAGAACTATTCAGTAGAAAAACAGTATTTTAATTGAAGTTGTGAAATTCCAAAGGGGAACATACATTTAATGAAGAAAATGCCTGCCTGTTTTCTATGAAAGCAAAACATGGTATACTTAGTCTGAAAGTAAACCCACTATTTCATGGATGTATGAGCCTATTTAAGTTGTATAGCAGGTAGTAAAAACTCAGATGGTTGTTGTTAATCCTCCTGCAAAAAAAAAATTCTGAAAAATCTAAGTCATCTGTAGATAGAGGCATAAGCTGACAGGCATAAAGTGCCTGCCTCAACGAGGGCTACATATTTAATTGGAACCTTTAATCCTTAAGCAGTACTAACATAAGAGTAATACTGGCTCAGATCAAGGGCCAGTATAGCCTGGTATCCCATTTCTGAGAGTGACCATGGAAGGTGCCTAGTGAAGAGCATAAGGACACGGGAAATAGCCAGTTATCAAATAATTTTCCTGTCCCAGCTTCTCTCATTTCCCAACATAGACGTGTTCTCGGTGCATCACATCCCTTAATGGATTGCTCTTTGAATTTTCCCTTTTTTGAAACCATCTATATAATTTTTAGCATCTGCAATGTCATGTGGCAGCATTTGCCATATTTATGCATCACATAAACAGACAGGTATTTTTCTTTGTTCTGAATCTACCATTAAGTATATCCACCTAGTGTCCCAAAAATTTTTGTGTCATTACAGACAAACCAACCACTAATTTGTATCTTCTTCATATCACATGCAGTTTCGTAAGTAACATCCTCCCTCAGCTGTTTCTTACCTAGACTTACTGGTGCTACATTTTTATTTCACTACTGATTTCAGCAGCAGGACCATCCCTGTCATTCTCTCCTGAAATGTTAATGCCCTCTGCTACTTACAGCACTGTATACGGGGAATTGCACTGAGCTAGAACAGTTCCCTCTCTGCAGTTGCTACAAGAAATGAACACACGGTGCATTGCACAGCCCTGGTCCCTTCCCTACTTGGAAGCGACCCATTTAAATGGGCAAAAAGGAGAAGAAAGGACAACAGAAGTTATGACACAGGTGAAACGGCTCCGGTAGAGCTCTCGAGGATGCAACCTGGCCTGCAGACGGGGAGGGACGTCTGCTGGGAGCCCTGCTAGAGACATGTGCAACGCAGGAGGGTGCGGGAGAGGGAACGGGAGGCCTTTGTCTCTCGCAGGGTCCTCTCCTGGGGCCACCCGCTATAGCACCGACAGCGCCGGGCACGGCAGGAGATGATGCAGCACGTCAGGACCACGCTCACGCCCTGGTCCTCACTCGACACCAAATTTCTGCTGTGCCCAGCAGCCGCCCTTCCCCTGCCTCACAAGGATAAAGCCCCTCAGAACGCATTTTTTCTCATCCGTGGCACCTATGACTCTTTCTCCCTAGAACGAGTTCGGGGACAACCGAACCGAGACCAAGAGGCCATCGCTGCCTCCAGCTCGGCCGCGGAGCGGGGACGTTCCATCGGCCGGTCGCGCTCAGCCGCCGCAACGGGCCGCGCTGCCTCTCACACCCCATGCCCGTCCCGCGGACACGGGCCGAGAGGGGTCAGGCGGGTGCCGGCGGGCTCCCTGAGCCCGCAGAGCCCCCTCCTCGCCCGCCGCGGTGTCAGCCCCGGTACCTGGGGAGCGGCGGCCGCCGGCGGCTCCATCGCCGCGGGAGGGGGCGGGCGGCGGGTCCCTCGCGGCGCCGCTGGGCTGCGGGGCGCTTCGGCCGCCGGGCACGGGCAGGGACCGGGGCGGCGGGGGCTCCCCCGGGCGGGCTCGGGAGGGTCCCGCAGCACCTCCGCGGGTGTTGGGAAGGCGGGCGTGTGTGTGTGCCCGGCTCGCCCGAGCCCTGCCCGCCCCGCTCCCCACACGGACCTGTTGGAGCGCGGCCAGGGGCGCGAGCAGCGCTCAAGTCCCGCACGGACGGGCGGGGGCTGTGAGGCGGCGGCCCCTCCTCTGAGCCGCCCTTCCTTGGAAACGCTCCAGAAAGTAAGTGCTTCTGCCCCGAGTCTGGGAGACCCAGTGTTTACCCAGTCCCTGTTTATCCCGAGGGCAGAAGGAAAGTTTTCTCGGTGGGACGTGCAGCGAAAACCAGCTCAAATGTTGCTGCTGCTCATTCGTGGTTGCTTTTTAATATCGGTGTTATTGGTGAGGGCTTGCCACTGCAGGCAGTCCTTGTTCTCCTCGGGGAGGGTAAGAGCTGCTCTTTAAGGGTGCTAAGTTAGATAAAGAACACACCGAGGTTCCAGTGAAAGTACGGGAAGAGACCAAACTAATTAAAAGATTCAAAATGACAGTGCTGAAAAGTTTAGAGTCTGTAGATACCTCTGTTACCTTGACCAGCCTCCATCAGAAACATGTTTTGTCAACATGGAACAAGCCACACAAAGAAATGTACATTTTAAACAAAAAACCTGTAGGAAGTAGTAAGCAGTGATAAAATTGGAGTCAGGCATGAATTTTGTGAGGTGTTGCTGGACATAAAATTTAGGGCCTACAAGAGTAAAAAACCACTTTGGAAACAGTCCAGTTACTAGAGGGCACCATCAATAGAATGTGGACCCAAAATTTTCAACAAGTTTAAATCATTATGGGGGAAAAATCCCTGAGAGATGACAATAACAGAAGAAAATAGAGCATGATAATTTCCTTTCTATAGTCTTAGGAACTCCTCTATTTGATAATACTTTGCTAGGGTGAACTGTGGTGGTTAAAGACGCACATGTGCTGTGCATCCGTAGTTTTGTCCTTAAAGATCTATGATGCATATGATTTAATATGGAGAACAAAGTGCACATGAAGAGCATATATGACATTTTTGTTCAATAGCTTAAGCACATTAGCTTCAACTCCTTCAAAAAAAGTCTCTAATCAGCTCCATGACAAGCTTCAAGCTGACATGTATTCTTGTGTGACCAGTCAGATGACATGACTCAGCAGAGAAAAGTTTAAAGGCATAAGATGCAGAGAAAATTCCTGCGATTGGTAGCAATGTTATTTTCTTTCTTGAACTGTACAAAGAATTCTGTGTGAAAACACAGAATGAAGCTGTCTGAAAGCAGAGTGTAATAAAGCATACAGTTTTCATGTTTTTCATGACAGTCTTCTACCAGACTCTCTGTGTTTAGTATTGTAGCACCTTCCTCACAAACCCACATGCTCTACAATAATCCCTCTGAGTTATGTGATTTTGTTTTAATTCCCATTTGAGGTGTGTATTTGTTACCTCAGAAAATAATTTCTGTTTTGTGCAAATACTTTCTCTTGTATGTCCTTGTTATTAATCAGATACTTTCTTCATGCATCCTTTTGACAGAAATTAAGTGAAGGTCCCACTCTGCAGCTCTTCGTATGTGAGGGGGACAGTGCCACATGCAGCACTTGCTTATTTAGGAGTCCTAGAATTTTATTTGTACTGGTCATAGTGGCTTGATTGTAAGCTTACCAGTTTTAATTCAGTATACTAACAGTGAATTAGGGAAAAGAATTGACACATCCCAAAAGACTGTGTAGAGGTTCTTTTTTGTGAACTATGAGAGCTCTGCTCCTTGCTGTGCTTTGGGATGTGGTTATTGCATGGAAAGCTTAATACTGGTTTTGGTCTTAGAAAGAAGCGTAGGAATACATTAGAAATAAAATAAAATTACAGGATGCACTAAAAGTCCATAATCCACTGTTTGCATTATGTTCTGTGGGAGTTTGCTGCAGGACAGTTTGTACAATAATTTTCCCCTCTAGATACAGTGCAGGGCTGAGCTCTGAAAGATGTCAACACAATTAAACCACAGGGGTAGGACAATTACAAAAAAAACCCCAACCAGAAGGCATCTTCCAAAAAGGTGGACACAAAGGAAGTTGTGTCCAAAAAAAGAAACAGAAAGAATCATAAATCCTCATGAAATGTGGGAACATATTAAGGTAGGCTAAAATGAATTAGAGCAACAACCAGCAAAAAAGAATTGTTATTAGGAACTGTAGTATTTATGAACAGAAATACAGAGGATCCACAGAAAATTAAGGTTGGGTGGGAAGAGCAATCATAACAAAATCGGAACTGAGAAAGTAAAGAAAGTTTGTGGGTTTTTTCACTGGAGAATATCTTGGGAAGTTTTCCACAGCAAAACACTTCCCACAAGGAGGGCCAAAGAGAGGATATGCCTTATGTTGAATTATCAATACAGTGATGCAAAATATTAGCAATAATTATTTGAGATGATCAGATGTATTCATCTTGGAATCATAAATCAATTTGTGTCTGGGGAAGGAACTGCTAAGTTTTTATTTAATATCAATGTTAATAGTGGTATTGGAAAATTAAAAATGTGACATAAACATGACTTCCCAAAATGACTCCAGAAGTTCTCTGGGAAACTGTAAACAAACATACCTGACACCTCCATTGGGCAATGTAGTAGAAACTATAATAAATAATAGAATGGGATGGCATTGAGCTGTGTTGGCAGACCTTTGTGGACAAGCCTGCACTATTAAAACTTTTGCTTTGCCAGTGTTACTGCTTGAGAACTAGATTTCTAAATGCCAATAAAACCACTGTCACCTTTCACAAGCATTAAAAGTATTAAACCAAAAAAGGCATTAAAAAAACCCCAAAGAAAACTCAGTACTATAATCTTTTTGTGTACTCCAAGGATGTTGTCTCGATCATCTGAAAATATATACGGTAAAAAATTTAAGATTACACATAAAGCAGGCCTAGAAAAAGAAAAGCCATGTGATGCAAATTGACAGACATAAAAGAGAGAATTCATTTCCTTTTATGTCTGTCTTTAAATGATGTAATAAAACAGAAAAAAAATCAGCTTTTTTTTTTGGTAGAGAATGATCTTTATAATCACATGTCACTAATGTCAGCTTCGCTAGTCCTTCCTGAAAAGATCAGTAACCTTTTACTTTTTAATAGTGTCTTTGTCTGTGAGGCAAACATATTAAAAAAGGACTAATGTTCTCAACAGTAAATTAATTTAGATGTAAGAAACCTTATCTACCAGTAAGAGATTATGGACCGCTTTTAAAAAAGATTTTGTTGAGAAATGAGCTTTTGTGACATGTGTGAGCAATGAGTGGAAACAGTCCAAATATTGTTGTGCCCCCCTGCAAGTATGGTCAGGACTACAGGGGAATGTAACCTCCCAATAATATAGCTGTAGGCAGTTCCTCTTGTGTTGCTAAGTTGATGATCTTAATAAACACCAAGCACATGGTCTCCAGTAAGAGTCTGTATATAAACCATTGCAGAAGCTACTTAATTCTGTTTTGATGAAAATGTTTGTTTATACCTGAAAACTTCTAACCCGGCCTTCATTAGAACTTATAGTCTTTGTGAAGTTAGTGGACAAACGCTGAACAACTGAACTGGCAGTTACCAGAACAGTTTTTCCTCTCCTATGAGTTGAAGCTACCATAATCTGTTTTGGAGAAGTGTTGGTAACCTTTTGTTGATGGTTCTCTTTGTGGGTCCTGTGTCTTCAGTCTCATGTGATAACATTTTGTGCCTTGTAGCCTGCAAAACGGTGGTCAAAGGAAGCATAGAGAGGAAAAAGAAATCTCAAACTGCAACTGGCTATGCACTACTCTTTGGTTGTGACAAATAAACTATTTATTTAATTTAAAACACATAAAATAAGCTAAAAAAAAGAATTTGAAGCTTTACATATGAATGTTTCTTATTGCAACTTTGAAATGTAAACTCATTGTTTCTCTCTCTGAATCATTAACTCGTGGGATCTCTGTCTGGGAAAATCAGAATCAAAATTCTTCTGGTTCAAAATAGCCACAAAGAAGCCCAGAGGGCAGCCACGCTGGTGTGGGAAAACTCGTGATTGAATTGGGAACTGCCTTCCTGTGTTACACCGTATGACTCTTCAGCTGAAGTGTATGAACCCCCAAAAAAACTTCTTACGGTTCTTATAGTTCTTATAGAACAATAGTACTGAAATTTTTGTGCCATGTGTCTCAAACTTGTTACCTACATAAAGATGCAATGTAGTGTGGTTATCAGTTATGTTATTAATGTAGGTGTAAATCTTTCTCAGGGTCTGTAACACCTCTCTGAATGTTGACTGCATAGATAACTAAAAGTTGTNTTTCTCAGGGTCTGTAACACCTGGCTAATTCCCTCTCTGAATGTTAACTGCATAGATAACTAAAAGTTGTACAAAAGATGTAAGATATTGCCTGGTCTACAAGAAAGTGGTTTCCTTAGTGCTACACTTTGATCCTGAACATGTGAATGATGGCACTGAGTGCACACATTTTTAAAAATATTTATCTTAAATACAAAAAAGTTCCCAAGCTTCATTTAGTAGGGCTGTTGAGTTATAGAAAAGTTTGCTATTTCTACAATGCTAATATAGAACTTAATATAAAATCTGCAAGGGAAAAAAACACTCTAAGAAAGGGTACTTTGAACAGTGAACTGATTGTGGAATTTTCACAAGCAGACTTTTCAAGAAATGCTGAAACCCCATCACATTTTGCTTATAGGAATGCAAAAATATCTGGGGGAAGAATAAGTATGAAAAAAATCTTCCCCTCTCCTTCTGTCCCCCCAGAGTAAGTGTGCCAGCTTCCCTCAAGCCTTGTGCCAGGAATGCAGAAGAACAAACTGAGTAGTTGGGTAAGCAGTGAGGAAAACATAAGAGAGAAACAGAGTCTGTCTGTATCCCTGAGGACTTGATAAATTGGGGTGAAATTGGGAACCATTTGGGAGAGTTGGAAACCATTGGGATTGATGAATTACATTCTGCAGACGAACTGGTGAGGCAAAGAATCAATCACTTTAGAGGTTTTCTTCTCCCATTTTACTTTGCTGTTTCACACTAAAATTAACATATTTGTCTGAAGCTGGACGTAAATGGTAACGGGCACTGGTTTCTGCAAACCAACCAGGTTTGTAGTAAAGGAATGTTCTTGAGAAGACTTTTACAATTTCTTTTGCAAAGGTTTTGGTCTCTCAAAACCCAAGTCAGTGTTTTTAGCCAGGTCTACCAAAAAGGTATAAATAAACTATATTAATATGCCTCATATTCAGTGGATAAATTTTGATGCTGGGAGTTGGTTGAGAAAGCTGAAAGTTGGCAGGAAAAAATATAGAAACCATTTTAATTCATAAAGATATATAAGAACTGATTTAGGTTGCTGCCTTAAGCTGCCTTAAGATTACTCAGTTATGTCGGTGTTGACTAAATGACAGTGGTACATGGCTGTAGCCTTGGGTTATTACGTAGTCTGGTTTACTCTGCTTCTCCATTAGATGCTTCAGCTTTTAGTACCTACTATCTTTTTTTCCTCTTTTGATCCTGGATCTTACGGTTTTAATATGTGACAATCTCTGTGCCTCTTGTATATGGTAATGTTACTTTAAGTCCTTACTGTCAGAAAATTTTTTCATACATGGTAGGTACTGGTGTCGTGATAATGTTTAAAGAAATTATAATGTTCAGTGCATAAAATAGGTTTATATGCAATAACATATAAATTGGTGATGTCAGGAAGAGTTGAACTGTGGGATCTTCAGGCTTCTTCTCTTCTGACTACAGCACTATAAATATAAAAAAATAATACAACAGAATTATTTTAGATTAAAGAATATAAATGTAATAAAGAGAAGTAGGAGACCTAGAGGCAAGAAAGTAAGATAACTTACTAGCCTCCAGTTTGCCTGGAGGCATTCAGTGTTCAGAGAATGAAAGGTAAGGGCACAGAGGCAGGCATATGTCTATGTTTAAGGATGTTTTTGGAAAGTGTTCTAAGTTTCTTTGCTTCATGTATGGTTTTGATTTATGGTGAGTGCAATGGCATTGTGGTTACCTGGTTGTCTTTCTGAGATGACACAGAAGATAGTGCTGGTATTCTGCTGGGTGTTTGTGATTCACTGATGGTGTGAAGCCATGTGCAATCCTAGAGCTTTTACTGTAGTGTTTCTCCAGTGCCTTAACAGATCCTATACAGAGGTAAACTAAGTTATTTTGATTGCTATTTATGTGCTTTTATTTTCAAAGGGTTAAAGTAGATGTTACGGTATTAATTTCTGTTACTAGGTCTTGCTGGTTTGGCTATGCTTTTAGTGCTTTAATCTTTGAATGTCTTCAGAACAAATATTAGTCAGTGGCATGGTTCCCTTTATTATCAGCAAATATATCTTTTGTGCTTTCTAATGTGGATGGTGAACTGATTACTTGTAGTAGCATAAAAAATGCTGCCCTTTAGATGGTAAACTCTTGGTTTATTTGGAAAACTAAGGTCAATTCACTCAACTCTTGGTTTATTTGGAAAACTAAGGTCAATTCACTCAATACTTGTCTTCTAATTTAGAGCACAATATACTTTTGAGTATAGAAAGACCCCCTTTCCTCATCTTTTCACGTGCATATCCCGTGTATCCCTAACACACAATACTAATTCTCTCCTGAAATTCTTTGCTGGTGTTTTTAACTCCTCTTTGCAGAGCAGAGTGGTTCCTGCTCAGGTGTACACTCCTACACGTTTCTAAGCTAAATCGTGAGGAACTCACCCAGCAAGGGTTAAGGAGCACAGCTTTTTGCTGGGCCTTGTAATTGTGCATTACCGCAATCCTCCATGCTCCTGCTGCAAATTCCCGCTGAGATTCCCCGCGTTGTTAAGGAACAGCGTTACAGGTCCGTAAGGGTGCGAGGGCACCAGGGGGCGGTGTGGGACCGCGCTCGGCGGGTCCCCCAGAGCCCCCCGGGCGCGGGGCTTGGGCAGCGCTCACCCCCCGCGGGGGTCCCACTGCCCACCCCTACGGCTCACACCGCCCCCGGGGCACAAGGGTGCTACAAACACGGCCACGATCGAAAAGAAATGGTGGAAGCAGCGTCTGAACTCTGAATCCATTGTGGGCGTTTCGACACACCAAGAAGATGTATGAGGGATGGAAGAGAAAATAAAATCAAGTGATACTGTTCCAATTCTTTTACTTTTCCTAACAAGAGAGTGTCATATTATAAAAACATGACAAAAATTATGTACAGTAAGTGATAAGTCTGTCAGAGATTAGTCAAACCTCCTGTCTTTTGCTGAGACGTTCATAGCAATCTTGGTAACTTGGCATTCCTTACAACTGTCTGTCCAGTTATGAGCCTTGCCTTGATAATTTTCAAACTAATTTCCCTTTGTTTTGGTTTTTTTTTGCTTTTCTTTTTTTTTTTTTCCTTTGTTTCTCTTTGTTTCTTTGCAGAGTGGTAAGGTAAGATGTTGCAAATCTGACCAAGGAAGTTGGTGTTTGAATAATGTTATGTAAGGATTTAAGATATTTGCATGTAAAATGTTACAGGCAATAAACTGAATGTAATTTATTTATGATGTACCAAGTGGCAAAATATTTTTGCTATGCTTTTGGAAGCTATTAGAACTCCCCATAAGTTTTTGTTTGTTTGCTATTTTAAAATATGATTTGCAGAGAAAGTATTAACGATGAAAACTTGGACAAAGAGAAGTCAGTGGTGTCAGTCCTAAATGCTCTGTGGTATATAGTATGAATATAGCATAAGAGCTAGCCAATTCCATACACCTTTAGGATGTAATGGATTACTTTGTTATGCTTCATGTGTGTTTTTGTTATTTGTAGGTGTGACAGACCTGTTTGTATGTATCCTCTAGTAGGTTCTACAGTAATGCAGGTTTGGAGCACATTAGTATGTGTGAAAGACTCTTGTGTTTTTAGAAGGAGTAGAAGAACAGGTAGTTTTTATTTTGCCAAAAGGACTAGCAAGGGGAAGATAAAAAGAGGGAGAAAACTAGAAATGGAGCGTGGGAAGCGATGATTTTAGAATGGTAGGACAAAACTAAGTAGGAGGCAATCAGGCTTATCAAATATTGTTTTGCTAATGACTTTCCTGCCATTTAGTTCCTCTTTTGACTGCATTTGCAGCCTCTGAGATTTTTCTTTCAGAAGCATTTTCTGATTTGCCAATCCTAATGTTTTAATCTTAGTTAGGTGATTAAGTGCTTCCCAATCACCATTCACTTTGTAATCATATCTGATTGCTCATTTTAATCCTAAGTGAATACATTGTGAAATGCAGCCAAGAAGTATCTGGTAAGAGTTGATTTTATTTTAGAGAGAGGTTGAAGAGCTGCATGCAGATATGGTTTCTTTATTTTTACATGATTGTAGAGAAGTGAAAAAAGAGGAAGGGTCTCAAGAGGAAAGAAAAAAAAAGTCAAGCAGACCTCCAATGTGTTGCCAATATGTCCACTGAAGTTCAGTAAAACAGTAAAACTCTTTTGCAGTATCTATTTGGTATAATCCAAGGGAATTGGTAAACATATAGGGAGCTGTTTAGTCCAACATACTCCTACTGCTATGTAGGGACTCCATATAATCACATATAGAGATTTTCCATTAGCAGTAGGATGTGGATGTACCTTACAAATCTCTCCTCTTTGTCAAAGCATAAATGACAGATGGTATCAGTGACACCTTAGTTCTGTCCTCTGCTTCAAAATAGACTTGCTCTCAAGTAATTCAGACTAGGAGTGAATTAAATTTGCCTATCATTTATTAGTTAGTTAATACTTAGTATTATTAGCATTTCCCATTTGTTTGTTTGTTAACATTTAGCAGAATAAATCCTGACCCATGACAGGGCTCCTACCCATTAATATAGTGTGAAGATTAAGACTGAATAAAAAAGTTGCATTCAGCATTCCATTTATTTACCATCATGGTACAACAGTAAAAATATATAGCAATATTTTCCAAAACACTGAAAATAATTAGGAATGAAAAAGATTGTATTTTCAGAGAAATATTCCTGATTTCAGCATAATCTTCTATTATGATGTTTCACCTACAGTCTACTACCTGTGCATGAGTTGCCTATTGCTAAAACAAGGATAATGATATTTTCCATTTTACAGAAATATTGTGTAGAAAACTCTATTAATATTTTATCTCAGATATTAATGTGCTATGTGCTATAGAAAATGCTACAAGTAAACAACAACAACTACAAAAAAATCTCATTACCTTTATTTGAATTTGGAAAAAAAGGGAAAATATGTATTTTCAATAAGAAGTTAAAGAATAATTTCACTTATATCACTGAG
The DNA here is from genome assembly GCA_013397135.1 of Pachyramphus minor. NCBI lineage: Eukaryota > Metazoa > Chordata > Aves > Passeriformes > Tyrannidae > Pachyramphus > Pachyramphus minor. The sequence goes on from VYXB01006058.1 coordinate 2,567,552, forward strand.
CTGAATTTTTTTCCACTTTTGATCCATTTGGAGAATGACTTATGTAGGAAGAAATCTGAGAGAAGTTAGAAGTTGCTAATGTGGAGCCTGCATGAAGTTGCTAAAAAGGAAAGCTATGTAGGAAGAGCCTATAATTTTCATTCCTATCTTTGGACTTGGATTAATGCCCAGAATAGTGACAAATAGAGCATCACTGGGGAAAGACTGAGAATAATCTCCATTGGCAATAACAACTAAAGGAATGGATAACTGTGATTATAACAATAAAGTATTTGCTAATAAAAACAATCCTTTTCTATTTTCCGTACAGATAACTGGCAAGAGAGACTTTTGTAACATTTTCAATGGGAGGAAGAAAAGGAAATGTTGATAACTGTGTGTGTGCAACTATGTGAATATATGCATGATATATATACACATATCTATGTTCAACAGACAAATTCAGCTGGAGGTATTACAGGATATTTTCTATCTCTCAAGGCCAAAAAACATACTTTTCCTAGGAGAGTTACTGAACAGGCACTGTGTTAAAGAGCTTCATACCAAGGTGCACATGTACCTGAGGACATCTTTTTCATAGAAGTAGGGCATGTAATACAGTAGTGGTATTTCATCTGTCATCTTTGTCATTTAATCTTCTTGGTTAAAAAAAAAAAAAAAGTACAGACACACTCTAGTTTCAGTGTTAAGTACTTCCACACACATTTTAATCTCATTTTGCTCTTATTGCTATCCCTTCAGCACCCTTACTTTACCTCCTGCTCCTCAAGAAACACTACCTCATCTGCTGCCCTGTTTCTGCCTTCAGAAGACCTGGACCTACAGAAAAACACCTTATGCTGTCTGAGTTGATAATATCCTCTGACAAAAAGGGTAATGGACTTTTCTGGCTGTCTTTGAAGCCTGAGGGAACAACAGTGGCCCCTGTAGGTCTCACTTCCATTATTCAAAATTCAAATCATTCTGTCTCTCTGTTTTAGGGGTAAAGTATTTATGATTGTAAGATGCAGAGTCTCTGTCTTTCTTTATGAAACGTTTAAGAAACTGAGGCTCTGGCAAAAGAATAACAAAAAGAGGGCTAAATGGAGCAAAATTATAGTATTTTGTAATAAATAACTTCACAACTGATTTTTAAAGCTTTGTTTGGTTTTGTTTTGTTTTTTTAACATGTTTGTATATGAAAAAGGGAAGTAGCTCATACCACCTAGGTCTGTATGTGGAACAAGATGTTACTAAAGCCCTGCATGAGCAAAAGTTCCCCAGTGTGTATGGAGATAATAATTGTATTAAGTTTGCATTTTTTTGATTCCTTGTAGTGCTGTTGAAGCATGGTGGATCTAAAAGGAATGTACAATTGTAAGAAATCCACTGCCAATATGGGCCGAAAAGCATCCAGAAACAAGACATAGGATTTGAACAGCAGGTATATTTTCCTTATCAAATGGAGAATTTACTTACAGAGATGTCAGCTTTTAAGTATCCTTGCCACTGTAGTATTTTCTGACCTTATGATTCTCCTAATTTCTGAACACTGTTACCATCTTGGGAAGGAGATAAATTACGTGTGATTAGTGTCTGTCCAGGTTGCTCGTATGTTGAAAGCACAGCTGACCACTGAATCCATTTCATGCATGGTATAACAAAAGATAGTCTTCCAACACCTCTTCCTTCATTATAGAAACATATGCTAATGCAAACATGCATTTAAAGTTAGATATGTTATTTTTTAAAGTTCTTGCATATCCTGCATGTTTTTTCGCAGTACATGTAAAATTTGATTATGACTACTGAAACAATTTCATTTTCTAAAAGAATTCCACAGTCTTACGTCTTCTATTTGGGGCACTCACTACTGTGCGTGTGGAATAAAATTGAGTATATATATATATACAGTAAATAACTAAAATAAAGTATAGTAAATATTATGTTTTAAAATAAAAAGCATTTATATTTACAGGAGTAATTATCACTATGTGATCAAATATTTTAGGCAATTTAACATATTCTACATATAAGGAGATAGTATTACTTAAGGCAAAACCACAGATATATATGCATATATATATTTTTATAGTAGAATCAAGGGTTAATAGTCGCTAGCTGGTAGAGAGATTTACTTTTGGGCTGAAAGACTGCAGTAACTCAAACTAGTGACGTTGCTGGGGAAGTAAAGACATGCTCTAAATATTAACTAGTATGAAATATCTTGTTGAAGCCCATTGTTGACACACATTCTTCAACAACAGAGTCTGTTTGCAAGCAGAAATAGGAACATGTGATGATACAACTGAACAAAATACAGTTCTCCATAGTATGTGCAGTTGCTAAGGATATAAACCTGTCAGTGATATCTCATTTTAGGAGTTCAGAGAACGAATAATAGCTCTATGACTAACTATTAATGATATGGAGTGAAAAAGAAGCACTGTTGGGTAACAGAAGGCAGAATCGTTTTACTATATGCAGCGATGAACATTACCTTGCACAAACAGTACAGCCTTGAAGTAGGGTGGGTGGAGGTGCAGCTGGGTGGGAGGCAGAAGAGGATTGAGGGAATATGATTTATGGGTGCGAAATACAATCCTGTAAATAAATTTTTACATCAGAAATTTAACACTAGAGATGCTGCAGACTGAGCTGTGAGTTTTCAGATGCTCCCTGCTTTCAATTTTGGATTAATGGCAGTTATTTCCACAGCAACCATTAGTGATACTGCAGAAAGGACTGCAGCTAGAGTTTTTCCATTGTTAGAGATAGTTATGGATTACTGTTATTGTATTGCTGTTTAAGATGATCTTCTATCGATTCCTTTCCTCTTTTCCTCAATACATGTTTTTACTAACATAACATATGCAAATAAGCATCAAATTTGTATAACTGAAATCTAGCTGAACAGCCTTGCCCAGGCTTTCTAAATGTTGATTTCCTAGCAGAGAAGTAGAGATAGCACATTATTTAAATTCTTTTAAAGATTATTTCAAGATTACTGGTGTGCCTTAAAAACATAAGTACAACTAATCATAAAATTGGGAACATCTGCATGATCCAGGTGAATGCCAGTAGATTACTGGTGGAGAATCAAAGAATTGTTAAGGTTGGAAAAGCCTCCCAAGATTATTGAGTCCAACCTTTCACCAAAGACCACCATATCAACAGTTCACTAGATTTGGTTCAGAAGGGCACTAATTTGGTCACAGTTATTATAGGCAGGATGAGCACAGACCTGCTTAAAGCGGAGAAAAACACATTGTTGTGAAGGAGTTGAATATCTTCATTCCTGCTACAGCCAAGAGATGGAATCACATAATGAGTTACAGAAGGTTATTTTCACCCAAAATGAAAATAAGATTTTCATTATTATTCTGTGAATAATTATTATTGAACCATAATGTGATATTGAAAGCTTGTCTGACTGCTTCCTCTTCTCTCAGTTCTATTTGCAAAATAAATATTTAGTAGGTCTGATCTATAGGGCCAGTTCAGAAAAGAACACTTGCAGGTGTGTCAAATCTGTTTTTCTTGCTGAAGCTTTCAGCAGCAGCAAATGAAGGCCAAGGAGTTCTCTCCCATGCCTGTAACTGCTGTGTCACTCCTTTCCCATTGTGCATCTCTGTATGGATGAGACTGCACACTATTGGAACATCTTGAGCTATTGCATTACCACACTAGCACACAAGAGTGCAGTGTAGGGGCAGACTGAAAGGGTATTGCAGCCAAGAACACAAACAGAACTGATATAGTAAGTCTAATTTTAGGTGCAAGAGGCTCAACAGTTTATTTCCAAATAATGAGAAACAGGCTTAAAACTTGAGCAATATTATTATACATTGAGCAATGTTCTTTCAGGGTTATTTTTTTTATCTGTCTCTAATCTGTAGTTTATGCATGTACAATTTTTCAAAAATAAGTTAATTAATTCATTTTTTCCATTTGAGCCAAAATTTCCGTAGATATTTTGCAGCTCTGTGTTTTAATACATTTTGCTGCATTACATTTTTTTAATTGATGTTTAATAATGTTAGAAAATATTTCCACTGAAGATGAACATAGTCTACAAAGAAAATATCTAGTATGACACATTTTAAAAACACTGTCTTGTGGAATTGGTTTTGAATAGCTGTTTCTAAAAGCTTTATCTCCATTAAACTAACATAAACTTTTGTATGTACAGCATTTTGAGGTGTTAAGTCATTTGGTTATGTTCCGGAACCCATCTAGTACCTAAACAGACATAAATGCTCGTAGTGGGCAGGGAGTGACATGCAGCTAGATACATGTGCAAAATGCATGCTGCAGTATCAATCCAATCACTTATGAATAGCAATGAATCAATTTATACAGTATGAATATTGGACAGCCTTGCTCCAGAAGTATATCTCATCTTTTACCCTGCTGATTGCATGCACTGGACTCAACTAAATGAAATTCTCTGTGCCTTGAGCTAGATGAAGAAGGGCCTTTTGAGTAGTAAATCCTTGACAGCAGATCTCTGCTTAGTATTGTAGAAGCTGACCTAGTCTTTCCTGACAGCAATTAAGGCATGAGGGATTAAAAAAAATTACATTTTTACAAGGATTTTTCTTGGCTTGTTACTTAATTTCTCCCTCACCTCTCCAATCTGAAGGACCAGTGAGTGGGGTGTTTATTTTGTTTGAGTTGGGTTTTTTGGTTTGTATTTCTTTTTTAATTGTGCTTAACTTCGGATTTATCTGTTCTAAAGATCACATGATGGAGTTAAAGCCCCAGTGGCATAGACTTTATATGCAGAAAATCCTGATACCAGAAATGTTATATCAGGAACTTCAATTATTCCTCTGAATAATGCTCTTAAAAAACACATAAGTAATTGTACATGGCATAAATTAACTAAAATGTGGAATTAGAAACAGTAAGACTCTTTGGTCTCATGGCAAGGTTCCCTATAGAGAAGGTAGGTCTCACGGCAAGGTAGCCTATAGAGTTAGAATTTAGGCATGTTCCCCACGTGCTTTACTAGCAGTTCGAAGTGGGAAAAGGGGTTCATGATAGAATTCACTTGGCTTTCAGGAGAGTTGTCCGAAAATTTTGGCTTCTGGTTGCAATACTAATATCAGAAAGAAAATCCAGCATAACCTCATTGTATAATACAAGGTCAGCAATGGTAAAAACAGCTTTAATGTTTTAGCTTTTATATGCTGCCCAACATTTGAGATGTTTGCTTTTAAACGCTCTTACTTTGCTTCCATATCTGTATGTGTTTGTGGAGACCTAGTTCTGTCAAAAGGGAACTGGTGATAAAATATGCATAGTACTGTTAATAGTACAAATATAACCCAGTATAAAAACCTCTTTAGAAATTAGTTACCACAGACTGAGGACATAGTAATTTAAACCTGTCTCTAGATAGTCTCTGATTTAAATCCATGTGCTCTTAGGCTTTTGTAGTACTCATGGTTCCTCTCCATGTTGCTGCAGAAAGTTTTTGATTGCAAATGGTCAAATATAAAAACTGTACTCATGAGTTATTTAATTGCATTAATATTTATGGAATTTGTTGAACCCAGGAAAAAAAATTAATTTAAGGCCAACAAATTGAAGTTCTTATGTTAATTGCTGAAGAATAACATTACAGCACAAAGTTCAGTTGGAGACAAGTCACTAATTGATGTGTACCCTGAGTATTGATACTGGGGCCAGCACTCTTTGACCTTTATGCCAATCACCTGGTGATGGGACAGAGTGCATCCTCAGCAGATTTGCAGACAATACAAAAAAGGTGAAGAGTTACTATACAATATTGTAAATCCTGTGATTGTGCTGCCATTCAGATGGACCTGACCAGGCTGGATAATAGAGCAGAGAGGAATCTCATGATATTCAACAAAGGAGAGTGCCAAGTCCTAACCATACATGCGGGGGGCCAAGTGGCTGGAAAGTGGCTATGCAGAGTAGGATTTTGGGTTCTTGGGGGACAAGAAGTTGATCATAAGCCAGCAATGCACCCGCACAGCAAGGAAAGCCAACTTCATCCTGGGCTGCAACATAAGGCGAATTGCCAGAAGACTGAGGCAGGTGATCCTTTGTACTCAGTATTGATGAGGTGGTATCTGCAGGGCCATGCCCACTTCTGGGCTCCCCGGTAAGAGAAATATGTGATCTTCCTGTACTGAGTTTATAGAAGGACCACAGAGATCATTAAGGTCTTAGAGCATATTTTCATATGAAGAGAGGCTGAAAGAACTGGGACTTCCAGTCTGGAGGAAAGAAGGCTCAGCAGAAATCTTATATGTTTAAGTACCTGTTGGGAAAGAACGAAGAAGAGGGAGCTAGTCTTTAATCAGTAGTCCCTAGTGGTAGGATAAGAGTTGATGGGCACAAATTAAAACACTTGAAATTCCCTGTGAACAAAATAAACCCCTTTTTTTACTGTGAGGATGGTCACTGGAATGAGTTGCCTGGAGAGGTTGTGGCGGTCTCTGTCTGTAGAGATATCTTAAAAATGTCTGTAGTGGGTTCCTGCACAACCTGGTCTCTATGATCCTGCTTGTGCAAGGGGGTTGTCCAGAGGTCCCTTCAAACCTAAATGGTGGATTCTCTTACCTTGTGAAAATATGGTGGAAAAAAATTATCAAAATGGCTGTGTATGTACAGAAATCTCAAGTGGTTGTGCTTAATGAATTGAAATGTGGAAAGAAGCTATGGTGGAATCTGTTATTGGCACACCAATGCATCCTGTGCTTGTGTCCTTCCCCACAAACTTACTGAACTGTGCTTAGACCAGTGGACTCTTTCCCACCAGGACTTTACTGCTCCATACAGATTCATGAAAGAAACGTTCTAGTTGCAGCTTTTGTAGGGCAGTCTGTCAGCAGATAATGGAATATGTTCATCTGACACTGTGGTGTGACAGTAAGAAGAAAGAATGATGACCACTATAACACAACTTCTTTGCTTTCAACCTATAGAACTCATTTTTTCTTCTTTTTTTTAAGGCCTATTCTTACAGAGGTAAGTAAAAGCCTATTGCAAACAATTTTTTTAAAATGTTTTTATTCATCACCACCAACTCAGTGAGATAAGACTTTACGGTATATAATTTTTTTTATCTAAAACTTGATTTTTATCATTATATGTATTAAAAATGTTTGGGGTTTTTTTGCTAGGCTTTTCTGCCTAGTTCTGAGCATGTATAAAGTGTCAGTTTTCTGCTATAGTAGGTAGAAATTTTCTGCACTTGTAATCTACTGCCAGTGGTGCAGCTACTGGCAGTAGATAATGTTTTAAGCATTTGCATCAGTGAGCACATTTTACAGGCACTTTGAGCTATCCTACCATGCATTTGAAGGAAACATTGTGTCTCTTCTGACCACAAATTGAATTTACTTGCAGGTCTTCATTTTATATAATATAAAAAGATGTTCAGTCTCTGCCAAATTCAGTTTTGTGTTTTAAAATCTCTCTTCTTAAGATGAACTGAAAGGCATTTTGAGTCAGGAAAACTCTTGCTTTCCTGTAAAAAAAAAAAAAAGGAGGTTAAACATGGGAGATGAATACTGGGGGGAAGCAGGGAGGGACATGTAGAATTGTTTTTAAGTGTTCAAAACCCACCTAGAAGTTGGTGGGAATCTAAAATTACTTCTGTTTCTCAAGATAAATTTGTCTCATCCTTCTCCAACTCCCTGGTTCTTTAAATTATAGTATTCAAACCAACTCTCTTCTACTGTCCCATTAGGTGCTGTGTCATGAATAGTGAAGCTCTGGTGGGTCCAGTGCTGAGCAACATTTTTCACATTCTCCCATTAAAACTAACCAGAAACAAATAAACTGAGAAAGAAGTTTAAGGATATGTAGAAGTGAAAGTTAATTTTGTTTTATTTTCAGAGGCTATAATTAATAGCTTCTTTTTTTCCAGGGACTCTGTTAGCTGTGTACAAGCAGCACTTACGAGGTCTAGAGAAAAAGGGAATGATAGCCTAGAGAGGAGGAGGTGGGCACATTAGAATTTTGTGAATTCCTGGAGTATATTAAAATTTAGGCAGTGATTCTTGTTTTGTATTAGGATGATGCAGAGTGTTTTGATTTTTTAACTATCCTTGTCAGACAAATCTTTATGCAAAATGGTGCTTTTTGTTCATGAAGATTCTTTCTTTGAAAAAAGCCCCAATGTATTGTCACAATTTAGTGAGTTTTCAGTAAATAGTGAATAAACAACTGGCTTTCCACATTTTTGTGTGCCATCTAATGTCTAGTCTTGTGGTGTAGAAGTTTATGGGTCCATTGCTTTTCCTGATTTTTAGAGTTGTAGTGGTCTATTTTAATTCTGCTAACCCTATATCTAGATATGTTCTCTCTCTCTCTCTCTCTCTCTCTCTCTCTCTCTGTAGAGTCCTGTAGGGACTTTAAAGTTCTAGTCCTAGGAAGATTTATTTGTGTACTGCTATATATAATTAAAGTTTGTTGTGTGTTTTACAGTTGAGCAACCTCCAGATTAACTTGCTTAAAATTTATGGATCTGGCAAGCATCATAAAAATTTATAATATATCCCTTTTTTATAGGTAGATAGAACTTTTGGATAGGACTCTTACACTCCTGAACTACTTAAGTCCCTTGTTTGTTTTAAAAAGGTACATTTCCTTCTGGAAGTTCTGAGTTTAAAATTCTTTAGCCTATGGAATGAAAACTGCTTGTCACTCGAGTTAAAAAAGAGGTCTGATCTATTTTTTTTTTTTTTTATGGAGCAAGATCGGTTCGTAAGTGGTTTTGCTTTGTATTTGCAAGTATTAAGAAATACTTGCAAAATCTTTTGCGCTCCTTGATAAGTAACATCTGTACATGAAATTAATATGCATCATATGACTTGTGATTTTTTTTGTCGAACTGAGTTTTGTAATGTAGATTTTTAATACATGTGCTTAACTTTTATACTCTGAAAATGAAACTACTAGTAAAGTTGATGCCATATGGTGTTTCCATTCTGTAGCAGGGAGTAGGTGTTCACCTGCTAGAGTTCCTGGCTCTAATGTGAAGAGAATAGGGGAGAAAACAAAGGGATCATGTCAACAATCTGTCAGCTAACCCAGTAAACAGAGATGGAAATGTCAGCAGCTTATCTGCCAGGGGCGATGAATCACTTGTGTCCCTGTCTGGGTAGAATCAGGATGGAGAGAGCTGGCTTGCCAGACCGTCTGCCCAGAGGTGCTGTCCTGAAAGGGAAACTGTCTGCTGGCTGATAGGGTCCAGGTTAGCCTGTAATCTTTTCTCAGATGGTACTATAAGCAAATGAATGACCTGAGAGAATGAGAGGATGGTAGAAAGAAGAAATCTAAACATAACTTACACTAAGGCAGAATTCTTCAATAACAAGATGTATATCATTTAACACATAAAGCTTTTCTACTGGTGAAAAGAATACTGGGGTCAGGCAATTTGAATTCCAATATATGTAATGTCATGTGTGTGGTAATATACTGAATCCAAAGAGATGTTTGTATGCTTGGAAGGTTTTTTTAAACTTCTAATTCTTGTTACTTTTTGGTTTTTGAAGGGGGGCTGATTCTTTGGGGTTTTTTTAATTTTTTCTAGGATTCTAGTAATAATTCTAATAATTTGTCCTTGGGAGAGTAAAAGAAGATGTTTAAATCATAGTAAAAGGGGTGATTTTGCGGAGCTGTAGCTTTTATACAAGTATTCTGAGTTTGTGTGTTAGGCTGTGCACCAACTACTAGATTATGATATTGAAGAGAATAGTGTGCAAGCCATATTATCTCATTGCATTTTAAGAATGTAAAAGGAATACCTTCTGCATATAAGAATGTGTAGATGATAGTCACATTGCTTCAGTATTCAGTTGGATAATTGGTACATGAAGCACAATTTTCACTTGTCATTATTTAAGGTCTAAAATTGATCCTTGTCATGTTGTCATGTGGGGGTTTTTTTGTTGTTTTTTTTTTATTATTTTATTTTTTTGGTTTGGTTTGGGTTTTTTTTTTGCCATTTTGTCTTACAACTTTCAGTTGGTCACCTTTTTTTTTTTCTTCTTCAGTGAGGATGCCGGAATGTGATGCAAGGTCATTCTCAGGCTATGATAGGGGTCTGTGTTACTATTGGCCAAAACCATCTGCATGGGAATATCCCTTGTATTAGTAACATCTCCCTTACCTTTGGATACCTGTATTTTATTATAGTACTGATATTTTTTCTGTGTCTCAGAATGTCATATAAGCCTATTAAAGGACTCTGCAAGGCATTTGATGTCAACACAGTTACTTTGATCAAATAAACCTGTATTCAGGAAAAAGTGGTGTTTGGCAAGACTTAGTTCTCCTTAAGCTTTTCTGATGCTGATCAGTTATTCTAGCATCTCTAATTCTAAACTGATTGCAGTCTTTATTTTCCATTCTATGATTTTACCCAGGATCAGTGTCAAAATAACAGCGTATATTTACATGTCTGATTTCTTTCATGCTTTGAAAAGGTCAAAGTAGGTGCTAATTAAAAAATAAAGAAATCGTGACAATTTGGAGAGTGAATTTAGGATAAATATAAGAAGCAGAAAATATATAAATGTACAGTGAGGAAATACCAATATCAACATTTCTGCACTAATGGCAGCCTTGGCCTCCATTCTTCAATGTTCTTTTAATGCACCAAGATCAGGTATTTATATAATCAGATAACGTATTTGTATTTCGAATAGTATTTGAGCTTTTAAATGTAAGTTCACCAAGGGTGGCAATGTATACTTAATTTTAAAAGAGATGTCCTGTGACTACTCTATTTTCCATCCTTGGTCCTTCTCAGTTACTCCTTTAATGAATGCTAGAGTCCGTGGAAGCAGAAATCTTGTGTTTATGGTATTGTGTACTTGTCTATAGGATGCCACATTTTGTCATCAAAATAGTTTATATGCCTTACATAAAACAAGTAGACTTTCCATGGGGAAAGTCTAGAATCCTTGTTTATGTAAATGTTGCATACATTTGTGTAACACATATATTTGTACTGTGAACACAGAATGAAGTAAAGAAAATATTTAACAGTTTCGTCCAAAGGTCTGACGAGCTCATAACTGGATATAGCCCTGTTTACTTCAGCATTTGTGCTTTAACTAAAAGCCATCCTTCAGAGCAGTGACAGGGATGGAGCTAAATTTACTCAGTATAGTTCCTTAATATAATATATATTAAGTTCTTGCACCTTTGTCTTCCAGAACATATTTCAGGATGATGACTATAAACTACTTGGGTTCTTTATCTTCCTTGAAAAATGGGTGCTGTAATGCCCCCTGGTCCTTTGGCAGTTTTTCTTGTGTTTCCCTGTGTTTCCCTGGTTTACAAGCTCTTTGGTGCAGAAATTATTTTCATTTGTGTATCACTTTTCAGCTTGTAATAAGGATCACGTTCAATAACTAAAAATAAATCTATCCTGAAATGCACAGTTAAATAGTAACAGATGCAAATACAATGAAAGAAAAATTACTATCAGGTGCAAGTTGAGTGCCTTAATTTTTAATGAATTCCATGCAATAATAGACAGGTCATTTTGTTCATTAACTTACAGCTTATTTCTTTCTTGAAGAATGTTCTGTGAAATTACACTTTCTTTACATGGTTTATAATTGCCCAGCCTGGTCTTCTGAATTGTTTTACCTCTACTGTTCTTGTATATTTCTGCATAGGCTTTAGTATCCCTCTGTAATTTGTTTTATTCTCAAAAATATGACTATTAATTATCTACTGTTATTTTGAATTCTGATGTGGCTTTGTATTAAATATTAGTTAATGTGTAACTGGGTTTTTTCCCACAGAAATTCAAGGAAAATAAGGGTTTGTTCTTTCACACTTGTTTAAATTTTAATTGCCTTTTCAAGTAACAAACAAGCTTCAAGCTAAGACTTGCAGATGTTGAAAACTAGGTCATCTTGTTTATGCACAAACCCTGCTTGCTGTACTGCAGAGTGATGGTCTATAAAAACACATTAGAAGGACTTTCCTAGGATTAGGCAAATCAATAAAAATGTTAGAATAACCTTATTGCATGTTGTCATGAAATAACCATTAGTTTTTTTAGTTATTGACCTATTCTGGTTTTTACTTAATTGAATTTACTTTACTCATCCATACTCTGATATTTAATTTTTAAGGAGATTCTTCACTAAAAATGTAAGCCATGGAATCACAGTGGTATTTAACCAGCATTGATCCAGTGCTTTCCAAAATCTGATCTCACTTGTAGGGTACCTTACACAGGACTGGTAATCACAAAGGGAACAGGATCATGCCAGATTACATGGCCATTATACAACCACTACACAGTAGTCTTTTTAGCCATTAAAATAATTTAAAATATGGTGATGTAAAGCTCCTTCCTTCCATCACCTCACATTAGTCAGACCTTATGCCCAGTCAACCATTCATTTTGCTAAAGTGATCTGTAAACAGGCCAACAGTTTTTCACTGCAAACTCTTATTAGTTGGCAATTAATCAGAAGTATGAGGGTAGTGGAAAAATGCTGGTGTCACAACTACACATGAAAAAAGTGTTTACTATTAGAGCAGCAATTTAGTTTGTAGTGATTTTTAGGTTTAAGCTGTCATTTATGGCGAGAGTATAAAAAATTTCAGGATCACATGAGGTAAACTAGGGTAAAACTCAAAAGGCATGATGAGATCTTTGAAAAATTTGTTCTGCCTTATCTGTCCTGCCTGTTCACAGCCAGCATCATCAGTGAATTGATTCTAGTGAGTTAAAATGCAACCTGCTTTCCTAATGAAGCCCTACTTGCAGTTCAGTTTTGTTTTCTTTTTCTAAATCTCTTCCCATTTTATGGCAATAATATGAAAGATATTAAGAAAATTTTATTGGATTTCAGTTTTTATGTCAGCTTGGCAAATAGCATAAGAATAATGCTTAATTTACCCCTGCTAGTGTCCAGTCTTGTTCAGAACAAAAAATGCAAGGCTTTATGAGAACTGAGAGAAAATTGTTAAAGTTTTATTAGTCTTAACTTTTCTATGTTATTTATCTCAGATTCTGTAAATGAGCAGAGTGCTTATGTTAAAATCTGTATTAATACCAAACTAAGAGACCAAGGGTCTCTCTCCAGGACATACCTTTCTTTTGTATTTGTCACTTTCTTATTACTCAGAAATAGTATAAGAATAGATATACTAGAATCTTACTAGATATACTAGAATCTTACTGCAATGCTTGGTAGGTTGAGTATATTGTCCACATGAAAGGCTTATTATCTCTTTCCATTTCCCTGCTTCCTGCTGTTCTGCTTGATATCTTTGCATCTGCTTCTGTTTTAGAGACATGAATGTATGTAAATAGATGATCTTGTGCAATTTGTGATTTATTTAGTGTTTCCTCCACTTTCTGCTAGTGTGTGGTTTATTCAAAACACTAGGACTTTAAACTCACTGATCAGACAGAAATGGAGAAAGTTATTTAGAACATTGATTACTTAGGACATTTATTTATTTAAGATTAAATTTGCAAAAATAACTAGGCTAGGTTGGTAGTGTTCTGTTTTTCACCAGATGACTGGATTTTAACAAAACTTCTTCTTTATGACAAAAGGTATCTCCTTCAAAGCTAAATAACTGAAAACTGTAAACAATCCTGTTTTCATCTGAAATTTTCAGTGTTTCAATGTGAGTAATACTGTAGTAAGTAAGTAATTATCAGTTGTGATGCCACTGCTTTCACTTTTCTTTGTATGCTGGGCTCTTTGACTTCACTACATGATTTGCTGTGAATCTTGAATCTTACTCTCCCTTCTTTCCCCCACCACACCATGAGGGAAGAAATAACATTTCCTAGTTGCTTTATTCATCACTCCTTTACAGATCAAGACATATTTTAAAGAAAAGCTTAAGGCTTGAGGTACATTTAAGAGCATGTTCAATAGCAGCCACATGAGTGTCCAGGGACTAAAATAGAATTCAGCCCTTGCTAGCATTTTATTGTCTAACCTGTGATGCCTTTTATTCATTTATGCAGAGATCTTAGTTGCATCACTTGAGTAGATATGCAATGCAGTCTGTAAAAATGCCATAAAGTAATTGGATAGGATGTGTAAAGTGGGGCAATAGTCTCTTCATCTCATCTCATCTCATTCGAAATTATTAAAACAATGTTATTGTTTATCAGTGTTGTTGATAATATTGGCTGTGTATGTCTTGTCAGATGCTAGATTGGATTGTAGGTGCAGGTGATTGTTTTCTTGGAACAATCAGTAAAGTTGGCAAAGTGGCGTTTGATCTGAAAGAGAACAGCAAACTTCAAAACTAAACCCCATTGAGAATAACTGGTCTAAGATGATATGAGAAATTATGTCGGTGATACCTTTGGAGTGAAGCAGGGAGGGTGGATATAAGAAGGGAAGAGAGGTGCCAAGGTGATCATTTACTTGGGGAGAATAACAGGTAAATTGTAGCCTGTGGGATAAGAACATGTTTCAGTCAGCATCAGTAGAAAAGCCAAAAATAACTTAGAATCATCTTCAAATTCTGTTTCTGGAATTTGAATTTGGAAGGGAAGGGAAACAAACCAAATAACATGACTTAGTGAATGATTTACTTAAGTTTGTTCAATTTGCAATCCAAGTAAATATAATTTACTTGAGCAGCACTGAAGCAACAGTATTCTTTTAGTGCATTTTCTTCAGAGAAGGCTTATAGTTCTTTAAGGTCATCTGAAATGTCTTGTATTTTATATTAATTTATTGCAAAGAAAATACAAGACAGTTGAATAGGCTGGGATTTTTTGTTTGTTGGGAGGTTTTGGTTCTGGTTTCTGGTTTTTCTCTTTACTCTTCTGTCAGAGATATCTTGATAACATTTATCCTCTTATAATACTGTTGACTTGCTTTAGGGACTGTTTAGACAAGTAGACTCTGTGCCACTGACTGAGACCTGCCATTTGGCCAGTTCTTAGTCCACCTCACTATCCACTTGTCCAGTCTGCACTTTCTGGGCTTGCTTATGAGGATACCATGCGGGACAGTGTCAAAGGCCTTGCTGAAATCCAGGTAGATAATACCCCTGCTCTTCCCTTTTCTACATAGTCAGTTGTCCCTTTGTATAAGGCAGTCAGGTTAGTCAAGCATGAGTTTTGGTGAATCCACACTGTCTGCTCCTGATCATCTTCTTGTCTTCCACATGCTTAGAGATGACCTCCAGGATGAACTGTTCCATCACCTTTCTGGAGACTGAGGTGAGGCAGACTGGCCTGTATTCCCTGAGTTTTCCTTCTTACCCTTTTCTAAGACTGAGGGGACGTTTGCTTTCTTCCAGCTCTCAGGCTGGTTACCATGATCCTTCAAAGATGACTGAGAGTGGTCTTAGCAACAATGTCTGCCAGTTCCCTTGACACTTGTGTGTGCAACCCTTCAGGGCCCGTGAACTTCTGGAAGCCAAGTTTAAGTAAATGGTCTATAACCCAATCCTCCTCAACCAAAAAGAGATCTTCTTTCTCCCTACTTTCTCCCTGGTCTGCTGGGTCAGGAATTCCTGAGGGCTGGTCTTGACAGTGAGGACTGAATCAAAGAAGGTGTTCAGCATCTCAGCCTTCTCTTGAGCCTCTGTTCCATTCAGTAGCAGGCCCATGTTTTCCTTAGTATTCTTTTTGTTCTTTTGCATTAAGCATGTTCACGTGTAGGTGGCAAGGAGAACAGAATCCCTACATTCAGGTTACAGATTCAATGTCTGATTTGACCATGGGAAGACACTGATATAACCTCTAGTACACATAAACGAGACATTGTTGTCACCTTTGTCTGTGTAACACTGTTGAATCTTTGTATATGAAATTCTCTGAACTGCATTTTGTACATGTATATGTACATGCACATAATAAGGAAAGCCAAAGTTATAGATAACTGAATAAATTTATTTCATTTGATATTGTGTCATTGTGTGAAGCCTTTCTAGAATGTATTTGTATTCGAACGTCACACCATGGCATAGGATGCCATGACTGGTACAGAGATATGATAAGAATTTTTATTCAAAGCCATGTCACATATCTAGAATTTGGATTTGCAAACAATATTTAATTTTAAAGTGAACTGAACCAAAATCTTGGCAGTAATTCCCCCGAAAGATCAGTAACTCAAAATCCATGTCTTAGTTTTGTGGCAGGCTTCCATTTCTGATGACAAATTTAACTGAAATTAATCAGTGCCCCATGATTTAACTGCTACAACACTCATAAGGTGTAGCAGGGTCAATCCAAGTGGATTGTACAAATAAATAAAAAATATATAGATTTTTTTTTTGCTGTGTCTTTTATATCTGAATTTGTATATTTCTTAGAGTACTTTCTAAAAGTGGAAGAAGACATTCTCTTCTTTAACCTGATGGCTATAATAATTTTTTTCATGGTGAAGGCAGAATTTTGACTCATCAGGCTAACAAACTAGTCTGTCATGAAAATATCTAATGTAATCATTAAATCAAGAATATTATTATATTTATCTATTACACACACACCCATCTCCAAATCAGTTACACTGGAGGTAAGAGGTGACCCAAAAGAGGTCTGATGATGATCTTGTTCTCCCTGTGACATAGTTTTTGTACTCAGGCAGATTCATTCAAGGACTCAAAACAGAAGTGTATCTGCAATGTTTTCCTATCTATCTACTGCTGGAATTGTTATCGCTGTCTGGGTAAACAGCCAAAAGCTATGTAGACTTTTTTTATCAGCCTGAAAAGACATTCCAAATGTTTATTACAGAATGATTTTTTTTTTTCCTTTTGAATAGCATTTGGGAGGGACATAATAAGCTATTGAGCCATACTTTCTATTACTGTTTCTTCAGCCTTCTTTTCACTTTCTTTAGTGAAACTGGCATTTTGCTTTAGCTAGCCCATAGAGATTCCAGGTTTCTAATCCATGAATGAAGCTAAATCCTGCTCAAGAAAAGACTGAATCTCTACCACAGTACAAGTGACACACATCATGGCTCTAACAATGATGGTTTAAAATGTTATTTGCCCATACTTTAATTCCATTTAATTGTTTTTTTATTAAAGTACCCTAAATATCTTTTCCTGAGACATAACCAGAGTTTTGATTTCTAATTGTTCAAAAAGTGAAATGTATTAGAAGCATGACATCTCCATACTGCAGTATTACTTCTATCTACTAGAAATATTCCTATGAAAGCACCACAGAAGTCTTACAGCTTTGAAAATAGTAATTTTGATCAGAGATGAGGGTAAGTGTCTTAATGGATTATACTGAAATAAATTATCTGTATGTAAAGTAGAATCAGTGTTTTACTATGTATTTTATGAAGAGTTTCCACTATTCATAACTAGGAAGAGATTTTTTATTAGAATGAGAACAAATTAAACACACAAAGTGTCACAGCAGTTTGGGAGTTTCTGCCAGGGACCAACGTTTCATGACGCTGTTGAAGTTAATCACCAATTAAAGTAATATAATTTCATTATATGGTTTTGTATTAATGTATCAATATTTCACACAGGACAGAAAGAAGGGCTGTTTGCATTTTAGAGCAGTATTTAAGCACATTTGACATGATTTTTCTTTGGTGGTCATAATTTTCTGACAGTTTTATATCTAGATATATACATGTATGAGAAAACCCTTTTGATGTTTGTACCATTGCAGATGCCATTAGGTAAAAAATTACCTTTGCATTAGTGCTTGCTCTATGCCATGTGCAATTTAAGTGGCAGCCAAAGCAGGAACAAAGTTGTTTCTCAGCACCTCATGAAAGTGTTTTTGACTTCTCTCTCTTTCTGTGTTTGGGAAAAAAAAAATCTGATTGGTTTTTTTCTTTTTTTTTTTTTCTTTTTTTTACACTAATTTATTGATGTAGTTAAATCATAATTTATAACTCTATTACTATTTGTTTCAAAGTGACCACGTTTCGAGCCTAGAGTGTCTGTCCAATTAGAATTACTACTGTATCTTGGGCAATATTGCTCTATGGTTACTTCTTTAGGACGTACAATACTCATTGTGTATGCCTCACCTACCAGATGGTAGGGTTTATTTGTATCTTCCATTTTTCATTTAGAAACCTTTAGATAGTTTATATGCAAATATAAGATTTTTCTATAATAAATTGTATAGTTGATATTAAAAAAGTGTATTGTAGTATATACCCACAAGATGGCAGGTTAACTTTAGCACGTGACCTTTAGCATTTATTGAATTTTGGGTTTAGACATGAAGATTTTATGTTTTATTGATGCCAGAAAGCCTCTGCCTGACTGTTAAATATGTTGGAAAGAGAGTAACTATAGGCAGAGAGTAAAAGCACCCCTCCTTTGTGCCATTGTAAGAATTAGTCATTTAAACAATAAGTATCTGACAGTACTGAACCACTCTTAATTTCTCCTAACTTTACCAAAACTCTGTCTTCTCTGCTAACCATTTGAAAGATAAAATGTTTGCTGTTTACAAATTATCTGGTAAAAGATGGAAGAACATCTGACATAAATCTCTTCCTGTGACAAGGTGCTTCACTTAGTAGATGAGGAAAGGCTATGGATGTCATCTACCTAGACATTACTAAAGCCTTTGACACTGTTTTCCATAGAATTCTCCTGGAGGAACTGGCTGTTTGTGGCTTGCATGGGTGCACTCTTCTCTGGGTAAAGAACTGTCTGGATGGCACAGCCCTGAGAGTGGTGGTGAATGGAGTTAAATCCAGTTAGTGGCTGGTCACCAGTGGTGTTCCCCAGGACTCAGTACTGGGGCCAATATCTGTTTTGATGATCTGGGCAAGGGGATAGAGTGCCCCCTCAGAAAGTTTGCAGATGACACCAAGTTGGGTGGGAGTCTTGATCTGCCTGAAGGCAGGAAGGTTTTATAGAGCAAACTGGACAGGCTGTATCAGTGTGCTGGGAAAAGAAGAAAAAGGAGATATTCCCTGTGTCTTGCCCAGTGTAAGGTTAACCTAAGGTAGAGGCATGCAGCCCCATCTGAGAGCTGTGAGGTGCTTTCTAATTCCACAATGTATGCATAAGCTGAGATAGATACATAGAATAAGAAGGAGGGGATCCCCTGCTCTCATCCTGTTTAGGCTGTCTCCTTTCTTTGCTGGGATGCATTTCACCTGCTTGTTTCATTATTTGTACTGTTTACTGCTTCCCTTCACTGACTGGTATTCTGATAGTAGTTTAGCCAGTTTCTCTGTGATTTTTGGTCAGCTGATGTTTGGAGTCTCATAAAACTGGCAAAATGCTGCAAACTGGACATTGTTAACTGCAGACAAACAGTATGTAATAATCCTTGTGCATTTCCCCTGGAATAAAAGCAATGTGTGTTAACAATTGCTGCCCATTTAAAATTATTTCTATAATGACTGCATTTTCAGATTTTGGCCATAAAGCATCCCTTTTATGATTTTATGATCAAAACTGTATTTTGAAGAGTGTGAAGCATGCCAATTAATGTACATTTTCAAGACATTTTTTTCTTTGTTTGCTTTACTCATTCATTTTCATAAGACTTTAATAATAAATCTAGAACTTTCTTCAGATTTTATCTTTTGAAAACTGTTGTAATTTTCTTTGGTTTCTGTTAGAATCAGGCTATTCAGAAGTGTGCTGTATGCATTCAGCAGCAGCAAAACAAAGCTTTGCATTCTGGCTCATTGCCTCCATTGCAGGGGCAGACAGGTGGTGATGTCTTGTCACCATGACTACATACAGCCCTTAGGGAGGGCTCTTGTAAGATGATAGTAATTCCTGAATGGGGGAAGGGCATGAAGACATTCTCCTTCTAGCTGTGGGTTCTTTTGTATGGGTTGCACATGATTACATGCCTACCCTGTCTACCCTGTCACATGCATGTATGCTCCCTGAAATGCAGGAGGCGGAAAGAATTCCACTGCAGACAGCACAGCAGGGGCTGCTCACATTTGCCATTTAAAGTCTTCACGTGGATTGGAAAAGCAAGAGGACAATCACAGTTGGACTGTGAGTTGGACACAGTTGGAGCTTTAGCATCGCATGAACCAAAGGTTATCCCAGAGTTAGGCACTTCGGAAGGAAAGGTATTATACCTGTGCTGAGGTGAAAGCATGTTAACATAGCAGTGGTTTAGGGCATTGGTCTGGATGGGAAGAGAGAGCTCTGTGGCTATGACCACTGCTAGTGGCAGAAAGTAGACATGAATGGTGGGAAATGGTAATGACAATAAATGGGGAAATTCCTTCAGTTCAGTCTTCCCTCAGCATGTCCCAGCAATTTAGGTAAGTAGAAATATGAAGGGTGAATTTGCTTAGGAGACACAGATCACTAGCTTTTGCTTGTGAAAAAGGTATAATAGCATTTTCAGTAAAGAAATGTGGTTTGACCTTGTTGATGTCATAGCAGAAAAATGAGATTGCATCATCTTTGGCTTCAGATTCAAGTGGCTCATAAAAAAGCCACCTAGTCAATTGCCAATATTTTCCTTCTACATGCTTTATGTGGCCTGACCTGGCATGGCCTTGTTTAAACTTCTGAGCTCTGCCAAGACCGCAGCTGGAGTTGGTATTGCTGCAGGATACTTGTCGTTTCAATTCCACTCCTCCTTTGCAGCAGTGCAGGTAAACATCTCTGCTACTGGAGGAATGTGTTTCAGTAAGGAGAGAGATACTTGAGAGGTATGTAAGAGAGTTACCATAGACTGAAAAAATGGTAAAGCGCTGCCAGACTTCAAGGGACAGAACACGGTAATTGAAAGCTGGGATTTTTTTTGTGGTTTACACAACTGAAATTTAATTTTAGGGACCATTCAGTTGTCACCCTGTTCTGGCCACATGTAATACCAGTGAAGAGTTTGTAATCTGTGATGTTACTAGTATTATTCAGTGTTGGAATTATCAGTCTAAAGTTCAGCCAGGAATCCTGTACACAGACAACAGAAAGGTGTCTCTGGTTCAAATTAATTTGAAGGAGAATATAGTGCTCTAGGAGAGTAAGATGCAAAGAAACCCTGCCTTTTTAATGGGCAATTATTTAAAGTGAATTGGCTAAATGGAAGAAAGGACTCCAGCTAGTACTTCCTTGAAGTGTGTAAGTCCCCACATTGAATGAGAGTTTGTTTCCCAAGGGTAGAAATTCTGTGTATGTTTTCAGTGTGGGAGCAGCAGCAAGCTACAGACAACAACTGGTTTCCTTTGTACTCCATCTTCACATGCAGCATCTCCTTCAGTCTGCTGTTTGTTCCTAATGATTCTGGAACAGAAAAAGCAGTGACCTAGAAAATATAGAAATATCATTTTACTGTAAAATATTTACCATCTCTAGCTTCAGCTAGATAAATTCTGCAGGATGTGAATTGGGAGCAGCCAAACTAGTAAATGGCATTCTCTTCCAAAATTGTCAGTTGCATATCTTAATCTAAAGTACAACAAGGACATTCTTGTATATATGCACAGTCTGTAAGATAGAAACAGAATTGTTAGAACAAGACATGCAGGCTTTCGAAATCGCTTTGAGAATTTACTACCCAGCCATCAAATTGCCCTGCCTGCTCCATTGACAGCATTGACAGGTATTCTGGGCAAGTATTCTGAGATTAACAAAACAATGGGGGGTTTAGTATTTTGGTTACCTACTAAATTTTAGAACTTGTTTTTGCGCACCAGTCAAAGAAACATGCAAATAGTCAGTGTCAGAGTTCTGGTGAACTCAGATCACAGTATGTAAAAAAACTATAATCATGCTAGATCCAGGAACTGAGAGTTCCCATATAGGGCTACTCATTGAGGGCCAAGTACCCCTTAAGGCTATTTGTACTCATATATTTCCATATATGTGGGGAACAAGCAGGATATTGCTTTTTGTCGCCATTTGGAACTCTTGAAATTCTTCTGCTGTGTATTAGGAACCTGGAGGGCAGGGTGGAGGATGCAGGTAATTTAAACACCAGTGCTGCCTGCCTATTGCACAACCTGGATGCACCAGATAATGTGTTCTCATTCTTTGGTAAAAAGAGAAAAAAAGAGGGAAAAAAAAAGTGTGACAAATGGAGCAGTTATAGTTTTTTTAATTTCTAAAACATGTAATTGAAAATACATGTGTAAATCAAACATTTACAGTACAGATTCTGGATTAAAATACTGCATTATGGTAAGCGAAGGTAACAGTAAAATAAAAATCATTTCTTGTCCTAATTTCTGAACAAACTCTGCAACACATGAATTAAGGATGTGCCTGGTGCAGATGGGAGATGTTAGTAACATCCTTTCTACACAGCACACATTCATGGAAGTAGCATATGCTCTGCCAGTTTTGTCTCTTTTCGCTTGCAGAATTTGAAAGGAATGTGCTGTTCCCTGGACTTGCAGTAGCAAAATCCCATCCAAAGAATTAATGATACCTAGGATATGTGCTCCACATGGTAGGATCTGACTATGCCAATTAAAACTACTATCCCTTTTATCTTCTGTATAGTTTTGTGGTTATGTATTTAATTTAATGTTTCTTAGCTGAGAGAGAGAATTTATACAGCTTTCCCATTGCATACTTTCACATACTTCTCAGATCTTTCTCTGCTTATTTGCATTAAGAGGTAGGATAAGGCCTTTGGTATTCAGCAGAGACAAAAAGCTGTTATTTTTTCTGGGTCAATCAATTTCCTTCCTTAGATCAGAGCTGGGATCTCTGAAGTGTATATCAGAACTGAGCTTCCTGCAGTCATAAAATTAGACCCATCACTGTCATCCCCCTGTAATAGCAACAAGAGAAAAAATGTGAAGAAGTGTAAATTTTTGTGGCTGTTCAACTCAGTCAATCAGTTCAAATTCTCTGAGGAAGGAATTTATAATACAACCACTTAGAGTGTTTGTATGACATAATTAAAAAACCTGTGCATGGTATCTTTGAATACAGCTGCTATTATATGGCATGTTGTTAAACTTCTTCTTTTGGTTTGCTGGATTTGATATCACTGCATTAGACTGAGGGGAAAAATGGCATGACCCACTTTGATTTAGGATGACCGATTTCACTCATTAAGATCGTACTTTGCTTGTTCTTTGCTGTAAGCACATACCTGGGGCTATGCCTCCTGAAAACAAACCTAACACTTTTACATCAGGAAAATGGTGAGGCACTGTTTGTGGTCCATGTGCAGGCTGTAAGGGTTTTAGAATAAATAGTAAATAACTATCTGATACTGAAATTCCTGAGAGGGGCTTCTGGTTTTATAGAAAACCAAGCAATGACATGGAAAGTCTGGTAAATCCTTTTTGTATTTTTAATGTGTGTTTTCTATAAAAACAAAGAATACCTTTTACGGGTGATACCATTTTCCCTGTTACCCCTTAATGTAGGTTGTAAGAAAAAAAAAACATTAAATGGTTTTATTATACAGGAAATGTACTTGAAGTGCAGAATGCTTGGGAATGAATGCCTGCTTTACTGCTATAAATTGTTCATGATATGTCTTTTCTTATATGCATCAAACATAGCACTTGCTGCAGAGATGCATGTGATTTGCCTTCCCCCCTGAGAGATGGTAATTGGCTTCAGTTTACTTAGGCTACTGCAGTACAATTTATTTTCTTAGTTTAGCCAAGCCTCATGTTGCAGTATGTTTTCTTCTATGAGGGTGAAGTATTTAATTTGTTAAATGTTGGAGAGTATGTGTTACATTATAAAGGTGAAGCACACCCCTGCTCTGTGGTGTTTAGTGGAAACAGATCACAGCACTCCACCATCCCCCTTCACCTTATCTTGTCTTGTTATTAAACTGTACATGAACTAATCGTGATCTTTTAGAAAATATCCATTGTGACTAGCTCAGTAATTTGAACACATGACTAATGAACTGTGGTTGCTATTTGCTTTGTCTAGTTATAATTAAGTATTTCTGTGGTTTTGAGCCTCACTCATCTTTTCTGAGGCTTATCTTTGTCTGGATAACCAAACATTCTTCAAAATGGCAAAAATTAGAAAATAATAAAAGCTTATTTTAAGATTTTGTTGTTCATTAATCTTTCCTGCTTAGATTTCTTTATATTTTTTAAAAAAAATTATCTAGATGAAGAACTAAAGAGATGAACATAAAAATAACAAATGACACTTCAAGAGAGTTAAGCCCTTAAATGTAAAAACCTTCACACAATTGTGACAATTCATATATCAATAATAATAATAATGTATCATGTAAATCATATAATAGAGATGAATCCTCTGACCGCTTGCTTCATTTGAATCATTCCCATCATGATTTTACCTTCCAAATGATTGAATTTTTTTAATAAATTACAGTATGCAATTAATAATGGACTAAGGAGTGTTGAGTACTCACCATTTCCATTGATGGATTAATGAATTTCACAGTAAATACATTTGACTACTCAGGATCTTAAGTTGGCATAATGACAGTGCTGCTTTTCTTTGTTGTGGCCAGTCTGCTCCTTCTTGGAGGAAATGGTGTGGCTTTTTTTGCCACCACACATTGATCTTTCCTCCTTTGTTAATATTACTTCAGTGCTGAATTAGCTTCAGTTAATTCTGCAAGCTCATTACTCTTTTATGACTGTGCACGTGTTAGTACTGCTGCATTAGCTCATGTGAGACACCGGGACTTCTGAGAACACTTGCTTAGGAACAGCATTAAGCTGTACTGCCCTATGAATTAATTTGTAATGGGCTGAACAGGAATATGTCTCCTTTCTGGGCGTCCATGTGGAAAGTTTTTCATCTAAAAACTCATTAAGGAAAAGTACTGAGCAATGAACTTATATCAGGAGAGTGACCCAGCTCTACTGTCAGCATTACTAATGCTCTCCTTTTGGCAATACGTGACAGATAAGTTTAATACAGAGTGGAAGGCATTTTGTCTGTGGTTGGACATGTTCAAAATTCACCTGGACATGGACCACTATAGTTATACAATGAGGATTTTAGGAGCTAATAAAATAAAGGGCCCTCCTTTGCTGACTGGAAACAAAAGAGGACAAACAGTGGAGAAGGACTACACATACAATGTGGTGGTACAATATGACCATGCTTGACTGGAATCAAGCCATCTCTACTGGCTTGCCTAATGGCACATAGAGAGTTCTTTCAAGTGGCATTTCTGTTCAAACATTCTGGAAGTGTAGGAGAAGAGTAATGTGAGAAATTATACAAACTTGATTGATTTCTGTGGAAAAAGGAATAGGTAGAAAGGAGAAGTTGTTCACAGAAGTAGCAAGGGGTAATTAAGAGGACACACATGCCCTCAAAGCAGCGAGCCTATTTCCGATCCAGGTTAAATGAAGACCCTCAGCCATTCCTGCTAGTGCACCAAAAGGATTGTCAGTGTTTTTGCACATACAGTACTTGGTAATGGAGATGGATACAATAACCTTAATTGGCAGAGCACTGTAAGAGACTCCAGGTTCCTGAAAATGAATTATGAACTGTCATTCCTTATCAGAACACTTGCCAACTGGTTCACAGAGAAAGTTCTGTGGATTTTAGATGCTGTTTTGAACAGACATTATGAATAGTAAAATACAATTGTTAGATATGAAGTCAGGAACCAAAGAAGCAGAAGAGCTCCAAAAGTCGCTGGAAGTAAATTGAATCATTTATAAGATTAGATGAGTGGTGGAATAAATAATGCACATGACTTTGACTTCAAGGATGTACATACTGATGCTAACAGAAGGTTTCATTCTCTCCTTCTGTCATTTGGGCCTGCAGACCAGGTGCTTGTAGGGATGCCCAGCCAACTGTGGAAGGCCATGTCTTGAGCTTTAACCCTGTAGTCTGAGGGCCAGGGGCTAATGGTCTGAACAGGCTAGATAAATCTGCATGTTCCTAGTAAGACATTTTTTCTGATGTAGGGAAAGCCATTCATATAAGCAAGTATGGCTTTCCTATTGCATGGCAGCCCAACTCAGAGACTGCTGCAGCGATTGCTGATGCTTATCATATTAGAGATTTTAACAGATTGTAGTGTTACAGTGTTCCATTGGTTATTTCATGGTTATATAAGCAATTCAATATTTAGCCAAAATATGAGTAGTATGGCATAATATTAAGAAATACTGAAAACATGCCAGTGAGCAAACTCCAGGAATATTCTACTTACTGTTAATTTTAAAATAAAATAATATATTTTAAATTCAATAAAATAATATGGTGTATCATTGCCCTATATCTTTCTGCCCTTGAACAGCTTGCCAACACCCATATGACGTCAAAAGCTACCGTGTAACATCCAGATATTATGGTTATGCACACTGCTTAACACAGATGAGTTTCAGTGTGGTTCCTTTCTTGTGAGATCAAGTGAAATAGTATTTATTACTTTTGAGAATTACTGGAATAAAAAGAATCATTGTAAAACAAAACCCAATTTTTATCTGTTTGCAATGAGCACTTTGGCTGAATGTTACATGGGACCAAACAAAGGAAGTTTTCTGGTGAGTTTCTTTGCATGTTTAAAACATGAGCATTGCTCATAAAACATGAGCAGCTTTGGTGGCAGCACTGTGGCAAACTAAAACAATACCTTAGGTACTCAGCAGTGCCTTGATGGTTGAGAAGGGCTTTTGAGGGTTGACAGAAAGGCTGCTGGGTCATCCTATGTTATTCCCAGGCAAATGCTGGTGACAAAAAAAGTAGAAATCAGTGGAGTCTGATCGAAGTTCTTAGATTAGTTTTTTAAAAATTATTTTCTCTAAAAGTTAAAATGTGAAGAATAAGGTACTTAGCTCTAGTGAAAAAGAAAGCCTTCTTTATTTGCACCAAAGCCAGTTTTTGCCTTGCTTTATCCAACAGAAAGACAGAGACAAAGCAAAATTAGCACAATAAAAAAAAAGAAATCTTTATTTTTTGGCTCATTTGTAATATTGTTTGCGTTGTTTATGATAATAACAATTTCCTGCATGCATTTCACCAACACATTACAAGTCAAAAGCATTTGTAAAAGAAAGATTCTACATTTCATGTTAGCTTGTGTATGAAACACAAAATGTCCCAATGTCCTTGATTATACAAATGTGCCATTTTTTTCTTGGGAAATATTTTATTTGTACAAGCCTAATGCAGCGTGATTCAAAAAAGAATAAGAGTAGACTATGTAAACAGACACTGCAAGTTAGCAAGGATTTAACAAACTATGAGACTATCTTGGAACTTCTGGTGCAAACAGTGCTAGAAATTTGCACGATCCCCTAATGCTTTCCTTGTTATGTCCTGTAACTATTTGGAAACAAGCTGGGTTCCAGATTTACACAATTTACTTCACATTGAAATATATGCAGATATAATATTAAAACAAGATAGTCTACAAATACTCACTTTTTTCTTTTCTCATAGTGTGATGATGCCAGTTTGGAATTACTGTGGTTAGAAAATAAGCAATGTGAATGAGATAAGAAATATAAGAAATAGCGATCTAAACTTGAAGACACTTTTCTTATATACAAAACTGTTGCCAAATGGTATTTCTTTACATTATTTATATATGCTAACCACATTTTCAACAGGTTAAACAGTTTGCAATATGGCCTGTACAGTCCGATTCTACACCATATAGCAGCCACTTCAAATTTAAAATGCAAAATTAAAAAAGCTCATAAATAGCTGCAAACTATTGCTTAATGATTTGAAAGAATGAGGTCTGGTTGGACAATTTGATTCAGTTCACCACTGACACATGGTTTCCTATAGTGGAGACTGTGGACAGTGGAAGGACCAAGGTACAGCAGCAAAAGCATTGCAATGCATCAGTGATACTCTCCTAACTATCTATAATGACACAGAATATAACATGTCCTGTTGAGCTCTTGTGAATTAACCATACTGTGGTACATATCTGATGCAATTCAATGTGACAAAGCCATTTAATTCTTTGCTCAAATATGCACATCAGTATGCAGTTAACATTTGCATGGAAAAGGGTATTTTATGGATTTATTGGATGTTGACCATAATGAGAGAAGACAGCAACCAAAGAAAAGTCTAGGAAAAAATCTGAACTGTTAAAAAAAAAAAAGAGGAAAACAAAAGAGCTCCCAGATATATTTTGGTGAAGCTATTTTTCTAGTGCAGAAACCACACAATATTTTTTGAGCTGTAAATATTTTAACAAAATCATGAACTTGTTCATGTTTAATGATTCACATAAAAATAAGTCATTGCAGATTCCTGTAAAATAGAGGAGGCTTTCCAGGCACATTAATCTGGATGCACATAATCTGGATGCAGCCATACAAGTAGTTAGAACACCTCAAATTTAAGAGCAAACCTGACATGAAAGTTCTTAAAATCTGTAGCTTTGTGCAATGTCATATTTTTATTTATGCATGATTGACAAGTGCAGCATGCCTATGTAAATCACTTTTATCTGTACATTATAGAGAATCTGAGAGTAGAACTCCTAGTCCTCGTACCTCTTTCCCCAACATAAAACCTATTACAAAAATAGTCACATATAATAGTAAACAACTTGTGAATTAAAAAATGATAAATACACTAATACCGATTTTGTAAAAATATGACAAATGTAGCTGTTGCATTACAAACAGTGAAGAGATTTACTGTTCTATGTATTGTGAAACATAAAGTATCCTTTTGCACTCATTTCATGCTCTGTCTTCTCTGTGGAGCCACTTTTCCCGTCATTCTTAGCAGTGTCAGCTGTAGTGAAAACAGTGACCTCTTGTCAAGTTTTTTACCCTGATTGACAGAGTCACAGTCTGATGATGGAGGTTCACTGTTTTGTTATAGGCACTGACCTTAAGTATATATATAATGTATATATATGCACACACACATGCGCGCGCGCACACACACACATATATATGTGTAAAAACTGTCAGTTTGGCATAAATCTCCTGCAGGAGTCCAGTTGTTGCTTCATTCTCAAAGACTGTAAACATGTTGTCCCACAAGAAAAATTCTTAGATCATTATTTTTTATTTTCCCTGATGTCTTTACCTTTGTAGTTCTTTTCTGCTTTATCTTTCTCATATTTTTCTTTTTCTGGCTTTGTTACACTGTCATAAGAAGGTGGGGAAGTTGTAGAGGAACTCTCATCCGTTTTTTCTGGAGTGGAGTTCCCCTTTAGTTTATCAATAATTATCTCTTTTATAACTTGTCCATCTCCTTCTTTGTTTTTATTTCTATTATACATACTAGACACCTGTTTAACTTTTTGCTTTAAAAGATAACATCTGTAAGCACGCTGAATGATGACAGCAGACACCTCCTCCTGCTTTCGTTTCAATGTGGTTGTAATTGGTTCATAGGAGACTTTAGAAGGATTGGCTGCCATAAACCGATCTTCCATCTGTATTCTGAGAGCGTCCATCTCCCCACTTTCCCCCAAAACACGCTTTGTGAAAGCAAACAGGATGTCAAGGCAGTGAATTCTGTCACCACTGACCATGGGCAGATCCATTGCAATGAGCTGGACTTTGTTCGGTTTTGCGATGAGAAGAGGCGGATCTAATGAAGCTGCGAAATCTGAGAGTTTACTATATTCTATGAATTGTGTTGCATCAGGATCAAATTTCTCCCAAACCTCATAGAACATCTCGAAGTCATCCTCGCTCAAGGGTTCAGCACTTTCCTCAGTAGCAACACTGAAGTTCTCCAAAATCACAGCAATGTACATGTTCACCACTACCAGAAAGGAGATGATAATGTAGCTGACAAAGAAGAAAATCCCAACAGAAGGGTTGCCACAGTCACCTTTCACAGAGCTCCCTGGATGATCTTTGTGGGGATCACAGTCGGGCTCCCCACTGTTCAGAATTGGGGCGAGCAAACCGTCCCAGCCAGCAGACGTGGTGATCTGGAACAGGCAGATCATGCTGTTGCCAAACGTTTCAAAGTTGAACATGTCATCGATCCCAACTTCCCTCTTAACATAGGCAAAGTTAGACATGCCAAATATCGCATAGATGAACATGACCAGGAACAGCAGGAGACCAATGTTGAACAGAGCAGGAAGAGACATCATCAAAGCAAAAAGCAGAGTGCGGATTCCCTTGGCGCCTTTAATGAGGCGCAGGATTCGACCGATTCTGGCGAGTCGGATGACTCTGAATAGTGTGGGGGACACAAAGTACTTCTCAATCATCTCAGCTAAAAACATACCTAGAGAAAAAAAAAGTGAATAATTAAATCCAATTTTAAATTTATTCATTACCTATAGAAAGATATATGTATTCCTATCTCCAAAACAACCAGTATAGGGAGTCTGTGTTATAGGAAAACATTATACAAGTTATTACATTTTATTGAAAGCTGTTATTAAGGTGGAAGCATCTTCTTTGTGTTGAAATGCTATCTCAGAGAAGGGAAATAAGTAAAAGATGGTCTGCCAGGAAAGGGAAATTTATGTCTTAGATACAGTTAATTCTTGAAGCTGAGTCTATAACCATGGTCTTTTATGAAGGATGATGTTGGCTTAATTTTTGCAAATCAGTGATCTTTTTTTAACAGATCTACACTGTATCAGCAAATCTCTCTCAGATATGTCACTCTTTAAAGTTTTGACACATGCCTCATTTGCACCATGTAGAGTCATTAGCTTTTAACTGACAGAAATCTATTTGCCAAGATCTCAGCAAAAGTAAAGAAAAATCTCACCTCTTTCACATAGTTTTCAGTTTTCGTACTGAAAGCAAATATGATGTTAGCTTGTATGTATCACTGAACATTACTCTTTATATTGTTGCATGTTAATCTAATGTGCCAAACAGTGCCTTTTGATGTGGAAAGTGACAGTAAATCTAATGGGAAAGATAAAAATCTTATATGCAACATTTAATACATTGCATGACAAGAAGTATGAAGATCTGAATCAACATGTAAGTCAACAAGGAAACAGAAAATTTCATATTCAGTATCATAACATTCTTGAAACAAATGTTCCTTATTCCTTCTGCTAGTTGTTTCTGGAAAGGAAATTGCTCTTACCTACTATGGAGAGAATCACAACAACAAAATCAAAAATATTCCAGCCTATAGTGAAGTAGTAATGGCGAAGGGAAATCAATTTCAGCACAAATTCTCCAGTGAAAAGGATAATGAACACCAGATTAATCCGGGATAAAATTGTTTCCATTTCTTTACTCTGGTCATCTGTTTCTACCATCATCGTTACCATGTTAAGGCAGATGAGTATCATGATGCTGATGTCAAATACTTGTTTGGTTACAAAATCAAAGATCATGCCTTGGAATTTGTTCTGCAAAAACAAAGATGGAATACAGTTTATACTCTGAAAATATTTGGCTTAAAAATGCCAAATGGGAAAGCAACTCCCTTCAAGATTTAGGAGTGCAGAGCAAGACCCATTCGTAATACAGGTGCTAATATATGCCCAACCCATGCTGGTTTTTGTCTAATCCTGTTAGAGTCAATCAAGAAGTTCAACACTGTTGGCTGAAGAGACAGGAAGGGAAACAATGCAATAATAAGAGTAATAAAAATTACAATTGATATTATTGGTGTAAAAAGATGTTATAACTTGATAGCCAAATAGAAACTATTTTTCTTATCTTTATTCTCAGATGGCTTTAGAATGCTAGCCCTCTTTCTTCCTTAAACTAACTGTGCTTGGTGAGATCATTAGACCACTGAAGTTACATGTTTCAAACACACCATGACTGCAATATCCTAGTTTTTCTTTAGTACTTAGCTCAATGTTTATTGCCATATGTCTCTCCTTAGAAAGGCTATTTATAACTGCTTGGTGCATAAGGTGCAACAAGTAGTTTATTTTTTCCAAACACTGTAGGAGTTCAGTAAATAACGAGAGTAGTGTCTTATCTCAGAGACAAATTTATCCTAGTTTATGCTTTACTCCCTAGGGCATTCTTTTATTCTGTAAGATTTTCTGCATCTGTCTTTTTCTTTCAGATTAGGTGACCACTGCCCCTTTCTGTCTTCAGCAGCAAGGGCCAGTGCATCCCCTTTTCCTGCAAATTCTCTGTGAGGAGAAAAAACCAAAAAATGAAGTTTATCTCTGCTAACAAGAACCAATAAATGATCCAACCAGCTATGATTTTCTAGGACTTTGGCAGGGAATTTTGAAATTTATCACATTAGCCTCATTAAATCCTACAGTTCACACTTCAGAGTGTATGTTTTTAAATGAAACGTGAATGATCTAATCTGATGGATTCAAAAGAGGACAAATTCTACATTTACAAGAAAATAAGTGAAAAAAAAATATTCTTGCCAGACATATAACTTTCTCTAATACCATAATCCCAAATGAGTATTTAATATTAGGGGTATACGAATCAAATTGTTCTTACCACTGGCCTTGGAATAGGTTTCTGTGGCTTTTTGGATCCCAGTTTTTTCATTGCATTGTAATATTTCTTCTGTTCTTCTGTCATAAATATATCCTGACCTCCAAAGTAAAGAAATAATATCAAAACTAATTACTATCACGTCCACACATAAAACATTTAACTATGATATGTCTCTGTGTAATATAACATTACATTTATATTTTATTTATATTTTTTAATTTTTTTTCCAGGTATTTATAGTGTGGATGCCCATATACATTCCTAATACACAGAGAAACCCCGTTACTAGTGCCTTGTTGGGTTGACAGTAG
The DNA here is from genome assembly GCA_013397135.1 of Pachyramphus minor. Taxonomy (NCBI): domain Eukaryota; kingdom Metazoa; phylum Chordata; class Aves; order Passeriformes; family Tyrannidae; genus Pachyramphus; species Pachyramphus minor. The sequence continues at coordinate 2,600,109 of VYXB01006058.1, forward strand.
AGTTTTTCCAGTGTCTTCATGCTCACATTTGCTGACATGGCTAAAATGGTTCTTTCTGCACTGATGCTGGTAAATAACTTGCTGATTAGGATATGTTTAGTGAATCGGAGAGTGTCCAGTGTCTTCCATGTCCTGTATTCTACATAGATTTTAAGATTACAGCTAGACAGGTCTAAAAGTGGCACAACTTTGAGACACAAGTTAGTCAAGGGAGGGTATTTGTGTCTCATCTGTGAGTTTTAATGACAAAACCAAAAAAATCCCCTTTGATATAAACTTCAAAAAAGTAATCCATGTCATGCCATAGGAAATTAATAACTAAAACACTACTGGAACCTTGACTAACTCAAATTAGCTCTTGTTTGAAGATGCAAAAGCTGCCAGTCAGATGTGCAACTGACTGACTGAATTTCAGTTTAAGTAAATTGTGCTTATTGATGAGTCTGCACTAAGTCAGATGGAAGCACAATGTCAAAGGCACTGTCTGCTAAACTGGCTGTCACAGCCTGAAGCATCATCATAATTGATAGAAAGTAACCCCAGACATGTTTATGACTCTTTTAGGAAGCTAAAGGATATTTTCACATGGAAAAATTTCTGTAGCTCACAATTTTCTATTATCATATATTCTGTTTAGTACTGCTGTTTATTTGGTGATTGGATAAATGTAAACCATATGAGACTGCTTTTTCACAGCATACAAAAATTTAGAATGACCCTGAGGTTCTAGTTCTTTCTGGCATTTGAAGGCTAAGAATTGTGAGGCTTCCAAGCATCTTAAATGTGATTAATTGTATTTTTAGATTTTTAAAGTTCTTTAAAACAGAATGGTATGCATTGTCAATAGTGTTATTTTTAACATACTTATGTGTCAAATCTATACAGAAAAAAACACCCTTCCCGTTATACCTTTATAATTGATAAGAAATTATAGCTTCTATTTGTGTCTAATGACTTAATCTCATTTCTCACAAAAGTGTGTTAGAAAAACAGAGCTCTTTTGTACACATGTTAACTTGCACCTATAAGCTTATTCATGTAAGGGCTATTGGACGTATTCTTAACCACTCTTTAATCAGTTTGCAGATCCATTATCCACTGACTGAACACAACGTCATATTGTATCTTCATTAAGTGTCAACAGTTTATAAGATTAATTACATTTAATTTCTCTTAATTCTTTAAAGTTAATGAAAAAAAGAAATTATTTCATGGCAGATAATATTACTTCTAATCAAACCAATAATACACATTCTCTTTTTTTGTCTTCATTTTAGCTATTTATCCAATCTGCAAACTATTATGAACTGACTCATGATTTGTGCCTCTACACTTGTCAAAATGCTAAAATGCAAAGGTCAAAAGCACATCCACAGATTTTAAAACAGATTATTATTAGAAAAGAGACATTTTTATTCAAGGTCTTGGAATTACTTTTGATTTTTATTAGCCTTAAATAAATAACTTATTAATTAATTATAGCTAATAATTTATAGCACTATGGAAACATTTAAAACACTTATCTTCTTTTTTTGTTGGTTGAAGTTGTCTATAATGACACCAATGAAAAGATTCAAGGTAAAAAATGATCCAAATATGATAAAGATGACAAAATAGAGATACATATACAAGTTGTCCTCATACTTGGGTTGATCTTCCACCTACAAAATATTATAAATTTTATTACCCATGAAAATAATAGATGTAAAAAACAATGTATATAATTTATAACTAAGTATATGCTATCCCAGCTAGAAAAGCTATAAACTGCACTAATCTATTAAAAAGATCCAACATGTCCTTCCTATCAATATTTGGAGAACTGGAAGCTGACAGAACTATTACTCATATGGAATTTTCAAGTAAATGTGCCCATAGATATGTTTGTGTATGTACATATATAAAAAGTTCCTCATATAGAAGGAAGAAATAATGTGGGACTTAGAGCAAAGTGGGACTTAAATTAGAGTAATGTGGGACTTAAACAGCAGAAATCTAAATATTTTATAGTGTATTCTGTATATTTACATGCAACAAAATCAGTAAATTTTACTATTGTCAAAATATCCCTAGAACTCTGTTGGTCTTGCATGAGCATTCTTACAGCCAGCTAAGAACAGATGTTTTCAATACATTTCTAGTGAATATATGTTTTGTGAAATCCATTAAATTGATGCAAATGTCAAGGAGGATTTTGTATTGGCTTGATTCTTCTGGATTCCACATCCCAACATTTGCACCTCTACAGCAGGATTGAGCAGGAATGTAGAAATTCTGAAGATAATGGAACAGCATATTTTACTCTGGGAGACAATATCGCTAACATGAGTATTTGTACAAGTTAAATACAGTTTTAGTTTCATAGCCAAGATAAAATTCTAATCTCCAGAAACCTTAACAGATGATCTTCAACCTCAAAATCCAATTGCTCCTAAATATCTAGATAACATAACTGCTCAACCTAAGGAAACAATTAAATGCACAGTCATAAATTAGAAACAAGATTAATATAGTCCAGATTAATAACTGCATTATATAATCTTAAATTAATTCATTCCCATGATTACCAAAGGAATGAGTTAAAAAAACTCTTCTTTGTTCTTTTACATTAATATTAGCATTTCCAAAAAAAAAAAAAAGTCTGCCTAAGTTAATTTAGCTTGTTTGGCCTAAACAGAAGGAATTGGGATGAATTATTTCCACTAAAAATTTTAAGAATCAAAAAAATATGTATTGGTGCTGATTATAATTTTTCATGCAATTTTGTGTGTAGCAGTTTAAATTCTACACTCAGAATATAACCAACAGATGATCTTTAAAGTCTTACATCTCGTGAATCCACAGCAGCATACATAATATCCATCCATCCTTTGAAAGTAGCCTAGAAATAAAACACAGTTGTTTATCTTCCCTGTAACAATTCAAAATGTGGACATTAACTAGGTTATTTATTTATTTATCTAGACCATAACTGTTAATAAAATCAATTCTAAATTTATAAACCGCAACTAACAACACAGGCATAATAAAACATATTTCATAGGTTTTTGAGAATTTATTTTTTAGGTATTCCAAATATATTAAAACCCAGGCTCTGAAGGTCTCAACAAGGCCACAGTGTGTTTGGAGCTGCAGATGATTACTTTGCAGGTGAAGAATGATAGACTTAGACAGACATTAATGCTAGAGATGTTTAGGTAAAATCCGCTAGAATCACCCATGGCTGCAGCCATTTTGCTAAATTTACAGACTGAATTGATGAAATGAGCAATACAACTTCTGGACAGGTACCAACGTGCATCTGAATGGTTTTTTTCTGTGTCTAAACTGACATAGTATTTTTAGAAATGTTTTAATCCCACATAGCTAAAACGAATAGTCTGTTCAAAGTAAAAATATACATTGGTTCTTGAGAGATTTGTTTTACAGAAGACCAAAAAGTGAACTGTGAAAGAGCTGCGATTAACATCTATAAGAATTTGGCTGAGTTCCTATAGAGACTTTGTCTATATAAAGAGTAAAAGAGATCTGTCATCATTGCTCTAAGAAGGTGATTTTCATGGATGCAGAATGTCCACTTTCTAAGGAACACCAAAGGGTTGGTGTGACATGCTGGCTGGATGTGTGAGTGCACAATCATTAGCCAGGGTTTCCATGCTTGTTCACAATAACGAAAAAAGAACTAAAAAGCCTATGAAATGAACAAAGAGTATCACTCCTGAGGAGATTCAGGAGAAGAACCATCCCAAGGAGTATATTTCCATCTGCGCTTGCCAGAAGTAGCTCTCGTGCTTTGGTGCAGTTGCCAGTTTTCATGGCAGAAAACTTGCACTCTGGAACTGTTCATATCCTCATGAATCTTGCAGTGCAACACCAATTTACTGGGAAGGTATGCTTGGAGCCAGGCTCCACAGAACTTTCTGGCTCAGTTGATAATTGGAAGCCATTTGGTACACTTTGCATAGCAATATTAGGAGAGGAGGAGAGTTCAATAAGAGCAATAAACACAGAGTAAGAGTGGAGGGAGACTGTTAATGGAGACAATCAGATGAAGAGGTGAAGATGCTCAAGGATCCCTTAATCTCCGCTGGAAAAGTAAAGGTTGGAAAGGAATATTTGAAAAGGAAAAATTTGGAAAATCAGGAAAAAAAAAAAAAAAGGGGGAGACAAGAAGAATGAAAGGTTCACAGTATTGAAGTAGTCATTAAAGACCAAGACTGTCTGGATATGTGATATGGATGAAATTCAGACAGAGCTTCAAGAGACTATCAGTTTTTCTTATACGTTTTCAGAAGAAAGTATTGGTAATAGGACAGTTCACTTCAGCGTCCAGTACAAGAGTAGCAACAAGATCTGAAGTCAGAGAATCAGAATCATCATTCAGTACTATTACTCAGCACATGAGAGTCATATTGCCTTTAGAAACAAAACATTTTAAGCCAGGGAGTTAATTTTGGAATTAAGGTCAACTAGGGACACTGACCTGCTCTGAGATAGAAAGGATAAGCATATATTTCTTAGATAACTTTGAATATCAGAGCTGTAACAATCTCATGACATTTCTGACATCTTTTCATTCAGTGAAGCTGTATGTCAAGTTATAGACAAGTGATTCTACACAGTTCAATCATCTAAATGTAATTTCATGCTTTCTTGCTTGTGTTTTGGGTCAATCCCAGCTATCAGAAGCTCCATTCTAAGCCAAGGAGCCTGTAAAGAGCTAAAGTCTTCATTTCTCTGACATAAATAAAATACGCTCAGTACTTAGAACAAAGGCATTTCTGTACCACAGTGCACAGGATAAGGAATTGAAGGGGAAATACAATTTACAGATTTTGTATAAGTAGCAGTAATTAATGGAATGAATATGCCATGCAATACAATAACATCTAATACTTCACAAGGATAATACTATAAGTAACATAATGCTTATTTAATATACTATAATGACTCTTTAATAAGTATTAAGGAATATGATAGTTCTATATTCTGCACCACTAAAAAGATTTTTGTACCTTTTTCACTAACACATTATTTTCACATTATTATTATCATCATCATGAGATTGTATTCCCTAGCCTTGGAATGGAAAATTACTACCATTAATACAAAAATTACAAAAAACAATGCAATAGAGCTGTGTGAGCTGCACGTCACTGCTACGAAGAAATTATTCCACTACTTAACAGTCATTTTCCCAAGATTCTTTAAAAGGAGCAAAAAGAAAAAATAAATATTTACTTACTACTTGAAGTAGAGCAAGATATCCAGCTCCTACATTATCGAAGTTTACTTTCACGTTTTTCCATCGGGCACTTTGATTGTTTTTTATGAGTTCCTGACACTGAGTATAATTGTTGACATCACTGATATCAAACATCTCACCAGTCGTGGTGTTGACACAGTGATAGAACTTTCCAGCAAACAGATTTACTCCCATGATGCTGAAGATTAGCCAGAATATAAGACATACCAGCAATACATTCATGATAGAAGGGATTGCTCCTACAAGGGCATTTACAACCACCTAGTGTACAAATTAGACAAAATAGCCACTTAGTTCTTGAAGATAAAACAAATATAATTTAAAACACTTTAAAAATGTTAAAACAGTATTATTATGGGATGAGCAGCTGAAATACTACATTAAAATTTATGGAGGAAACATTAACTAAGGTTTAATAAAATGCTAATGAGATTGTAAGAAGCAAGAAATTAAATAATATGGAACCAAAGACAATGCAAAAGTCCGAAAAAAAATCAAAAAGCGAAAGAAAACCTGTAAGTAGCAAGATGGATTCTTAGAATTTGTGTGCTCTAGAGAAAAAGAGAGAAATAAATGTTAAATTCCAACAATATAAATCAAAATCTATAAATAAAAATAAACAGAAAGTAAACCAGAAAAAGCTTAAAAAATGATGATGTGGAAGACTGAATAAAAATGTTGGCATGTAAAACTATCATTACAAATAATTTTATTCTTAGAAACTTTATGTATATATTGGCAGCTGTGTATTTTAGTATCCACATACAATGTAACACATTACTTATTTGGACAATGAAGAGCTATGACCAGACTATAAACATGTATTGCAGCATTGGAGTACTTTTGGGTGAAAAATTAAAAGGATAACTTTTAATAACTTTTCGTTGTTTTTCCAGGAAATAGCATAGTCTGCATTTTCAGCAGACAGCTTATAATAGAGGGGTTTTTTCTTTCTTTTTTTTGGTCAGATTGGCAGAATATGAAAATAGTATTTTTCTCAACAGGACAGTTTTAGCTGTCTAGGAGGAGATACAAGAGTACAGCAGATGCATTTAAATGAACACTAGCTGAGAAAACTATTTCCTAACTCTCCTCTTCTATACTTCCAACCCTGTGCTTATTTCAGGAGCCTGTTCAGAAAATCTTTCTCTAATACTACAGCATTTATTGTGGGACTTTTTTTTCCCCCAGGCAGATAGACAGGGAGCCACAGTGAGGTTTTAGTTTCTGGTGTGTCACTCTTGTGACACACAGCTTCTTAATCTTGTTTTGTTTTGTTTTGTTTTGTTTTCTGTCTAATCCTGTTCTATCCTGAACCACTGACAAACTAACAGAAGTTAGCTACAGAAATTGATAAAAAAAAGTTCCCAGCTAAACTGCAAAAAAACCTCCAACCCTTTGTTCTAAAATCTGTCATGTCCTTTTACTTTTCTAGGTCCACAAATCAATGGAAATTTCAGCAGGCAGTGGGCTGGGATAAGACAACTGCAGCAGTGAGCACGCAAACGTAATGAGGTTTGATCTTCAAATGTAAGCTATACACAGGTCTTGTTTATAAGGACATGTTGGAAGGCCTTTTTCCACATGTTTTTGCATGTATTCCCATTCTGGAGTTCTTTGAAGAAGGCATGAGTGGAACCATTAACACATTAATTTTTATATGCACACATTCGTTCAGGCTCATTTTATCTCACCCTCATTCCTTCAAATCGTGACAAGGCTCTTAAAGGTCTTAAAGCTCTTAAAGTCCGTAGTGATTTAATGGCACCAAGTTCAGAATAGCCCAGAGCATTGGCTATTAAACTAACCAATGAGACCTATAAAATACAGAAACAATATTATTTTAAAAATGTTTCTACACTGTTTATTTTTTAAAAAAAGCCAACAGATCCAATCAATAAATCAACAGTGACAAACTGAAGAATGACACAATTTTCTTACTTGCTGGAAAGGCAAGAGGTCTCATAAAGGCATGGTTGGAAAAGGAATATATGCTATTAAATGTCTATTATGGTTCAATAATGTTTAACTGGAAGCACAGTGTTGGTGAAGGCTATGATTTTCAGGAATATATAAAGACAAAATGCTTTCTGTAACTTCATTAAGGTTTAACTTTCCGAACAGTTTAAAATACTGAGCATATTAGAATATTTGATTAACTACTGACAATATTCTGAATATCCAGAATCACTAATAATATGCTAAATATTTTAGTAGTTAATTTTAAATATTTGTTATAAATATTACTGCTAAGTCAAACACTCAGTTCATAGCAACAATAACAAGGATATTTCTGAAATATGTATTGAAAGAGTTGGTACTTTCTCACTTGCCTGACAAATCAAATTTTTTTTATATTAGAAAATATTTTGTATAGGAAAATATTATGGGATAGAGATTAACAGATACTAGCCTTAGAAATCTCACAGTAAGAGCTTTATTATCTACAACAGTAGTAAGATCCTGATGCATGTTATTGGGATTTTATTATAAGACAATCCACCTAAGTAAGGTGCAATTAATTTGCTTCTCAAATGGAACAGAGGTTTAGACAGTGTTAATGTGAAAGAAATTAATTTACTTTGAGCAGTTTTGGACACAGGAGTGGGGAAACATCATACATTACTAATATTTTATTCAGTTCTACCACCAAAAGCATGGAAGACACATAAATGAACATAGACATATTTCAGTCCTTGAGAAAATTCCTCAAATGTTCATTTCTGTGCAGAGCTCTTCAAAGGCTGTACAGAGACAGGCATGCACTGATAAGGGTGGTAAGATTTTGTCCATTATTTGAAACTGGGTTTCCTATGTTACTTATATCCATAAGGAACAATTAGATGACTTACAAACACAAGAGTTATAAGATCATGTCTCAAAAGCACAATCCAAGACCAAATAAAAATCAATTATTCATTACTGTGTTGCCATATATACTAATCTAACAGAGAATAGTATTTTAGTGAATTCATATCACTGTATATTTCAACTGGATTACATACCAGGATGTAATTCTTTTTATCAAAGGAAAGGATTATTTTATTGCTGTAATGCATAAATGGAACTTGCTGTGATTTATAAGCATATTAGGAAGAAAATTTTACTCATTTTCTGTAGTCTGTAACTGAAGTCTGTTCACTTACAAGATATAACATTACTGTTTCTGCCATTACATTAACTATTGTCATTAGTTGTTATTAGTAACTGTCATTTGTACACCTTATTTGTTTCATGATTCTGCAGTAAGAGAATTCTTTTTTATCCTTGGCCACCTTTAGTATATTCCAGAGATAACAAGACATGGCATTTTCTCTATTTTTAATAGAATATTCATTTGTTCATTCACATCAACAAGATGCCCGGATATGACAATAAACTTTAGTGTAAAGACAGCACATTTTATGAATTAAAATTAAACTATGAAACAGATATTTAAAAAATCCCTCTGGGAGAGTAAGACATCTCTTTTAAAACTGAACTCACATTAATGTCTTCTTCATTTTATACTTTTCTCCCCAAACTAGCACCGCGCCCTACCAGTGTTTCACAAACCAGACTCCTTCCAAGCTAGTTAGATAGTGGCAGCTCCTCTCAGCTCAGTGGCACTGTGTGCACTGGCAGTTCTCAGGTTCTGATTGTAAGACCTTGTTTGTGCCAAACTATTGGCAGCTTTCTTATCATGGAGCTAATGCTCTTACACCATAAACCTGAAGAGAAATACTTCAGCTATTGGAAACAACATGTTTCCCTCTGAAGGACAGTTCATACGAGAAGCATAGATCTGCTTGGAATTCTATTGATATACAGCTGTTCTGTACTGCACTGGTGTTCTTAGTCTTCTTAGCTTGGTCTTCTCTCATCCATTCCACTTGTTTTGTTGCTAGTAGGTGAGAAAATAAATGTCTCTATACACTGCTAATTAGATTAATTTCTTTATTTTGACATAAGAATGCCTGCAGATGCACTAATTTTAAGAAATGAAAATGAACTCAAAATGGTGGAAAGATTTTCTACATTTATCTCCTAAAACTGTGGGGTTGTATGTCCTTGTCTTTGTTTGTCTTCTTATGTAGAAACTTGGTAGCCACGATTAGCCCTGCTCAAATTCTTCAGTCAGGGTTGTCATCTGAGCCAGATCATTGTTCACAGAGCTTCACCTCAACCTTATTTCTATTTAGGCATAAACGTTTGATCCATAGGAATTCTGTGTTACTTGGGGAGGGGCCCTGTGCTAAGATGTAGGTATTTCTATACGTACTTCATTAATAACTCTTAATTGAACCTGTTTTACTGGTAAGTAACCAAAATTTATTTTGTGTAGATGCATAATTGCAAGCTATGATTCTGTTCCCTAACTCACTGAACAACAGTCTTGGGGTTTATGCCTATGTCATATGAATATCCCTTTGATTTAATTAATTAATTTCATTATTTTCTGGATTTTCCAAGCCAGACAGCATACATGTTAGGCTGCACGTAATGAAATATGAGACTGGCTAGGAAGACAAAGTGACATTTCTTTATATATCTGGTTTCCCAGAACATCAATATTCTTATCTTATTTCTTAATTAGTTTTATTATGAAGTTGTCAGGGCATCAGTTGCCTCTTACTCTATACACATGGCATTTAGTGCAGTAGTATAATGTGACCATGATATTTTCCAGAATGTTGCTGCTGAGTTAATTATTCTGGAAAGCTAAAAAAAAAAAGGATTGAAAGCACAGTTTCATTAAATTACTTTAATTGTTTCACAAAAAGCATGAAACATTTTTAGCTATATGAAAGAAATATTAAACAGGCCATCAATGTGACCATCTTTTAATGTTCTATAACACAAGCTCAGTTGGAGGATTTTACATTTAATTGTTCAAAACCTGTATCCACTGGAATTCTGTCAGGTGTGAGCAATTCCAGGGAGGTCAAATATTTCATTCCACTTACAGACAGACCCACAGTATTTGGCAAATACATGATTTGTTTTAAATGTTACTCATTTCCATTTTATGCATGTACGATTTATTAACACAGTAATTTAAAAATATGTGTCTATACCAAATTATAGGACCGACTCATAAATTTAAAAAATATACAGCATAAAATGTTATCAGTTAAAGATTATCTAAGGTTACACATCATAGCAGAAAACTACAAAAACAAATGTAATAACTGAAAAACTCATTGGGTATTCCCTGTCTTCTTTCCTGATGTCCTAGTTAGTTCCTAGCTTGGTATGTGGCAAAGACAACTTAGAATCATTACAGCTGTACCTTAAAACCTAGACAAAATAAATTCATGAGAGATGGCATCTGGAAGGAGGGATAAAAGCAAAAACCAAAGTACAGGATGACATGTTCCATACAATCTAGTTGAGTTGGGTTAAGACATTGTTGTCTCAAACCTTTACTGGATATCTCTGCCACAATTAGCCTTCCTCCAAAGAAGTGAATATGTCCCTTATCCACAGCTGTCTGCATACAAAAGTCAGTCTATTTGCTGAAACCACTAATAAATGTGTTTGATTTAATTTACCAGATTGTAATTTTGGGTACATAAGCCACTCCACCCAAATATCTGCTCCTTGCTACAGACATTGTGGCATCAGGCAGAAGAGTAGAGCAGAGAGATGGCATGATAAAGTCTTAAACTGAGGTAGGCAGATGTACCAGGAGTCATCTGTCACAGCTGTAAACTGACAGAGCTGAAAATTACCATTTCTTAGTGTAATTATGAAAATCTAATTTGGTCACAGACAGTGAGAGCAACTATGGTTACTTCTCACAGTGAGAGACTCGGGTATCTGAGATATTAAAGGTCAAAGCCCTAAAGGACTATCGGTGTTTACTCTTGAATAATTTTAGAGAATGGAATTAAACAATCTGATTAACTTTAGTCACTTCCAATGAGAAAGGAGACTGGTGTTCTCACTGGCAGAATGCCACTGAATCCCACCTGTTTAAACTGTCTGTTAAAGCACCATAGATTCTCTGCTTTTCTATAGGAAGATACCATGAGCTCACATATTTCTTCCAAGTGCTGGCTGTCTGATGGTGCTAAAGAAATTGCTGAATTAGCCTTAAGGACAGTAAGGCATTTTTTACCATTTACGGAACATTGAATATAATTCTTTAAAAGTAGAAAGTTCCAATCTCATTTACTTATGCTTTTCATTATAAAATTATAAATTATGGGTTAAAAGTTAGCAATATATGCTGCTTCAATTACTATGATGTACTTTATAAGTCTAACAGCCTCCTCAGATAACAGCATCTCTAAGGCTAAACTAAGAAACCACAGAGTATGGCTTAGAATAATCTGTTTAGGTGTATGTTACAAAAAGAATAATTAAAACATGAGTTATAGTTTATCTAAAAAAAAATCCATTCTTAACATAATCCTGCAAAGGAGCATTTCTACTTCATTAACATCCTCTTATGAAAACCATTCACACTGCTTCATTCTAGAGTAGATTTTCAGGACAGATCTAGAGATTAACTGTGCAACAAACTAACTTGAGCAGGATAGAAAAAAAGAGGTGGTCTTTCATTTTGAGTTATGGGCCAATCTAGCTAGGGTGGATTTTTTAGTGGGAGTTACAAATCTGATACATTTCTGCATACATAAGGAATAAATATTGATGGGACCAAAATTTATGCAAACTTCTCAAGAAATATGGCAGCATGGACAGAAATTACTATAAATTGCCCTGAGATGCCATCTCTCAGTTCCACACTGAGGACATGTATAGTCAATGAACTGGGTAAGATAATGTGTGAAGGCAAGAAACCAAAATATTCTGGGAGCAAACCAACTTTGATCCCTTCTGACAACATAAGCAAGGCCTTTGCACACAAGTATATCACAGCTGGGAAGGCAGCCAAGGAACCTTGTATTCTCTTTTGCCAAGTCATAGCTAATTTAACTATTGCGGATTGTCAGCCTATTAAAACTAATTAATTTTAGACCACATAGCCACCTCCTTTCTGTTTTTACTAGAAATGATAACAGGAGAGTTTTGAGGGAGAAAGTTCTGAAAACTCAGATGAAATCTGGACCAAATGTATTTTGTTTCACTTGCAAATTTGCAGTGTTTGTAGAAGACACTTGAACAATGAACTGTCTTATTTGCTAAGGAATAAAGTAGTATGATCAAAGTCTATTAAAGATACCATGTTTAAAAACTAGATTTTTTCCTCATAAAATCTCTTGATACATCGTGGGTATAAAATTATTAACCATGAAGAATGCCAGCCATCCTTTTCCTTTTGGCATATCAATGTACTTCAAATAACACCTCCAGGTCACTGCAGGCTATTATTAATGCAGTATAACTATACAATGTGAATTATTTTTGCACATTTATAAGATTACTTAGTGGCAATGAATTTTACAAAATCAAAAACTTTACAATAGGGAATTTTACAATATGAATGACTGTGTACTTACATCAACAATCAGGAAGTCCAGCCAGCACCAGGCATTAGTAAAATATATTTGAAAACCATATGCTACCCATTTTAAAAGCATTTCCAAAATAAAAATATACGTAAAAACTTTGTCAGCATATTCCAGCATGGTCTTGATAGTTTTGCGTTGTTCAATATATATATCTTCAAAAGCCTATAAAAATATGTCCAGGTATTACTACTGTTTCACAGAATATGGATGATAAAATTAATGAATAAATAATATAAAGTAAGTAGGTTAATCTTTCCCCTTGTTCTTCTTCATCCTTGTATTTTATATCTTTCCCATCTTTGACCATATTACAAGTTGGAGCAACATTATGTATTCTTCCCTGTCTGGAGTTGAAAATATATATATATATGTGTATGTATGTATTTATATTCTATTTTACTAATATATGAAGAAATAAACTCACAGAATGATTTTTAATCCTCTGTGGTATTAAGAAACTTTCACATACACACACAAAAAACCCCAACCCTTTCTTATACAACGTCGGTTCTGGATATGTCTATTGCATTCTAGAAAGCCCCTAGAGGAATTTAATTTCTATCCTCCATACATGAAACATATGTCTAAAAGTCAAATTAAAAAACAATGTATTTGCTAGAATATACAACTATGCCCATTGTAGCAACTGTTCAACTTAAGTAAAGCTGGAAAGGCAGGTAATATAAATCTTTTTGGAAAGTGGTTGTTAGGTTAAATTTGCTGCTGCACACTTCCATAGCTCCTGCCTTCAAAAAAAGGAACAGAATGGTCTTTCATAAGGAAAATTCAAGGAGTGGTTAAGCCTAGAAGGAATTAAGGATTTAAAACCATACATTGAGCTATATATTCATAGTTAACAGTCCTTTGTACTCAAATCTCTTGACAAACATGCTGAAAATTAGCAGGCAATTTAAACTTTGAGTGGCTACACTGTCTTAAAGAAAATTGCACAAGTTTTATTTTTACACTGGTAAGACAGAAGTATCACTAAAAAGGTGCATGTGAAATCTATCAAGCTTTTTAAAGTTTGGGTCAAGTTTCATTCCATCCTGAAATGATAAAATGCAGGGAATTTTATACAGCTTCAAGCAAAACAAGTCTTTCTGAAGCAAATCTGATTTTTGCTGTTGCTCTTAAAGGGATATCTAAATATACCAGCATCTGCAATTTTGTTCTACTTACTAGTGCTCCACTGCTGAGGAGAATCATGAATACAATGAAAGTCTCAAACCAGTTGTGTTCAACTATGCTGTAGCAGGTCTTTCTAAGATTCCACCAAGTCTTTCCTTTGCCATCCTCTATACTTACTTGACAACATGGAAATTTCTGCACACAACCTGCATTAGATTAAGAGACATTAGGATGCAAAAGCCAATTACTTCAAAGTCAATATTTACTGTCATATCAATATTGTTAAAAGCTTTAACTAATTTTATAATTTTTTTTTAAAATTAATCACTGGAATGCTGAATAGGATATCACATCACAAAAGATGCTGAATATCTCAATTTAGATAACTAATCTTGAGATAAAACAGACAATGGTAGATATAATCATGAGTAAAGTCAATCCAAAAAACATTGAATTTTTTTGACTATTGGCATGTAATTGTTCCAACTGTTGGTGGAGTCACACTAAAATTTATTTGTTGCAAATTTAAAGGGCCCTTTCAAATAACTGAAAAGCATTTTAACAGCAGAAAAGTTATCGACATTTCTTCATTACAAAATGTATGCAGTGGCTACATAGATAAAGTTACTTAAAGCCTAGGGAAACCTTGTTTTGGCATCTGATTTCCAGCATTCTAGGTTAAAAGTATTTTCTTTTGATTTTTGAGGTCATGAGGGTCCACTAGACTTGAAACCCTCAAGAACTTAAATATGCGTAGTGATAATGTAATTTTAGCAATACATGTCTTAAATCAACAGTTATTCTACAACCTTCTGTAAAACAGGCTTCTGGTTCAAGAGCTTCTTCACTTTCAATTTCTGCTTGCTCACCCTCCCCAGGAGGAGCAATATCAACTGTGCTGCCTTCTGATGAGCTGGATGCATTTAGTTTCTGCAAGTAAAGTTCCACAGAACAATTTTTCTCATTAGATCCATATTCTATAAGAAATGATACTGAATCAAATCATGCCAGTCTGACTTTTGAAGAATGGTAAACTTACAAATATGCATAACCAAAAGTAAAACCACAGTAATGACATGTACATTGTATAGTTCTATTTCCCAGTTTATGTTTTCATAGGGTACATTTAAATATAATTTATCTACTAACCTGATCCACGTATATGACTTCTGAAGAATTCTCAATAGAATTAAAATGGCAGAGTCTGCATATACCTAGCTCTCAAATGACTTCATTTTCTTTACTATTATACTGAATTACACTGAAAATGTGTCTTAGTTTTCTGAACTAACAGAAATGAACTAACAGAAATCTCCACTAACATACACCTTATCTGGATTTAAAAGCTATAATTATAATAGAATTTAATGGCAATTTTCTGCACAATTTAATTTTTGCATAAAGCACAAATTAACAGATCCAAAATATCTTCTTTGCATTCCAGTCTCCGGTGCTTGTTGAAAGACCTCCTGATATCCCTTCTATGCCAAATTTTTCTGTCATTCTACTACTTTTTTGTATAGTGAAATACTATAGCCCTTACTACAGTAAAAGCACTTCTAGATCTGGAAACAGCAAGAATTGGAGGGTGATATAGAACAACTCACATAAAGAAACTTTTTACCAAGTACATTAAAATTCTGATCAGGTCAAACTGTTCATCAGTCAGGTAAGACTGCCCATAATTTTGTCCTTTTAAGAAACTGTATTTTGAAAGGGCAAACCTGCTAAAAATGCACACAACAAATGCAATAATCAGACAGAGTTTATAACTTGTTTTCAGTTGTCAATACTGTTGTGTCTTTAATTGTTTTCATCCAAAATACATTCTCTTCTACCGTGAAATAAGGCTTGTAATCAGAAAGCAACATTAAAAAAATCATGGCAGTTCAATTCTTCTGATTTATCCCATGTAGCAGCAGTGCACAGGAATTTCAAGGGGGGATGTAGAATGCACTTCTAACTTAAATACTTTAAATTGTACAGATACTGATGTAACAAAAGGGCATTTGTTCACTGACTAGATCTGTGGGTTTAGTTTAGCAAATCTGGTCATGTCCTTTGACCTGTGGATGAAGGCCATGTAGAGAAAGGATGAAAACCTTTCTATACAATTTTGTTGAGAGAATGTGTAATACCAACTACATTTCACATTTAGTTTTCAAGATAGTGACATTTTTAGAATATAAAAAACCCCTTCTGTTCAGAGAAGTTGAATGATTTTGCAACAAATAATAAACAATAACTTGTTTTTTGAAAGAGGCATTTCCATGTAGTCTCTTCTTCTTCAGAGACACTGCTGCAAATTAAAACTAGTTATTTAACTCTTCAGTCAAAACCCAGTCTCTTCAGGAAAATATACTGTCAGCTAAGGGCCTTCTCTGCCAGAAATTAAGTAAATGGCACATATATCTTAATATAGCTTTGTAATCAATTCTTTCCTCATGTTCAACTCTTCCATGAGATGAATGAATTTTAAAATAATAAAGTCATGTTGGGTAGTGGATAATTTCAGGGCTAATTTTCAAGAGGCTGCCCTTTGCACACACGTGCAAATGTATTCAACATAGGGTCACTCAGACATCAGGTTGTTACTGTATTGTGACCAAAAATAAAGGACTTGCCACAGAATAGAAAAGATTTCTGACAAGAACACAGGTATGAGTTTAAAAACCACTCTTTCCCTTTTTAAATATCATGATCTGTCATACATGGAAAATCATGCTGACAAATTTCAAAAGATTTGGATAAATACATTGAGAAGTAGATGCTTCCAAAGTTTAGGGTTTTTGCTTAGTAAACATGTGAAACTACCTTGCTTCATTTTTTCATACTCCACTTCTTGTATGATTTCCAAAATTTATCTATGTAAAAGAGTTACAGACATATTGCCTCTAAATGGAATCATTTATTACTGGTCATGTAAATCTGTAAGTCTGGAATAAAATACTGCATATCTCACATTGTGAGAATATTTTAAATTTCATGATCTATATTGCATTTACAAACCAAAATGCCCAGTAACGTACACTATATTAAGCATTATTAGCACACCACCTTGTTATCCACACATAAGGCTCTTTCCCTTTTAAAAAGGAAATAATAGTTTTGAATTAACTGTCTTTTTATATAGCATAGAAATACCAAGAAATAAGAAGTCTGAAACTTGTAATTGAAATTATAGGCAGTTTCTTCATTAAATAAAAAACAAATGTTGTGAAAATAATTATCTGTCACATTCAAGTTAGGAAAATTAAAACTAATTCATGGCCTGATCCCTTAACAGCAGCAAGGTAAAGGTTCATAGTAATCACCAATTCTAAATCTAGGAGTGCAAATTAAAAGGCAGTCAAATTTTTAACTGCATCTTTCCATGTAAACTCTGCTGCAGATAGTCCTGTTGGCAGAGTTGCTAAAAACCATGTGACAAAAGTGCAATTTATAACCAAAAAACCTACTATAATTCTCTTAAATAATTTTCACATAAAGCATTCCCTTCACTATTTTTCAAATAATTTTGAACAACTGCATTATTAAGAAAAAAACCTCATTAGTTAATAAAACTCCTCTTCTTTGCTTCAAGACCCTAAATTAGGAAAGAACCAATACATTTTAAATAAGGTGACATTAATGATATTCTTTCTAGCAATGAAACTAATAAAGCTAATAGGAAGCTCAAGATACGTGATAGATTAGCACAATCTTCTTTTCAGCTCATAAATGTGATTATCAGCCTCTAGAACACACCATGCCCTATAAATACTTATTTGCATCTTCAATGATACCACATTTTCCTTTATAAGGAAACATTTGAAAGCGATTGCTTAAGATGCAGCATTCTCAAGGCCTGAATCAGCAAAACAACATGCTTGACTAGAGCAGAAGCCTGAGCAATACTGTGGAAATCACACACACACACACCAAAAAAAAAAATCAAACTACCTCAATGGGATTATATTTTTCTGAGAAGAGTAATATAAATATTATTGTGTAGAATATAACAGAAAAAAAGCTTCATCACCAACCCAAATACTTGGTTAATGTATGTATAATCAGCCTCCATAATGTCCTTTCAGAGCAATGCATCTCTTATCAACAGCTTTGATCATTAAAACAAGCTTTGACCAACAGCATATTAGTGTGCCCATTTACAAGGAAAAGCATTCACTTAAGACCCAGTCTTGCTCTCATTTGATTCTATTCTAGATTTCAATAAGAGCAAGAGCAGGCTACTAAAATTTTAAGCTTTACAAATGGCTTCATGATTCAAGTGACAATAAAATAAAGGGATTCAGCCATTACAAATTGCCTTTAGTAATTCAGCCATGTGGTTTTATTCTTTCAATCTTGAAAGCTGCACTGTAATTGAGTGAAAAAATATAGAATAATGGAAATTGATGATTCCAAAGTGATTCTAAACTGACTTTAAATCTCAGATGTTATGATACTTGATTTTTATATAATATTAAGAAAATTACTTTAAAAATCTCTTTCATTAGAGTTTTATTTGATGTTTAGAGCATATCTTGGTTTAAAATTTAATCAGTAAAATCTGAGAATTTTCACAATACATACCAATTTAGACTACAATATAACAGAGCAGATAATACTGCCCTATAATCAAGGGTACAAAATTAACTACTTGGTGATCCTTTTGAAGCTAGTAAAGTCTGTTTAAAGGAAACATCTTTCAATCCTGCTATAGGACTGAAATCTCAATCCCCTCAAAATTTTGATGCCTAGTTTTACTAGGATAATTTGGCCTCCTAAGTTTCATGTAACTTTGACTCCTGTGGTGTCCCTATTCCTGAAGGCTCTGGCAATTACTCATCAATGGAGGGCATGTTTGCCTATAATGAAAAAAAAAACCCTTAGGGTAAATATATATGGAATTTTATAAAAATTATGTTGACTACTCCATAGTCTTTCTAATTTACACAAAAGTCCCCCAACTCATTTACAGACTGCTATTGTGAAATACATTCCAAAAACCCACTATTTATGAAGGAGTTTAAAATTTGAGAAAAGAGGATTTGTAAAAAGTTTTGCTTTGAGAGTTTTTAAGGAGACTTATTTGCTGTCATTTTAACAATTATGAAACTGTTTTCGCTGCTTTCAGTTTATAAAACTCAAGATATGCACTGTCCAAATGAATACAGTGTCGTTTGTAGCATCTTGAATCTTTGCATTACAGTGCATTGTAGCTTTAAAAGTATAACACTGCAATTTTTATGCAAGTAGCTATTGCAGTAATTCAAATGTTATTCAACAAGGAGCTGAAGTCATGGCATTTCATAAATCACTTAACATACTTCATTAAGTATTTACATTTATAAGGGCTGAATCAAAAAGGGTTGTTTTTATTTTTTAAAAACTATGCATGCTCCCTTTTTCTTTGGCTTCTTTAGCGTATAACATTCCAATACTTTTATGATCCATACTTCAAAACCTGAAGAGCATGCAGTTATTGCTAAAATCTGTAATTAAATATTCAGAAAAATCATTAGCAGAGTTAAAAAATATATGTTGGGGTTGCCAATCCCACCTGACCATGCTGTGATGTGAGTCCCGTGACTCAGCAGAGAGCAGCTGTGCATGTTTCTACTGTCTTGCAATGGATAGGGAAGGTACATAGCTGAAGAGCATGCAGGCCACTCAAAATCCATTAAAAAGTGATTATATATATATATACATATATATGTATAACTTGCTTAGGTAACCTGTGTGAAAGTGGTGACACGTTGCTCTACCTGGTTAAAAAGCACCAGAGCTGCATTCTTGATTGCTCCAGCTTGGTTTTACCCCTGTGAGAAGTAAGAATGGTAGGTAGTGAAGTTCAAGACACAGGATCACTAGTTTTCCTCTTTTTGGAATCTCTAATTCAAACATGGCTTTAACACAATTAAAACATTATTATTAAATATTTTATTATTAGTTGGAAAAAGGGAAACACATACCACCTGAAATATTCACCAAACTTTTCTACAGAACTTGTTAGTTTATTTTAGAGAAATTCAAAATGCAGCAGCTAGAGCTAGTAATCTGCACTCAGAAATTGTGATGCATAAATAAAAATAGAATGAATAAAATTAACAAAGACATGGTTAGCAGATTTGGAAACTATTTCTGTATTTATATAGTGCTTAATGCATATTAACGAGAATTTTAAGGGGGTTGGTTTGTTTCATGTTCTAGTCTTCATTTAATTAAGTGATTATCTCTTTTATTTGAAATATATATACATACAGTAAGCAAAATACTTTGAAGCTGTATGGCTTCCCATTCTTCCTTCATCCTCTAATAAGGATAGAACTTCTAGATCTCAATGAAAATAAATTTCTTCAATTTCTATTCAGACTAAATGTGATGAATTATCATATTGTGTAGGTTTCTAGTTTAGATTTAGTATGCTATACACTTCTGACTCTTTAATCTTTACCTAATTGTTTCAAAAGAGGATTGGATCAGTGTCTTAGAGTGGAACATTAGTGTATCCAGAGATATGGTTTAAATCATTATCCACAGCTAGTCCGTAACTTAAATAATTAGTGACTTTTGAAGATACTGTCTCAGAATTGGTGAGTTTCACAAAAGATAATTTAGATTGTTGGACATTTTAAACATGGTAAAGAATCATACAACAAATTGATCAAATACTACTGGGTCTGTTTTGGCTAAGAAATTTATTGAAGCCCAATGATAATGCTTAACTTTTGGGAATGCAGTGACTGTGTTCTTGTCTTTTTAACTTCACCTAGGCATAAAGGCACTAGAGAAGCCAATCAGAAAACTGGACTTATTCCTTTTTTTGAAAATTTAGTAGATCAAATGATGAAGGATATTTTTAATTTTATCGAAATCATCTGCTGTGGTTTCAGAAGTCAATTGAGCAGCCTTACTTCTCCATTCTGAATTTGTACTTACTGTATATATACTGTAGATAGAAAGGGTTTTGGAATTCTGAATTATAGAGACCTATAGGTATATGCACTTCTTTAGTTATAAAATAAGCTTTCTGTAACCAAGGAATATATTTGAAATTATTTTTCCCTGTTGAAATGCAAAACTTTATTTATAAAGTTGTGAATCAGACATAATGAACAGTTGTTAAAGTGGCATACAATATACAATAGTTAAGAGTCATGTTTGCTAAGATTAACATAGGGTAGTCATTTCACTGATTAGAAGCATATTTTATAATAGAAACAGCACCCACAATGCTAATGTTAAAACCCACCAAATTATCCCCTTTAGTTACTTCTAATTTTCTTATTATTTTCAAAGTCAATGGTCTCTAGTATCTTATTTTCAGAACAGAAATCCTGGGGGGGTTTGTGATGATTATTTCATTGGACATTGTACCTCTATTTTCTGATTATTATTTAAAAAACCTTCAAAGTATCAATGAAATGTTCACTTCTTTCAGATGCTTTCAGCCAACTATTGCTCTAAAGCAGTGAGTAACTTTATAATCTAATAAATATTATTGAACTGTTTCATCCAAACAGAGAGTTCCTCAAATTTCTAGTGATATGTACTAGAAAGGTCTTGTTTAGGTCTGAAAGGTGCAACCAGGTTTCAGAATAGATCCTGGCAGATTTGGAAAGTTATTAACTAGGAAATTAATTAGAAAGTGTTTTCATGGAAAAAAAAAAACCAAAACAAAAAAACCCAAAAAAACAAATAGGAAGAAAAAGAACTAGCCTTCCAAAAAGAGATATTTTGTATAGAGATATTTGATAATAAAAATAGGAAATATTATAATCTGTTCCTCACTCATCCTCATTTACAATTTCTATAGTAATTATCTGCTCCTGGCATAATGCTCAGGAGCAAACAGCCCCTACCCCACTTCTAGCATGATAGACTTCAAATAATCATTCTGCTCTTTAATGTCAGTGACAGTCAGTAAGACACCAGAAAAATATGAATCATTTTCCATTTCCTGTGCAGATGTAGCTTCCCACAGCTCTGTTGTTAAATAAAATGTTATTAAGGGGATACCTCTTCAAAGTATTTTAAATGCTAAGCACTGCCACAGTTAAGGCAGGGAAAGTTCTGCTCCATCTCTTACCCCTCCTTTTGCAGACCAGGCCTTCTAGCAGAAATGTCTCAGTGGTACGCCGTGAGAGGCAAAACAAAGCAAATGACGATGTACTGTCCTAGAGAGGTAACTTAAACACTGCAACAATGGACTCTTTATCTTCCTTAAAAGACAATCAGAAGGCAGCAAAAAAATTCAACAGAACCATTGACTTGGTAGGAGAAGACTGAGAACCTTCACCAACTCCTGTCACATGACAGAACATCTGTTCATATATTACCAAAGCCAGTGGATTTTTATACACACAATAAAACCCCCCCACTTTATCCTTTCCCTAGAAATCATCCTAAAGGAATAAGGAATCCAGAGCTGAAAGTGCAAGTAATACAGCATTCTCAGTTTTCAGGGCACTGTCTGATTAGATACTGTTCACGATATGCACACTTGCACTGTATGTGAATACACGTCAGACAGCCAAACACTGTCTGTGAGCAGAATTTGCAGGAAGTGTTATAGCACTGGCTTTGCAGTGGTATCAATTGCAAGGAAATACTGAGGCTGCACAGAAGTCCTAAACCTATCCTAACCCCACTGAAAATTTCTCCACAATTTCTTATTATAAACACTGTCTATCAGTTACTGCTGGATTTCACCCAGTCACCTGAAATTTCCACTTTCAAATTGCTTATACGGACTTCTGGATTTGGTTTCTCCTCCTGAAGACATATGGATACAAGTCCATAAAAAAACCCCACAAAATCTCTTCTGATTTATTACATCCAGAAACTTCAGGGTGACATTAGGAAACAAAAGCATAATGCCTGAACCAAGCAAAGATAAGGATGAACAGAGCAATTGACTTGTGAAAGTCACCTTGAAATTGGTATTCAGAATTCTCAGCACAACAACAAGGGCTCTTCTCTTACTCCTTTTTCTTGTGTACATACATCACATAATCACCTGGAAAGCACAGGGGTTTCTGTCTTTGCATTGCATTTTGTTTTGTCCTCAGCTGTTTTGATAGAATATACAGCAGTACACTGTAAACTGAGCCATTCAATCTACCTTAAAGAAGAAATAAGTAATACCTCTGGCACAACCAGTGACCTGCCTTACAGCACAGACCCACATGCACTGAAGCAGAGAAAGTGGTAAACACTGCCAGGGGATCACTAGCCAGGTGTGGATGGGAACTTTCCAAATTCTTCTGCTGCTGAGGAGGACATGTCATGTAACCACACATTTAGCATCTGCAACGACTATAAGCCCCTCAATTTCCTAATGTGTATTACAGACCTTTTAAAAAGTAACATATACAGACAATTTCTAGGCTTGTAACATCAGCAAATGAAGTCACTAGCAAGGCACTCATCATTGTATTTATCATTGTATTTATCAGAACTAACCACAAGGAAGGCAGTAAATGTATAGTAGAATGTAATTTAAAAAAATCAGAATATATGAAAAAACATAGAAGACTTTGCTAAAAGTTCATTGGAAATGACAATCAACTTTTATTAGATCAGCTTACATGAAAAATACTGAACTCTCAGACTCAGAGTCACTCTGAGTGGCTTTTTTTGTCGTACTAATTGATCTCATAACTTACACCACTTCACACTTCCTGTACCTCTTATATTCTTAAATTGCCATGGATAAGCACTACTGCTATACTATCTTATATATTTGGATTGAAAAAGTTTGTTTCATAACTGAGCAACTTAGTTGGGTGATAGAATATCTTGTTCTTCATCTTACAATTGTTACACAGCTGGAAATAAGCACACACTCTTTATGTTCCTTTATGTTCCTTTCTTATGTATAGCAACAGACCCATACTATGAATCAGTGGTTTCCTTAATTTCATGTGGTATAGTTTGATATTGCTGAGAAATACATAATTGTTTGCAAATATAGCAGCTATACAGCTATGATAAAGTCATGAATGCAGGGCTTCTTTATAGAAGAGCTTTCTTTATGGTAAACAAACCCTTTTGTATCAATGAGTTATCAAACAACATCACAGCTTCTAACCTAATTCAAAACAAATTTATCCATGGTTCCTGACCCCTTAAACCTCAAAGTTTCTAGATTTCTAACGGCACTGAATGTAATTATATTCTGATAATGCATTTATTATCTTGTTGTTGATCACTACTTCAACAAAGTTTTCCTTGAATACCATTAGCACCTGTTCATGATCACTTCTGGTATTTGAGCCACTTAGATTTCAAAACGCATGGCGTTTGGTTTTTAGACCAGCTTCTGCCACACAATAATAATAGCCATGGTCTCTGACCCCAAAATATATAAGAATATTGCTCACAAAACTTTTTATACAATCCAGAATACATTACTGATTTGTGATGTGTCAGGGTTAATTTTTAGAACTACCCTAAGTATCAAAAAAAATATTTTTCTGCACTTATGTATGCAAAGCTGTATACTCTTGATTGTTCCTTAGGCTTCTACCCTTATTCCAGAAATTCTTACTGCATTGTAGGTACTACAGAAAGAACGCTTTATGAAATGTGTGCTAGTCCTAAAACTTCATAAAATTGTGA
This sequence comes from Pachyramphus minor, assembly GCA_013397135.1. Classification (NCBI taxonomy): domain Eukaryota; kingdom Metazoa; phylum Chordata; class Aves; order Passeriformes; family Tyrannidae; genus Pachyramphus; species Pachyramphus minor. The sequence continues at coordinate 2,624,574 of VYXB01006058.1, forward strand.
CAGAAATAATCATATTTAAAACAAAATATCTTCCAAATGTTAATAAACAAAGTACTAAAAATATAAACTCTAAGGACTCTCTACTATACCATCATATAGGGTGATTTTTTCCCCTGAATTATAATTACATAAAATTCTAAAACATATATTTACACAGGACATTACAGTTTTAAACAATTCTAAATATGTAATTAAAACATGAAAATGCATGACAATGTAATTGTTAAGATATGAAAAATCCTACCTGTTTGCTTTCTTCCATATCAGATTCGCTGCTAAATTCTTCTGTATTTAAATTTTCAAAATCTGATTCTCCAACTGCAATGGGCACTGTCACAGTGAGGCTTGGGTTGTTTATAAATGACATGTAATCACTTTCATCAATTATGTATTTTTCCACACTGCTGCCTGTGCCTACACCACTGGTGGTTCCATTCCCGTCTTTCAGATAATTCAGATCTTTGCTTATTTCAACAGCAGTGTGATTGGAAATGCAGCTGTCTTTCTTGTTGTTTAGCTCTTCAAGTGCTTTGATTTCCTCTAAAGATTTCTGCTTTCTAACAAAGGCTTTTTGGATGAACTCCTGTATCTTTTTTTTAACATAATCTATTCCCTTCTGGATCCTCGCTACAGCAATCTGGAGATTGTTCATTTCATTATCATCATCTGTAGCAGCAAGGTTGTCTGAACTAAATGAGCTCAGCAGCAAGGCCAGAAATAGGTTCAATACCTAAAAAGATGAGAGAATGCGGAGTTATAGTAAATCCATACAAATAAGAAGTGTTAGACTTGGCAATGCTAGGTTAACCTAATGCTAGGTTGATGATCTCAAAGGCCTTTTACAATTTAAACAATTCTATGGTTCTAAAAAAAATTAGTATGGCAGTTTGCCGATCATAAATAACTTTCTGGGGCTCTGCACATTTCTGTTGACAATGTCAAGACTGCAAGGTCAGGGAAATGACTGGGATACAAACATTTTGAACTCTACCTTATAAAAATTTAAATCATGTTAAAATATATCACTAAAGAAAGAGAATTTTGACAGATAATGAATTATAGGTTTTAAGCATATCACAATGAACCACAAAGTTTAACAAGGAAAGAAACTTAAAGTGTAAATGGTGCATTCTATTTATAACATTGATTTCTAAGAAGTTCTCACCAATTCAATATTTATCAATTGAAATTTCATATTTTAACTTGTCAGTTTGATTTAAAATTTTTCTATATTCTATTTTTCTTGTACAATTTTGAGTTAGAAGCTTTTAAACCCATTTTTAGGCTGGATGACAAATCACTCTGTGTTTAGTTTTTTGGCTTTTACACCTAAATAGCCCAAAAGTTCAGTACTTAAGTTCAAGATATTCTAAACAAGACAAGCTACACTATACATTATTTTTATTAAAAGTCAGGAGTACAAGTGCTGGAGTTAACTGTAATGAGAGTATTTCTGAAGAAGCAGCTTTCCAGGAGCTTGTGCACCATAAGCTGTATTATGTCAAGAGTAGTGAGGAAAATATTTGAATTTTAACAGCACCTCTAAATTAGCTGCAGCACTCTCATGATAAGGTGTTTGATTTGGCATTTTGGTGTACTTCTAAATTCCTGTACCCACTGTAAGAGTACTTCAGTGTATAGAAATGAGTGAAAATAGGAGAAGAGAAACATCATATGTTTTCACCCAAAATTAGCAAATTCAGATTCATTTTTTAACTGTAAACAGAAGTGGGGCAAACATTTTCATTGCTTAGCTCTAAGTCCTGTACATTTGCATTAGAGTTAATCCTAAAAAATGTTCATCACGTACCACCAGGTTTCCAATCACCATGACCAGCATGAAAACAATAAGGCACATGGTTTGGCCTGCAACCTCCATGCAGTCCCACATCGTTTCTATCCATTCTCCACACAGCACTCGGAATACAATCAAAAAAGAGTGGAAAAAGTCATGCATGTGCCAGCGTGGAAGTTCACAATCACTGGAGATCTTGCAGACACATTCCTTGTAGCTTTTCCCAAAGAGTTGCATCCCAACTACAGCGAAAATGAACACGATGATGGCAAGCACCAGGGTCAGATTCCCCAGAGCCCCCACTGAGTTGCCAATAATCTTAATCAGCATATTTAGAGTTGGCCAAGATTTTGCCAATTTGAAAACTCGAAGCTGCAAAACAAAAGTGCAGATGAATCATTAGTGTTAGTTATGAAATAGGAGCTAGGTTCAAGTTGTTTAGCCGAGCGTATCAATTTCTGTAGATTAATTTGTTCTTCAGTAGGAACATATTATTTTAATGGAAAGCAGTGAACATGAAGTATTTGTCAAAAATGCGTTGTTCAACATTCATTCTAGTGATGCACATAGTAAAAACAATTTAAATTTGTGTTTGTATGACATTTTATTTTAGTATTTTTAAACATCCACTTACAGATGATTGATGAAAAATTCCTCAAAACATTTTTGAATTTTGTACTCTTTTCATCACCTTCACTACACCGTTTTTGCTGGCTTGGTTGCACATTTCCCTCAGCACTGCATTAAGCTTTTCATGCTTAGTTAGAGGACAATTTTTTAAGCAAAAAGTTGATACTGATATTGTGATGCCCATTCAAATCATAAACACTAACTTTAAAACAATATTCATTACCCAAACTATGTTATGTGAAGCTGGTTATCATTGCAAGTAGTGCTAATAAACTAAGTCACTGCTTCCTATTCTATATATGAGGAGATAACCTAGGTTTTCAAGTCATGTGATAACTACTGGTAATAAGGACTTTTAAATCATGAATCTTGTGCCTTTAGAAAACATCTATAAATTATTTTGTGTACAATACTAACTGCTATTGAAAATACATTTTTAGTAGAAACTCAATAATATTTGAATGTAAATGTTACCATAATCAGCTTGTTACGACCCTTTGTTATATGCAATGGAGTTACTAAAAATTTTTTGTCAATGCCCATTGAAATAGATTTGTAGAGAGGATCTGCTTAGTGTCTTTACAAGAAACACAAAGCAATATTCATAATATAAAGACAAAAAAATGTCATGATTCTTTATGCTGGTGACAATATGTTTTTACAAATATTTAGCTCTAATGATTCTTAATGAAATCAGTGTAATGAAGATGTACAAAATTCTTAAAAGACAGCAGTTAGGGTGGCAAAGGATTTCTGTGGCATAGAAGATCAACAGGATAATTTTGATACCAAAAGATATTGAAGGATATCAATCAACAAACACCTTATCAAACATGGCTTGCAAATTAGGCACATATAAAAAATAATGAGAGCTATTGAAGTATATAATATACATTTACAAAATATGTTAATTATTACAAGCAGCAGCATTTTTTTTTATTTTGAGTGATACAATTGCATGCAAATATTTAATTGTCAAGGTATTTACCAATCTGAATGACCGAAGAACAGATAATCCTTCAACATTTGCCAGACCAAGCTCCATTAAACTAAGGCTAACGATAATACCATCAAAAATATTCCAGCCTTCTTGGAAATAATAATAAGGATCCATGGCAATTATCTTTAGTACCATTTCTGCTGTGAATATTCCAGTGAATACCTAAAACAAAATGTAATTAATTAATTGACTCGTTATGAGAAATTTATATACCTGAGTAAATTGTTTTAATCCAGCTTGCATTCTCATACCTGTTAATATAAAGAAAAACTGATTGCAATCTCCAAATGGCATCCGAGTATTTCTAAACACTGAAAATAAATTACTAAATCAGGACATACATAGCAGCTATTGACCAGTCAGCAGCTCAGCTCCTGCTCAGATATGGCTGTGTGTGCTGGACCATCCATGCAGCAAATGATGTGATGTGATCTGGTGTTTTCAGTCCTCTTTTAAGAGGATAGTCCCAGTAAAGTAAAAGAAGACTTGACAGCAATTTTTTTTCTAGCTCACAGTCTAAACAGAAGTGTTAGAAGATACTCTCTAATGTCAGACTCTCTAAGGTCTGTCTTGTAGGACACAGTTGAGGAGTTTGGGTGGAATAGACACGGGAGGTTGGAGTTTCTTGTACTGGGCTTTTTAGAAGGATATAGAGGTTTCACACACAGCTACCATGCTGTGTGACAGCTACTTCCTTTTGTGAAAAAGAACTTCAGGGTAATAATGTTATTTGAAATATCTGGAAGTGCCAAATGTGAAATTATCAATGCTTCTTAGTGTTTTTAAGTCCAGAATGTAACTCCACACTTTCTCGCAATGAGTAGTGATCAGTGGTTCAAGCAGCATAATAAAGAGATTTTGGAGCATGATGTAAAACCCTAAAAACATATGAATATTCTGTACAACAATCAAAAGATATCCTATACCAAGTTTACTAACGTAATCCAAAGTACTCCGCTATTGCCCTGGGAGAGTTCTTTACCCAGCCTGTTCTCAATCCTACTATAAAGTTTTATGGTAGCAAAGCTAACTTTTTACAGCACTATATAAATGCACTCATGATTACCCATTAATTTAAGAGGATTAAAAGATGGATATAATGCTGCGGAAACATTCACCATTGTCCAAGTGTAAATATTAACATTTTTTGAAGTGTATACTTTTAACCAACTAGAGCTATAGCCAGAAACATTATACTATTAAACTGATATATAAGAGATGTTGCTGTATAATCAGAAGAATGTAACAGGTATTGCTGTATGTGGTAAAAAGAACACAACAAAGAAAGTTATTCTTGACAAAACTCTCATATTTGTCAAAATAATTGAAAAAAAAGGCCATGAAAAACATTTCAAGATATTTCCTATTCCACCCACAAACTACTTTTTCTTGAGTGTAATCACATCCCTAAATACAGAAATACACTTTAACGGAAGCAAACTCAAGTTTTCTTATAATTAGGAATTTGAATACTGAATGAATTTTAGTATTATGGAAAATGAGTAATTGAATTTTAGAACTACTTCTTCCTTCAGTCTGATTTTTCATATTTAATTTATCCTCAAACACACTGTGATGTCACAAGCAAGGAGTAAATTAACATAATTTAAATAGAAAGCACAAAATTAAGGTTAATAGATTAATACAGCGAGCAACAGAGAATTTAATAGAAACCAGCAGGAATAGTATTCAGTGCACATATATAGTCCTAATTAAGGATACCAAATTGTTACAAAGTTAAAAATATGACTGTTGCTAGCTTAGAGTTAAAAAAAAAAAAAAAAAAGAGATGGGAAAAAGCAGAAGACCTTGTAAACATAAACAGTTGGAAAGAAATAATTTTAACAATGTGACAGACCAACATTTTAAAATACAATATTCTGTAAGCTGTCATGAACATAAGAATAAGCAATATGCAATTAGATTTTTGTCCAGAAGAAAGGAAAATTTAATGCACACAAGAACACATAGGTAGTAAGTTCAATTTTAGTTCTATTTTTTAAAGATGTCATAGAAGGATGTATTACTAGTACATATAATGAAAATGTTTAGACTTTAAAACATTCTCTGACTGAGAAATCTATTAGTGTTCCATTTAAACATCAGCTGGCTTTTCAAAACTAATCTTTTTGAGTGATTAGTTCAGAACACTTGGTTGGTTTTGATTTTCAGGACTGCATGCTGCATGAGTCAATCTAGACCTCTCCCATGTAACCTATTGGTAGTTATGTGAGCTGACAAAAAATTAAAAATGTATGAATCTGCCTCTGAAATAAACACTTGCAAAGGTTCAGCCCTCTACTTCCTCAGCACTGGGAGCAAATGGAGAGAAACAGATAAGAACATGTAAGTGTTATGCTACATTCAGATATCTGCTCAGAAAAGGAACTACATGTAACCCTCAATTTCTGGATCAGGTTAAAAATGGGAAAGGCATCACCAATAAACTCAGAGATAAAAGATGCCCTTTTTTTAGAGATTAAATGGCAATCTTCTCATTTATTAAATATTTTTAGTTACCTAAAGTGGCAAGGACTTACTGATAAAAAGGAATGTGCCTTTTTTTTTGCAAAGTACTTTCACTGTAGTGTAACTGAAAAAAATTCTAAGATAAATTCTGACATCTGAATATTTCATCCATTTTGTACACAAGAAAAAATATTTTCTGTTATGGAATATCGGTACCATAATAAAAATTACATAATCTACCTTAAAATCTTAAAGAAAAAGCCCAAGATAGACATCAATAAATGTGGCATTCCAGTGAAGACTGCACTTCCATACATATTCAGTTATTTCATTATAGTAGTTACAAAATAGATTTCTGAAGGCTAAAGGCCAGCAAAAATTTCTTTATCTGTGAAAATCATATATATAATTTCTAAACTATTAAAAACCATTGTAGAATAAATTGACAACAAATGCAATGTATTTATACATTTCTTCTTTTAGAAAAGTGTTTTTACCTCAAGTAGTGCACGACAAACCACTTACCAGGTTCCCCACAGAAAGGACACTGCTAAACTGTTCTGTCATTGGGTAATGTTCCATGGCCATAAACAAGGTGTTTAAAACAATGCAAATAGTTATAGCAAGATCAACAAATGGATCCATCACAACTAAATTGACGACATGCTTTACTTTTAACCATGGACTCCAGCAATCCCAGATCAAGAAAGTATTTGCAAATCTGTACCAGCATGGTGGGCATTTCTGTCTGGATTCTTCAAGCTCTGAAGAAAAATAGAAAAAATGAATATCCAATTGTATCCTCTGGAAGTCCTTGTTTAAAATATGGAAAAAGATTGTATCATTCAAATAACAGCTCTCACTAACATGGGTTTTCTCTCACTTATGTTTAGCCACCTAAAAGTAAGGCACCTAATTTATTTAAGGTGCTCTACAGCCAGTGGACAGTGAAGTACATTCACTAAAGGGTGAATCATCTCAACATCTGCCTAAAGAGAGAAATTTGTTTGTCTTTCCCATGACAGTAGAATCTAGACATTTAGTTTAGGTTACTTGACTTGCTTACAGCAGATAATTTTGGATATTAAAAGTTAACATGGCATCAGAGAGGTGATGCATATAATTAGTATAAGCTTCATAAAAGATTAACATTTTTGTGTTAAGGATATGAAGACATATTTTGATTTGAGATACTAAAAGCGTTGTATTTGCTACTACACTGAATCACTACAATATCAGAGAAATGATTTGGCATGCATACGTCTCATTTCTTATTCGAATCAATATTTTTAATATACTGAACACCTGTTTTTTTATTTTAATCAGTATTAGCAGAACAACTCTGTTGAGCAACTGCAAAACAACTGCTTTCAATTAGAATCTTTTAATTTCCATTTCACTGTCAATATTTTCAAAGTTACAGAAGAATATTAACTTCTACTGAGTTAATAATAGCAAGGATGAATATGATGGGATGTTTGAGGACAGCCCAGAAGGAAGACTGATGTTTGCCTAAGTGAGAAATACTTATACTAAAAATATGTAAGACATGGACACAAGTTTTGATAAAATTTCTACATAGTGGCATCAACCCAATTCTGTAATTTCCCTTTTTTCAGGCATTCCTTAGAGCACAGAGAGATCTCTATCATCATGACACTTATGGGTGATTTTTCTAAAAAAGCAAGCATGCTGTTTTACAGATTTCCTAATAAGGATTTAGTGCAAAAGTCTACATTTTGAGGACCAGTAGATTGAATTTTTGCCTCTAATATTGTCATATATGGGTGGAATTACTGGAATTTCAAAGGTCAGTTGCCAGCTTTCAAACTGATAGAAACAAACAAGTTGTCCTGACAGAAAAGGGTATATCATAAGCAGCAAAAGACTTCTATAGTCTTTATAAACCATAACAAACACGGTGCTTCTGAAGGAATATATGGATCAGGTGGAACAATCACATTTCGGAACATCTAACTCAGAATGCTAAAAGTTAGGATACGACTGGACTTGGACAAAAAAGGCTACTCATACTGGACACTGAGCTGACACAGAGAACTCCATCGCTGCACTGAGCAACTCTGAAGTAGTGGAAACCAGATGTGTGTAAGGAGCTGACTATCAGGACAACTTAGTTTACATTGACATGTTTTATCTGGTCAGGAGAATGGAAGGACAAACTATTTCACTGGAGGAAGAGTGCAGCACCCTCTAAGGAGACATCCTGTTTACGGAGAAGAGAACCAAGAATTACACACTGAGAATTAAGAGGTCCCAACAGCTCACACTTGCACTAAAGGCAATATAAACCTTGTATTTCTGACTACAATTAGGTTGGGATCTATTTGAGAGCAAAGGGCTTCAGAACACACTTAAAAAATTATATTTTGATGCTGGCTTAATTACACTATAAAGTTTCTTGGTAATTTTTTGTCCTTTCAGAACATGGGTTGAAGCACATCTGCAAGGTTGGTCTAACTATAATAACTGCCACACTTTGCCAGTATCCAGTAGGTAGATCCTTTAAGCTTACAAAAATACTTTAATGGCATAAGTGTGAAAATTTCTCATTCCAATTTCCTATTGCCTATCCTTGGATTCAAGTTTTAAGGGAAATTACTCTTCTAGCACATCACCGCCTTTATCATGGCAATTCCTGCCTACCTCAATTGATTTTTCCTGCTGATGTCTAATGGGAAGAAAATCCCTATACACTCTGTTTGAGTCTGTAGCAATCCCCTAGCTATGATTATTTTATCTCTGTTAGTCCACTTAGTAGAGTAATATTTTGGAAGGTATCATGAAAAATAAATGGCTAAGCATTTAGGATAAGTGAATTATCTTGGAAATGCTCAAAAGCCTTTTGTATCTGATGTACAGAGATTTCACATCCAGTTTTACATTTACAAAGGAAATTATGTAAATAATTTCTCTGTACATATAGTTAGCAGAAATTCACTGAACTGTCTGTCAGATAAAATGCATCAAATACCTTCCATTGTATTTGTAAGTATGCTGGCTATGCTCATTGCTCTTTGTCTTGCAGCAGACTCTTCCAGCATTTCCATGGAAATTTGATAAGAACTCAGTCTTCTTTTCCTTATTTCTGTTTCTGTAGTGGTGCCCTGTAAATGAAATACTGAGGAATTACACCATCCTTTTCAACAGCCAATTAACTATTATAGTGAAAATCAAAATCAGCTTTGTGCAACATACTAAATTTTTCTTACATAGTGAAGGTTTCTGTTCCTGTAGGGATTTCTTTCTTCTTCATTGAGGAACTCAGTACTTTGTACATTGCTATAAATAATCAACTGGAAGACCCAATATCAGTGCAATGTCGGACCAGAAGTAGTTGTCACTTAAATGACTGACTGAACAAAATTTTTGCTAGGTATCTTTATTATTATTATTATTATTGTTGTTGTTGTTGTTGTTATTGTTATTTCAAGAAAAAATGCTCAAAATTGAAACTTAATTTCCAGCAGGTAGTCATGTTAAATAATGACAGTGTGAGTACAGAGAAAAGGGAACTTTTACTTAAGAAAGTAAATTTGATACAAGAAACAAGATTATAATTTTAGGAATTAAGTGTATCTACAATACTATTTAATGTATTCCTAACCTGATAAGTGTGGTTGGAAAAATTTTATATGAGAAAAGCCCCGCATCGTATTTAATATTTCTTCTACCTAATTCTCACCCACCACAATGCTCATACAGAGTTTGTGATAAAGTCTTGCAATGAAGAATTTATGCATTTGTGTTTTGTATGGCTTCTAATTATCTTTTGAAAGCAATAATACTCAACTCTGATTTAAATGTGACTAACATGTCACTACTCCATATCGTGTAGGTGTCCTACAGTATGTAGTCCTATAGTATGTACTATATGTACAGTTGCTTTGCTTTTCTTCTGTGGAATGACCCAGGGATCTGAGCACAGGAGTGGGATTAAAAAGTTCCTAAATCTTAGTTCCTGCTTTTCCACTGATTCAGGGAAACCACTCCCTCTTTTTCACATTATTCTGTCCCCATTCATTAAAAGGACAAAAAAACTTGCAGAACGCATAAGGGATTTCAAAGTTATCTTAGTGTGAAGGTGAAAAAATCATCTTTGAGCATTCACTAGTACTTCTTTGAGTTGAGTGGCTGATTTCAAGTGAACATATTTCTGAAAAAGACCTATATATGCATAATCTCTGAGGAAATCTGATGGAATTTCTGGTATGAAGGTCTATATCAAGACAGAAGAAAAAATAAAGATAAATGTGTAACAGAAGTACTGAAAATTCAATACTTATTTATAATGCAAATATTTTTCAGCTTAGATAACAAGCTATCATAGACATCAAAATACCATACTGAATCCATAGTAAAATACTGTATAGGAAAAGGCATGCCTTTTTGAAAGTTTGAAAGAACATCTTAGCTTACAGAAGTCTGAAACTGAGACTGCAATGTAATGTAATTGCAAAGGTACATAGGAATTTATGTATTTTTCACATGAAAGTTATGAGAAAAAATTCCTCAAGATAAACTCAGTGAGGAGTATTTCTATTAACTATCATGATAGTAGCAACTGCATTCTGCTTAATTTTACAGATGTTTTCCTGTACATATTTCCAAGCCATAGCCTTAGTTATATATAGAATCTCTCCTTTTGTTGAAACTTTATACAAATTGTCAAATTCATTTTTTTTCTTTTTATGTGCAGATCTCTTGCTGAAAGCAAGGAGAATATGCTACTTTAGTGAGGCTCAGACATAGGAAGTTGAGGACTTATTTTCCTTTATGTTTTGTTATTTGGAAACTATTGCAAATTATTTCTCATTGCTCTAAGAAATTATAAGGAATGCAGAGATGAGGAGTAAGACAAAATTCTGTGCCTGAACCAAACTGTAATAATTACTGGTTTACTTATAATTACCTCTGGTATGAGCTGACCAGTGGGTGAAGTTAAAGTTGAAGGTCCTCCAACCAAGGAAACTACTCCATTGCAATCCACAGTGCTGTGCATCTTCCCATTTACTGGAAGGGCTGGTATCATTCTAGATGACACACTTGCCTGACTGATATTACTGTTGCGCCGTTCTCCATGTCGATTTGGAACAAAGAGAGAATCTCTTCTGCTCTCATTGTCTTCAAGAGTGCTGTGCTCATCATCAGCAAAGTCATTTTCAGATCCTATATCCTTTGCATGACCTCTGAAACTGAAAATGCTTGTTTTGCTGTTGCGCCTTGGTGAGAACAGAGAACCACGAATGCTTAGCAAAGACTGTAAAAGATTTAAAACAAACCATACAAAACACCATTAGAACTGAAGTTGTAAGTTCTTGGCCTTTCAAACAATAGTTACACTACTGGAGGAAGGATAGCAATTTTTTTCCCATAGTATAAATGTGTCCATTAGGTGAATGTGCTCATCAGGGGACCTGAAGTAGAGGGGCGTTTACCGTAATATAGCAGGACTGAGGAGAAGTTGTGCAGAAGATATAAGTAAGGTTGAACAGTTTTGAGTGAAGAAGGTGCATTGAACTGGTATGGATCCATGACTGTGCTGGAGACAGTTTTCAACATCACTATCAAGTATTTGCAGATATTTGTCTTTTACCCCCTGGGTTTTTAGGGATAACAATTAATAATGCTCACCCATCACTGAAGTGATCTTCCGTTTGGCATTAAATTTAGTCTAAATTGATGCAAAGAACTTGACTGACCTCTTCACAATAGGCTCAATATGGTGGGAACAGCAACTAGAAGACAGAGGTGGCAGCTTGGGGAAGCTCTGGAGGGACAGTAGTAGCAAGCACTCCCATCATAGCTCTCTGGAGACTATAGCAGGCTGCACACCTGCCAGAAGGTACCACTTGGCCCTCAGGAGCTCAAAGCAACTACTCACCAGGGACACAGCTACCTAAAGATATTTTCTTACAAGTGAGAAAAATAAATCAGGGGTTGTTGATAATTCATCTTTTAATTACAGTAAAAGCTGGTTAATGGAGTGTTCTTCTCCCTTACTACATATTTTATTAACAGGCTTCATGAATAAGTAAAATGAGTACTAATTGTGGGGAAAAGAACCCTTGCATTCAGCTTTCTTCAATTCTGCATTTGTACAAATTTTCACATCTTGGTACATCAAAAACCTGGTTTGAGATGATTCTCTATTTTTTATTAGTTTTGCAGGTGGAAAATGCTCATACATAATAGCAGTGGGTTTTATGCCAGGATAATTAAAGTGAAAGTGAAAACGGCCCTGTAGTATATGAACCTATGTTAATACTGTGAAAACCAAACACTGAATATATAGATATACGAATCCATATGTACCTCTGTATATGCATAGTCAGATGTATAAATTCACACACATAATATGTGTGCTGAACTGGTAGCACTGCCTGTTATAAGAGCTGACAGGTGTTTACCACGATGAGATGGGGGTTTTTTCTGCTCTTACAGGTATACCAGATTTTAATATTTTGGGATGAAATTTTCTATTCTGGCTGTCAGCCCTAGGCTGAGTTACTTGAAGAATATCAGCGAAATGGTTTTACTAACCCATTTATGTAAACTTGGCTGGAGAAAAAGTGCTGTTTTGCTTATACTGAAAGATAATTTTATCCCCCCAAAAAAGCTCTAGCTTCTACAGAGTATGACATTGAATTCTGACAAAGCAGTGAACTAATTACTACACTCTTTTTACATTTCTTTGTAAATGTATCTGGCCAACCTACAGTCCTTCAAAAAATCATGTGCTCACTAGGGTTTCATATGACTACCAGTGATATCCTTATTCTTTTAGAGAATGTTCCCATGGCTGCTATGTTTTATTTGCAGGCCAATCTTTCCAGTATGTGTTACCATGTTCTGAGCACAGCTAATTGCATCAGCCCCCTCAGGGATTTGGGAGGAGTGATGCCTGCTCTGCAAGTCCCTGCTGCATTGAGACAAAAGATATAAGCCCAAACGGCTACAATTTTAACCCATGTAGAGGCAAAATACATACGTCTATGTGCTTTTGGAAAGTAAGGTCTGAAAGGAAGGCTTGACTTTTCTGGCAGGCTGCATCATTCATCTGCACGTGGAATATTGTGTCAAAGGACAAAACCTCTCACGGGCCAACTGAGCAGATTATCTCCTTTTACCATTCTATCTCATTATTTCATGCTCTGGACCCTGTCTCACCAGTGAGATATTGCATAGCTAACAAGACAAATGAGCTCTTCCTTTACTAATTCTACTGTTTGCAATTCTTTCATTCTTGTGGCACATCAGTTTTAGTTATATGCTGGCAACTTTTCCCCCAAAGCATTGTTACAACTGCAAAAAAAATTTATTAGAGAGTCTTTAATTAAAAAATTATCCTCAACATGGGTGATGCAGGATGACCCATTCACATGGGTCAATGTCATCTATTGGCTCAGACCACACATTATCCTTTTGAAGAGATGCATTTTGAGTGACTTTTTCTACAAATGCCATAACTGTGTGCAGCCTTGAAATAAGAAAAGGTATCTCAGAATCACAAAATCATTTAGGTTGGAAAAGACTTCCAAGACCATCCAGTCCAACCTTTGACCGATCACCACCTTGTCAACTAGACCATGGCACTAAGTGCCATGTCCAGTCATTTCTGGAGCACCTCAAGGGATGATGACTGCCCCACCTCCCTGGGCAGTCCGTTCCAATATTTAACAATCCTTTCTGTGAAGAAATTTCTCCTGATGTCCCACCTGAATTTACCCCGGCACAGCTTCAACCTATGTCCTCTTGTCCTGTTGCTTGTTGCCTGGGAGAAGAGGCTACAACCGCCTTTCAGGGAGTTGTAGAGACTGATAAGGTCTCCCCTGAGCCTTCTCTTCTCCAGGGTAAACAACACCAGCTCCCTCAGCCACTCCCCATATGATTCACTCTCTAGACCTTTGCCAACTCCACTGCCTTTCTCTGGACACACTCCAGCAACTCTATGTCTGTCTTAAAGAGAGGGACCCAGAACAGGACACAGGATTCAAGGTGCAGCCTCACCATTGCCAAGTACAGAGGAAGTATCCTTAAGTGACAGAAGGAATCCTTTGATTTACAGGAGTAGATCTTTGAAGTTTGGACTAAATGATTTCCAGAGGTCCTTCATAAACTACTTTTTTTCTATTGCAATGATTCTCCATAATATATAGTGAATTTCTAATGAAAAAGAACGGTTTGACTAAATTCTTATAAATACAAGCCCAAACAATCCTTATGTAGTTCATCTTTATTGTGGAGTACTAGCACTTCTTCTCTCATTATCTATCTGTCAAAGAAGCTAATTAAGTAAAATAATAGAAACTAATGGTTATGTGTGATTTCCTATGCAGGGTATTTTGATGTTGCAGTCTGCTAAAATGTCCACATATCTATATACTTTTGAAATGGATCCAGAACAGAGAACCTATCGTTGATTAATGCAAATATATGAATACTAATGAAAAAGTCTTTGATACTTTCTCCAGTCTACTAGATACATCTTCAGATGTATCTTTCAGAAATGTGTTAATTAAGTTTACAATTGTTCTTGGTACATTCTTTTTATCCCTTTGCTAATAGAATGGGTCAAACCATCTCAAACTGTAACACTGGGAACGGTACTACCACTGTTTTTTTTCCTTCACTCAGCAGTTACGTAACTTCCAACATATAAAGCTGCTGTAAAGTCAGTGAAAATGAAAGTAGCAAATAAAAGTGCTGTACCTGGTGAGGAGATGTGAGCTTTTTTTCATATGTCAGTTGACTTCCTTCTGTGGAGAAGCGGAAACTCTTTCTTCTGATACTGTCTTCTGACTCGGACTTGGGGAATTTATCGATATCTCCTCTGTCCTCTGCTTCAGACATTTCTCTCTGTCTTCTTTTCTTCCTTCTGTTTCTTCTTTCTTTAGCACTCTTTGAGCTTAACTTTGATGCTTCTGAAGAGCTTTCCAAGAGTTCTCCTAATCCCCCTACACCGCTGAAATCTCTTGATGCAACTGATGCTGCTGCTACTGCTGCTGTTGTCTGTCAGGTTACAAAGCAAGGTATTAGTAGGCAAAAAAAAGGAGAATAATTTGATAGTCTTTTATCAATTTTTTTTATTATCACTGTGATAATAATGTTCTTTATACACTCTTGATTATGTACATATCCAAATCCAAAGAAATTAAATGAAGATAAAATATTGAGTTGTAAAGCTCCCCATTGTTAGTGGCATGAGCTACTTGAAACACTGACTTCAGCAGAACAATAGCCACACTATTCATTAAAGAATTGTTGCACAAGACACTGGTCTAAAAGAAAGGTAGCCAGAAAAGTATAAACATAGTGCTTTTTCATGTATTTCAGACCTGCTATTCCATTTGGTCTTGAGAAAAGCCCCATAACATGCTCTAACTCAGTTAATACCTTCTGAGTTCTTAGAGAGAAAACTAATGCCCAGCATTCACTACATCAGTTAATGTATCATAATCCACCTACAGACTGCAAGTAGTTGAATCCAGCCTTTCTTCCGTATCTCTATAGCAAGGACACTCCCCTTACTTTGCCTTCTACCTTCACTGGGAACAGCCACACTCTAGACCCATCTTCAAGCCCAGCCTTCCTCTTCCTCCCACATTTCCCATGGTATCAGCACTCTATG
Source organism: Pachyramphus minor (assembly GCA_013397135.1). Classification (NCBI taxonomy): domain Eukaryota; kingdom Metazoa; phylum Chordata; class Aves; order Passeriformes; family Tyrannidae; genus Pachyramphus; species Pachyramphus minor. The sequence goes on from VYXB01006058.1 coordinate 2,640,117, forward strand.
TCTTTGTTATAGGTATACAAAGGCACATTTATTGCCTGTTGGAGCTGCGGCCAGACAGAGAAAACATTTAAATATTTTCTCTGATGGAAAGGAGTAAGATTATTTACTGGAACAAAGTCATCCCAAAATTCAGGACCAGTATCTTTAGTTACAGTGTTCAGCCTACTCGATTTGCTTCATCAGGGAAACGGGTTCATTTAGTCATCAAATAAGGAAGAATTGAGAGTATGTCCAGTGCTGTTCCTAGAAAGAACTGTTCCTAGAAAGATTCTATGAAATTGTGCAGTGGAAAATACATTTGGGAAGGTAATAGGTTTCTATGAGCTTATAAAAAAATGGTGGTTTGATAAATGGCAAGAGACTAGGGTTATATAACAAAGATAACTAATAATTATCTGGCAAAACATATTATATTCAATGCCAAGTATTTCAGGAATGATGACATACCTCTCTACAGTGGGAAAGGGTAGTTTGAAAGCTCATAGTGTGAATTAATGTCTTTCTTTGCCACAATATACAGCCCATGCTATACAAGTTGACTTGATACACTTGATACAGATTTTTTTCTGCTAAATGGAATATTAAAAGGCTTCTGAAGTGTTTATAAATTTAAAAAAAGTGATACTCCAAATTTTGTCATACTGATTCACACAATATCATCCTGCAAAGACTCTAATAGAAACAAAGGCAGCAGATGCTGAGTCATCACCCATCTACCTCATAATAGTAACAGCAAAGGTCAAACAAGTGGAGCAATCCAAAGACCATTGTGATGACTTAATTTTGTGGATGAATAGGTTCGGTGTCAAGGGGGTGAAGAGATGGGTCCCAAATTCATTTCTCATTCAACAGCTCAATGATCCACCTTGTAATGGCTACCTTCTGCTAATATTTTCACAAAAAAAAAGATCCTGACTGTAATAATGCTTTACTTATAATGTATTTAGTGGTCATTCATTTTAAAAAATCTGACTTTCCAGAGTCTTTATCCAACCTGCCTTATAGTCCCTGTTTCATATTCTATTCTTCCTAATTCTGGATCAGTTTCATCTATCCCAACTCTCGAACACACAAACATCTAGATGAGCCTCCTGATATCTTTTGATATAATGTGATTTAGTGCCTTTAATGGATTAAAATAACAGATTTAAGAAAAACCCAACAACATACTCTTTGCTGAAATTTAACATTTTAAAATTTACATTTTACAGGATTCTGCTTTTTCTTTAGTGATTTGAAAGTGGTAAGATTTAATGACTAAAATAAAAATAGGTTAACTAGATTTCACAGGTCATACATAGAGATTTCAAGAAAAAGATGGAGAGTTTCTCTTTTTATTAGCACTTGATGGAGTCATTCAAACTTAGTGAAAGTAGCTGTAAAATAGTACAAAAAATGTAGTTTCACAGAAGATTCTAATTTGCTTGCATTATATAAACACTGTCCTGTTGAAAATTACTAAATGCCGTTTGAAAAGCAATGGAAAGTCAGTCCAGAAATAAGACAGGTGGCTGACTCACAGAGCTGAACTCCTGCATACATTTTACTTTTGGATAAGAAAACCTTTCACAAAAGTATCTATTAAAATGTCTTTTTATCATAAAACTTTAAATAATTTTTCTCCCTTTTCAAAGAAAACAAAGATTACTTTAAGAGGATTCTGAAGTAATACCTCTGTTAATAATAATGCTTGTCTGGTTATGAATATTGCTTGTCTGTTCTAAGGATATATAAACTTCTGATTTACTTCAGTGTCAATTACAGATATATTTCAGTGCCTTCCTGGATAGAAACCTAAAAGAAGACTGATTACAATCCTTCTGTCTAGCTGATGAATATTTGTAAAGAACTACTAAGTACAGCAAGCCTGGCAATTCTCACTCAGATGTAAACCAGAAGTAATATCACTAGACTTTTTCATGCTGTTCATAAGATCTGTAAAATAAAAGCATAAGGATTTATCACTACTTATAGTCAGGTTTCTAGAAGGCTCTTATCACAAATATTTTACTTTTCCAGTCTTTTGGTGAACTAAGTACCATTCTTCTCTGTACCATTAGCTTGCTTTTTTTTTGCTGTTTGCCTAGTTCCTGTTTTGATTTGGCTATTTCCACTTTTATAACTTGGTAAAGAAGACCTTTCTTTTTTTCTGTAATTCATTGCACAATTCATACATTTTCTAATTTATAAAGCTTTTATCCTTGCCTTAAGAAATAGGCTGTTCAATAAGTACAATTTCCATCACTACCTGAGCTTCTTCTTGTTGCTTCTTCAGTTGCTCCAACATCTGCTGAAATTCTGCCTCTTTCTGCTCTGCTTCCTCCAAGGTTGCTTGATTCTGTTCTTCATAGGCCATGGCGACCACAGCCAGGATCAAGTTGATCAGATAGAAAGAGCCCAGAAAAATCACCAGAACAAAAAATATCATGTATGTCTTCCCAGCAGCACGCAGTGTCTAGGGAGTGGAAAGCATATGTTATTCCACCACTTACCTTTGTTATTGCAACAGCATTATGCTTTCAGCTCACATCAAAATAAGCCTATTTATATAATTTTGGATGTCACCAACAGTTTACTTATTACGTCATAGCAATTTCTTACCAGCTGATACAGGTTTTCCCAGAAGTCCTGAGTCATTAGCCGAAACAATGACAAAAAAGCCCAACTGAAGGTGTCAAAACTTGTGTAACCATAATTGGGGTTTCTACCAGCTTTCACACATATATACCCTTCTGGGCATTGCCTACATGAAAACCAAACAAGACGTACTTAGTCATAACTTTCATTACTCTCTAGAACATATTTATTATCTTTTGGAACAATATGCATTTTTTTCCCCCAGGAAATCCATAAATTACAATTACATTCATTCAGAAGAAAAAGTCCTAAGAAATTAACTAATAACAGAGTAAATGAAAGATACCCTTTCCATCCATTCACTGGTTGAAATGACCCAAATATTAAACTTCTCCTCAGTCATGTTTTGCAAATAGAATCTTTATTTCAAATGAATCATTTCTGAGCAGATATAATTGCTAATAGGTTGTTAAGGTTACAGGCAGGTTAAACAACAATATTAGCTAAATCCAATTGTAGTATTAGGGATCTCCTATCTCATATATATATGCTGATATATACATTTTTAGTAAGCCTCTTGACTGCTGCCAGTCAGATATCCAAGTTCAGCTAACTGAGGTTATCAGCTGACTAGGCTCATAAGTGGGCACATGGCAGAATTTGCCAGTAATGGAAGATTTCAGCTTGAAGAATGAGGTTCAGTCTTTAACTGTGAAATCACTGTTGTGCTTTCTTAATATTTTGCAGGCTCTCTTTCTCAGTTCTAACTTTTGCTTTCCTCCTACTTTTTTAAATCATAAAATCACCAAAATAGACTTCACAAAAGTTCAAATTTTGTCATTAACACCAACATCATTTTCCAATTAAGCAGGAAAAAAGGCTGTTACTTAGTATTGCATTTAGACAGCGAGTAAAATATTTTGACTTAAGTAAGAAATTCTTGCTTAGCAGCAAAACTCTGTAAGTTCTATAACCCTGCTAAATATGGAGTTGCAACTAGGTTTTGTGTTATTGTTTTTTCTACAGAGGATAACAGAGAATTTTTGAAAGGGTCTTACCCTGCATCAGAGCTATTACCACAAAGTAGGGCATCTCTTTGTCCTTCCAAAATGTAAAAATGAGCTGTGTAGAAAGCATTAGAAATATATATGAATAAATCAAATAAATCTGGAAGTGCTACAAAGTAAAATAAATTGTATTAAAGTGGCTAGCTGCTGATTACTTTGTAGCTTGTTTAGGAACATCTCTGGTTATTGTACTTTTTTATTGTATGCATTTCATCTCTGTCAGTCAATGACTGTACGGAGTTCTACCTAAGGAAGAAATATAAACTACACAACTTCTTTTTTTGATCACAAATAGTTACACATTTTAGCCACAAATGTATTAAAAAGTTTTATCAGATATTCTTACTTTCGTCCTCAATGTAATCCTTCCAGTTAAATGTGCTCACTGTCATATTAACAAATGTACCATTTTCATTCATTGTGCTGTTAAAGTAGGAAATAATGCTTATTTCAAAAGTAGAATTGTCTGGAGGCCACTGCAGGCATTTATTCCTCAAGTTGCCCATGAACAGCTGCAGCCCTATCAGTGCAAATACACTCAGACAAAACACAGTCAGGATCATCACGTCCGAGAGTTTCTTCACAGACTGAATTAGGGCTCCCACAATAGTCTTCAGGCCTGCAAAGAAAAAAGATCCACAGAATTATCAAAGAGTATCTTTGCCTTCCCATATAATTAAGACGTCATGCAGACACTTAATTTTTTTATTTTTCAAAAAGTAAAGTTTCATGAGCAGCCTCAGAGCTTGTGAAGATGAATGAAAGAAAAAGATTCCTTTTTATGAATAGGCAACATACATATATTCCAATAAACCAAATACATAATGTTATTCTCAAGCAGGAAATTTTATCAATCATGCTTTCCTATTATAGATTTGATTCCATTTCTTAATTTTTCTCTGTATTTAGTATTCTGCCAATAATTCAATTTCTAGTTAATATTAAACATGACTTCACAACAGTATGAAGATAGCATAAGATAGAATTTCAATTAACTTTGAGGGAAAAAAATCATTTGCATTTGATAAATTTTCCTGTTCATCATTTATTTCCTTTTTGGTAGCTTTTTTTGTTGTTACTTCGTTTTCTGTAAGACTAATGACAATTTTAAGTGGCAAAATAAAGGAAAAAATTCAAAACCAAGAAAGCCAGAGCACTAAAACTTTTGTAATGTTGAGGCAAGTTTTCCTAATAAAATGCAGAAAAACAAAGCAAAAGAACCCATAGGCCTCATATTTTATGTTTCATGCAAGCATCTGTTAAACTCAAAGGCTGATTTTGCAAAATAAAAGAAGCTAATGCTGAAAAGGCAAAGAATCATAATCTAGGTTTATGATCCATGCCTTTTGGTTTTTTTCTTTTTTTTTGGCAACATGAGCAGCGAACAGCAAGACTTATGCTCAAAGGAAGTGAATTTGACTTCAATGGAACGAAAGTCAGCCTCGGTGTTTAACCTCTCTCTCACCTGGAATGACTGATATTGTTTTCAAAGCTCGGAGAACTCTGAATGTTCTCAACGCTGAGACATTGCCCAGGTCCACAAACTCTGTCACATATCTGTAATAGGGGAGTTCACACACAAACACAATGACAGCACACAAATAACAGTTGGAGATACAAGGGGCCTAACACCTTACACCAACTTCTTCTTACCTGGAATTACAGAAATAGTTTTCAAAGCTCTCAATACTCTGAAAGTTCGAAGAGCTGAAACATTGCCTAGGTTTACAAATTCTGTTACATACCTGTAGGATTAAATCACAGTTATTCAGAATTTAGGCAGAGCTTATACTAATTATGTGGGTCTTCAAAACCTCTGTGGCAATACTAGCAATCATACTTCAAAATTTACCTATCTCTTCAGTATATCTCACTTTAATAATTATTTCCCTCAATTTTTCTTAAATGTCATTGAAACTCACTGATCTGTATTAGAACAGCTAATTTACTGGCTTGTAATGGGATGGTGACATGAAGTCAAAGAGATGACTTCACTTCTAGTGAGCAGAAAAATGTAGGACATGAAATTAGTGTCCCTCAGCAGTAATCACACTAGTGGTTACAGCTCCTCCTGTATTTTATTTTGATTTGTCAGTACTGAAATGTGTGATACAATGTCTAAACTTCACAGGTTACAGAAATTAAATATATTTAAATATATACATTTATTAGAACAATATTTACCACTAATTTCATGCCCTAAAAGCTTAAAAAGTTCTTGAACCACTTACGCCATTAAAATGACACTGAAGTCAAGCCAGTTCCATGGGTCTCGCAGAAAAGTAAAACCTTCTAAGCAGAAGCCCCTTGCAAGAATTTTGATAAGTGATTCAAAGGTATAAATTCCAGTGAAAGTGTACCTGAAAATCATCAGAGCAGGAATAATGGATTTTGCATACTTATAGACAGTACCATTCTTTAGCAAAGATGACTTACAAGAAAAGAAAAGTATTTAGAAGTGAAAGTAGTAAATCATTAACTTCACTTGCCCTAAACATTGTAGTCAAAATTCAATAGTTGAATTTTGAACCTGATATATATTCTACTCATATTCTAAAAGGTTGATTTAATCTCAGTTCATGTGCTTGAAAATCATTTCAGACTCTAGTATTTATAGATACATTTCAGACTTTGATATTTATATGTACATTCTCTGGCACTCACAGTGTTGCCTCTTTGCTTGCATTCATAAATCTGATAGATATCTAAGTGTTACAAAAAATGATGAATTTTTTTCATGTCAAAATCAGAGAGTTTTTTGACGTCAGTTCTGGATAATAACTATACTGATGTCTATATTACATGTTTATTTCATAAATAATCATTAAATATAAGAAAGCATGCTCAAACTTGAATATTCTTGAATATGTGGAGCATGATTACCAGTTTACCTGTGTGGGAACAACCATTCATTTAACAACATAGAATAGTCAGTTATAACCAGCATAATGCAGGCACTTCCTGAGACCCACATGGATATGTGTGGACCTCTGGAATAAGCAACTCTACCTACTGACACTATTGCTCTCTTTTCAGCTCTCAGCAACTCTTAACAAGCCATAGCCACTGCTGAGCGTACTGGCAATGGGTTAATAGTAGTGGTTTCTAAACACAGCATTCAGAGAAAGGCTCATTAATTCAGTGAAATAAATAAATAAAAATCAATAATGGCTATTTGAGAACAGGAGGGAATGAAAGAAACAAGTAGTTAGAACCAGGTTTTTAATGAGTAGTATTATTTTAAATAAAAACAAAAAGGGCTTTGAGCAACCTGGCCTTGTGGAAGGTGTCCCTGCCCACAGCAGGGGTTTGGAACCGGGTGATCTTTAAGGTCCCTTCCAACCAAAACCCTTCTATGATTCTATGATTCTACAATATTTCAGAAGAAAATACTTATCTGTATTTTGCTAGAGAACAAACATGCATTTATAACCATGAAAAAGAAAAAGAAACAGATACTTCAGTAAGCTTCAAAGAGCTTACTTCCATCAGCTTTTTGTTACTCCTTCATAGGTAAGGCCCTTTCCTCAGCTGTTTGAGTTTGTTGTGTTTGGGGGCTGCGTGTGCTTGCTGTAGCAGGCACTTAGGAGTTCACATCAGTGAGCCACAATAAATGCCCCACTGTGATATCCATGCCCCACATGGATACTCAAGCAACATATGGCTGGCCTCACCAATGGCATGCAACAATTTTACAGGCACATTTATAGTTCTGGAGCTCCTTTTCTGATTTACAGCTCAGAATATCCAAGGACAAGAGCTTCTGTTCGTATTTCACAGTAGGAGTTCAGGTATTCCTCAGACATAATTTTAAAGAACAAGGTGTTACGCTTAAATCATTTAAATTATTCAGGAGGAAACCAGAAAGATATTGATGATCTCATGGAATCTGATTCTTCATGACTCTGGACGTGCCCATTCTGGCATGCAACTTTTCATAAATGCTTCTTGTTTGGAGTCACACAAAAACAAAGATGAAAAAAAAAAAAGAAGTAAAATTGTTTAACTTACTCTACATTCTTTGTCCAGTCTGGAGGGTTACTCATGGTCATAAATACACAATTGGTCAAAATAGTGCACATGATAAGCATGCTGAATAATGTAGGTTAAG
>VYXB01006058.1:2647903-2714773 GCA_013397135.1 Pachyramphus minor
CACACAAAAACAAAGATAAAAAAAAAAAAAGAAGTAAAATTGTTTAACTTACTCTACATTCTTTGTCCAGTCTGGAGGGTTACTCATGGTCATAAATACACAATTGGTCAAAATAGTGCACATGATAAGCATGCTGAATAATGTAGGTTATAGTCAAGGCATGTAAGTCAACAATTTTATAACACTGATATAAAGTAAAATTATTAGGTGTACAGAAATGTATACAAATAATATGACATTGTAATTGACATCTGAAAATAGTTTTATCTATTTTAAATGGTATGCCATCTGGCCTTTTATGGCGCACTTCTGTGCATTACTTTTGTAATTATAGCAGGTTTAGGTTTTAAATGAAATCTAAACACACCCATAAGTCCATAAAATATGGTAAAAGTACCAAAATGTAATTACTCATTGAAGACAGGGGTATCATTCTAAAAGATCTATAGTCAGAGGTTGGTTGTTTAAGCCCAAGTTTTAATTTGGACATGATTGAAATGTATTTGAAAATACTGTCCTTTATCCTGAATTTTTTATAGGACACCTACCCCAATGGTGAAAACACCATGCTGAAAAAGCAGCTCTTTACTCATGCTCTTTTGTCCTTGCTAAGTGAGTCTAGTTCATGAATAGTACTCCTGGTCTTGGTAAAAGTGTGACCTTAGATATGTTCAAGTGCAATGGTTTGTTACTAATTTGGCCTTAGCTGCAGGGCTTAGTATGGGATCAGGTCTCATTTTAAATATAAAGCCTGATATTTAAACTCTGACAGCTTTAGGTGGTTCAGTAGAGAATTCCCTTGGCAAAAATGAAGATCATAGTGTAATTCATGTGTAATATTGCTCCTTTTTTAAGTGTGCACAGCTTATATTTATTTAGCATAGTACACCCCCATGGACACAATTTGTATATACACATGAAAAGAATTATTTCAGTCATTAAATAGTTTTAAATGGCAAATCTTAAATCAACATTAAGAAAAAAGGATATGAATGTACCAAAATCTTGATAGCAATTTTTCTGATGGGATTAAAAGGAGTTAAAATATACAAGGCAGATGTGGCGCTGAATCGGAAAATTGCTTTTCCCTTATTCAATACTATGAAAGTCTGCAAAAAAGAAATACAAAATTAAAATACAGTTTGGACTACATAAATATCTTTACTCCTAGTAAAAGTTTCCATTCTCCACCTGAGAGGTACAAGTTCCATTCTACTCTCTGCCTGTGGTAGGAAAATAACTGATTTCTATAAATACAGTTAATTAGGCCTTCCACAGCCAATTCTACAAAATTTGCAAAATTTTGCAGCATGTGGACTGAATTCTGATGATATTAAAATTGGTGGGAATTATAAAAAACAATGACAGTTTATCAATAATAGCAAAATGCAGCATTTTATCACTAAAATATTCCAGATTTATTTCTAATTAAGTCTTTGATTAAAAATTAATCAAATACATTGTACCTTGTGAGCAAACACACACAAAACCAAAATATCAACAGGGCAGTTCTAAATGCCAGTCTGTATTTTGAACAAATCCTTGACAGAATTATATACACATGTATATGGCAACAATCTGTTTGACCTGTTACTAAACAATCAACTATAATTTTAAAATAAGCTTGCTTTCATTTTATATTTTAAATACTACCAATATCAATTACACTTATATTCCAAAAATATATCTGTGAAAAAATAAAAAGGGTTAATAAATTACCAGCTGGCATAGTTCCAAGAGTATGAGACAAACATACACCAGAATTTGGCATCCTAAGACAACAAACCTTTTTTTCCAAAAATTGCTGGGTTTGATTCTAACAATATGCTGTCATTTCCCCTATATGTGAGCAGCAAATTTAGCTAGTTATTATCTTTTAGAATTTGACCTGATAAAGCTGTGGTTTGTGTTCATTTTATTCTGTTCCTGTTGGCAGTCATTGCCTAAGTGTATTTGTGCATGAATGAGGTTTACTTGCATCTTTGGTGCTGCTTGCAATTTCTTCAGGACATAACTATTCTTCATTCCTTTTGCTCTTTGTCGATGGTAATGGCTCTGCTTTGTGTTAACATAATAGAGTCTTTGTTACACTCTCAGCAGAGCTATACAGTATCACTGTTCTCCATGTTGATTTCCGTTCTCTGTAAAAAGTTGTCTGTGATCAGAAAAATGCTGCACTCTCCATGGCCTTTACTGCCTATCTGGCCTGTCGTCTCTGGCAGGGAAAGCACACCTCTCCACGGGGGAAAGAAAATAACTAAAGGCGTGTTGCTGGTGCCTGTTCACAGAGTAACATCAAGGAAATGCTGAGGGTGGCAGAGAATGGATGCACACTCATTGGCATTTCTCTCTGCCCTACAGTCCTTCACCCAGCTGGAAATGCTAGAAAGATGTTGCCTGTCCCAAGGTCACTGCTGCAGCAGAGCCTGAAGACAGACTACAATTCACGTATGGTTTTCTCTGCACTGACAAGTCAATGATTAAGAGTAGTTTCTGCTATACACCGGGGGAGGGATGACTAATTCTAGCCCATCATTTAAGATATCCATTTGTTTTCTGTTAAGCACAATTAGACTGGTACGTAATATAAATACAAATGTCACCTGTGACAAAAGATTAAAAGTCCATCAGTAGTCTGAGTCTTTATGCTTTTGCTCCAAAAAATCTGACTATTTTTTCTGACAAATGGATGTTAGAAACTACACTTCAACTTCTGAGGTTTTCTGCTAGTTCACTTGTAGAAGGCTTGTTCAGATATCCTTGAAGTTGTTTATGCAACTTTATTCCTGGTTTTGTTTTTCTGTTTGTTTGTTCTGTTTGTTTTGTTTTAGTTTTTGGTTTTGTTTGGTTTTTGTTTGTTTGAGTTTTTTGTTTTGTTTGGGGTTTTTTTGCAGTTACTCCAGAAACTTAGTGCAGAGAATTAAATCATAAGTAATAATTTGCATGGAACTGTTGATATAACCTAAACCATAAACATTAAAATAACCTTTGGCAATGCTTCTTCTCTAAGCTTTCATTTCTTCGCATTTCCGTAATAATGTTAATATTTGTATTATATACAGCACTTTTTATTTAACTTTGGCAACTGTTAGGTTACAAAATTACATACAGATTCTGCTTTATTTTCCACTCTAATTTATTTTCCTGTTACCAAATCCATAATTTTTAAATCAGTTTTGCAAACCAAAGGCAACCACAAATTTAGCCACAAAACTAAGAGTATTATTCGCATTATTTTTTTCCTAATAAAAAAAAGTAAATTTCTTTAGAGTTTACAATATTTCATGTCTTGATTGTTTTATAGTTGCTCAATGTCAAGTTTCTTATCTTGATGGCAGCCTGGAATGCTTCAAGCCGTCATCAGAGCAACTGTGTCTATTTCTCTGCTTCAGAGAGATAGGAAAAGATAATCTCAAGGATTTATCCATAAAACACCTTCTGCATTTTTTAATTTAACGGGTGTTATCCACATCCTGATCTTCCTTCACTCTCCTTACCCACTATACTTTGCAGGTCTATCAGAAAGTGAGAGAACATCTTGATACTGCTAAAGGAGCACACAGAAATAAACAACAATATAGAGGAAAACCTGCTCTTCCTGTCATCTGTACCTTTCACTAATAATTGCTGGACATAAGGTACTTTTAACTGTTCTCAGGCTGGACCATTTCAGACCCTGGAGGAGTTCAAAATGGTCTACAACTAATCCCAGCTATGGAGGTATACTTGTTTGTTCCTTGTCTTTCTCTTAAGTCAAATTATGGTAGTCTGTTTCCAAACTGGATGGATCATTGCTACAAGACCAAAAGACGCACACTCTATTGCAGATCCTGACCTTTAAAAAGCCAAACCTCTTGTTTTAATGGAACTGTTTGAACTACCCTTTCCATATCCAAGTCACTGGCTTGCAGATCATGTGAAAAGGAAGAATCTGTATGACTCTGCAAATTGTGAGGGAAAATGCACCTCTTTTAGGAGTTTACATTCTTCGTGGAGCACAACTATCCTATTAATGGTCCAGTTGTGTTAGAGCCTCACACATATAACTCAGAAACATTGCTCTTATCTCACACCATGTAACTCTTCACTCTGTTCTTTATGTAAAAAAACCTTTTTAGAACACCAGAAATGTCTTTTTTTTATTCTTTATTCAAAAACCCAGCTTTTCCATGGTGTCTGCCACAGACTTCTAATTGACAGCTGTGCAGCAGAGATCTGCCATAGTAATGCAAAGCACCTCAAACAATAGTTTTCATTGTGGTAGTTTCATATGAGCCAAGATTTACATAGAGTCTCTATATACTACATTTATATAGATATATTTCATACATACATATATATGTTTACATATGTTACATTGCTGTAGCAGAAGCAAAGAATATGGTTACAGTCCTTTATTTCACTAACTTGTATGGATACTCCCTGGCTATCTACAACTATGTCCATTGCAAAACCATGCTCAGAACATCTCTTGTCATATCCAGTCTTACTGCTATATTGAAATTCATTCATGTTCTCAAGTTCAGGCAAGATCATGGAAGCTACATCTTCCTTACAATGAAGAAAATAACAATTAACTCAATGGAATTGAAGCAGTCACAGTACTAAAGAGCGTAAATCAGTTTGGTTGAATGAAAGGATGTTTCTGTATACTTAATGGATTGATAGCTCTAATCATCATATTTTGTGATTAAACTTTTCTAGTGTAGAAATTATATTCTATTTTGTGCAAAAACATTATTCACTCACTTTTTTATTGATATAATATGGGTCCAGGTCTTCCAAAGGTTCAGATACCATTCCCGGAGGTATGTCACCGTAAATAAATGGGAGTGTCTTTCCTGCTTCCAAGTCACTGTTTGGTTTTGGACCATTTTCGTCATCATCATCTGTATGTTCTTGCTTGGGTTTTTTAGCTTTTTCTTCTGCACAACGCTTTTCAATAGCTGCGAGAGAATCTCTAGTAAAATAGCGGAAGCTTTCAGGTCCAGGTGGTGCCAGCAGTGCCTGTGCCATGTTTTCATCCTGCAAATTTAATTACTTTTAGCTTCTTGCATAAGAATGACCTATAAAAGAAAATTAAATAATTTAGGCAAACTAGATTGTACCAATAGAAAAAAAGCGCCAACATTTGGTCAGAAACTCTTTCCAGGCGTAAATAGAAGCAGCATATTTCAAGGCTGAATGAAAGTTAAAAACAAATGCTCAGAATTTTATAAATTATTTTTCAGCTTTTTCCTGCTGATCCACAAAAAGCATTATTTCTGCCCACAAACACTGCTTTGCCTCTGTCCTTGGACTCTCTTAGTTAGAGCAAACTGCTGATACGAGTGTTTTAACAGTATAGCTTTTTTTTTTTTTTGGTAACACCAAGTATAAACACATGTTCTGTGAGGTACTCTTGAAAATCGTAAACATATATTTTACTACTTAGATTTTTATCTTCCCACGTTTTTTCAAGTATCAGAAATAAATCTTTGCAAATGCAAATACGAATTAAATGAAAAAGAAAGTTTTGCACAACTAGTGCTGTTTAAATGACAGCAACTGAATTACGAGAGGAACAAGCATAATTCTTTCCTGCTAACAGTTAACTGTGGTGAAGGCTAATATTAGATACCGAAGGCTAGCTTGCATTTATTGACTGACTGTGAGCTGTGAATCAAAACCACAGGCCTTTTAAGTAAAAGGAAACAGGATGTACAATCAAGAGTATGTGGAAAAAGAATGCTGCTTCTTTTTTTTTGAAGGCAGGTGTCAAAGTCCTATTTCAGACTGAAAGTAGTTTGAAATCTAAGATTCTGGTTCCCTGTGAATGTCTTTAGTGCCAGTGCTGGATGCTGCTGCTTTTTCCCGCTCTCTGCATCAAACTCTCCACTGTACAGCAGGTCTCTATATGAAGCCCTGCAGTGCACCAGCTGAAAGTAGTGTTATTTTGTCTCTTCCAAGTCCTTCTGCAGCAGGACAAGTTATTTAAACTGATGCACTGTGCAGCACAGCTGAGAGGTTTGAGTAGCTGGAGGGAGACAATGGCAGAAGGAAGGCAGATCTGGTTAAGAAGCGGTGCCACCAGGAAGGTAATTACAGCTGTACTTGATGTCTACTTTGCAATAGTTTGTGGCATAGTGTTGTAAAAATTTTAAATGTGAAAATCAATTTTAAGAGTGAGTTTCAGTGCTTAACCAATGAGTTAATGTTTTCTGTACATGAAGGCATGTAACCTTCCTGTATCCTGGAGTTGCCATGTCTAGATTTGAGACATAATATTCTATTCATTTAATGGTCTTTCTCCTAAAGCTTTTTGCCTGTCTGAAGCACTTTGTAGAAATACACACATACACACAGGTACACAAAGTGTTACAGTACTGATCTTATGAAATGAGATGTATGAAGGCAGAGGGCGATGTTAAGTGCTTGAAACATCTAGAGTAGAAAACTGGAGGAAATAAATGTAACACTATATTCCTAAATCCAAATTACCAATCGAATGATATGGTGGGCAAACATGTTCCTGTGCCAACTCAAGTTTTATCTCTGGAGTGGGTTTACAGCACAGGATTGGTGTGTATGATTAGCACTGAGGTCACTGAAATAATTTAGTCAGCACCAAGTAGCTGAGTGACACAAGACCAGAACTGAGGTACCTGACCATAAATTCATAAATAAAATACACTGTACTGTAGTCATGAAGCTTCTCTCAAGGAATATCCATGAGAACTATGAGTTAATGTACAGAATGAGAGAGATCCTGGAGTGGCTGGAAGTACAGATGCAGTATAAATGGAAAAATAAACTGGAAAGCCAGCAGGCAACCTTATCACATGTTTCTACGCTGAAACTTCTGCTACTAAGTTTTACTTTATACAAGATGTAAGCCTTTGCTGATCCCTTTTTTTTTTTAATTAATGTAAATCCCAATTATAAGAATCCTAAACTCAAAATTTCCCTTTATTTCAGAATTAAAAGAACATTCATTCTCTGGATACAGTCCACACTCCTTTGATTATTAGTTTTGCCCATGCAGGATTAATAAACTAAGAAGATATTCAAAGCATCCCTTTGGTCTTTCTGAATAATTCATTACACACTTTACAGGTCTGTGACTCAACTTCTCAAGCCAGGTGCCTTTTCTATGAAACTAGTCTTAAAAGGTGCATCCAAATAGAGTCATCAATGGGTCTGTCTTGTCTTTTATAGTTCACTACATTTGTTTAGGTTGCTTTTCATGCGTTAATAGTTACAGGTATGAATACTACAACACAATGCACTGCCCTCACTTGAAATAAATGCACTGCTAGAAGTCCACAAAGAGGCCAATGAGTCACATAGGAAAGTATTAGCAGACTGGGGGTTTCACTGTATTTCTCAGACAGGCAAACAAAGGTGCTTTAAAAAAGTTTTCCTGATAAGTTGGAAACATCACTTGAGACCTGCCTTCTCTACTCTCTAGCATAGTTATATCTTTCCTGGCTGCTGCTATTAGAGAAGAAGGTTTTTCCTAAACTAAATGTGCCCCAAGCATTTTCATTCAGATGACAAAGCTTAACAGAACAACACAGAAATAGTATTTGATTAGTGTTGCTATACATGCATTAATTTAATGGAACAATGAAACAAAAGTTGTTCTGTTCCCTGTACTGAGCTCTGAACAAGCTCTTAGCAATCCTTGAATGATGAACCACTCATTTGTTAGTGATAGCTTCCCTCTCCTTCCTTCACTGCTTTTAAAATCATTTATTATCTGGAAACTTAACTGCCAGGACATGAATGATACTAGGCAGAATTCAGAATAACTTTCATTATAAAATTTAAAGACATAGTCTCAAAAATATGTGTGGTGCAAGCCTCTCAGTAACCTATGCTGCTCAGCAAAGAATTTCAAGCATTTGAAATACAATTTGGGCCTAGATACCATATGTATAATGGTTTATAATTCAATAAATTTCATAAGAAAAATAAGGTTCCAGTTTACTAAAGGCATGCTTTTGCCAAATAAATCCATTTAGTTGTAACTGAGCATTGCATTTCATAAATCCTTCTCCAGTTTTCCTTCAGTCCCTTCCTTTAAATAATAAGATTGAGCAATAAACAGTATCCATATGTTCTTAATTTTATACATATTTCAGCTAATTATATTATGTCCATGGAAAACCTGTTAAACTTTTTTAAAATATAATTATATTCTCAACATTTACTCAGAAGATGAGTCAGAAAGAAAGTAAAATATCTGTGCTAACAATGTCAAGTTAATTTTTTTTGTGTCTCTGAAAAAGCCAGAAGAAGTGGCCTGAAGGTATCTATTTTTTGGTATTTTAAATAGGGCAAATAGTAAAAGAGAAAGTATCAGTGTAAGTAGCAGGTAGATCCTAGGACTATTTATTAAAATTGTCATTATCTAACAGGTTATTTGCACTTTGCATGAAACAGTCCATACACACCCTTCAAAATTTTCAACAGAAACAGCAAACCTTGCAGTGTTTCTTCCCCCCCTCCCCCCCCTTTGGAGAACTGGCATAAGAATTATTTTCCTGCTAAAACCTTGAAAAAGCTGACTACTGAGATTTTGATTCCCTTAAAACTGAAACAGTTGGTTAGGGTTGGAATAAGTGCAAGGACAGCAAATGGAATCGGTAAAATGACCAACTATCATAGTTTTCTTATGCTAATCTTTTATTTGAGAAGCTGTAATTTGGGACTAATATCTTCCTCTGTGCCAAGCCCTGCAATAGCCTCCCAGATGTTAAAGCCTGGATTAAAACTCTCCTCTAAATCACTAGTGTTAATAAGACTAGCTGTCTCACATTGAAATAAAGCTATTTGTCCAAATACACGTGGGGTTCCCATTGTAGGAGGGACAGAAATAACGGGGCTAATGGCACCACCTCAGCATCAGCTGGAGATTACTTTCTGCAAGTTAGAAGTAAAAAGTGTAGCTGGTGGGTGCCAGTATCATCAGAAAATTACCTCAACTAAAACTATCACTGTCCCAAGGAGGAAAGGGGTACAGAGGGAACGTATTTACAGTTTAAATAGGTAAGTCTTAAATCTGTCTCTTAGTATTTGGGAAGTTGCTCTGCAAAATTCAGATATTGGTTTTCTGGAAGTGAAGATAAGTTACGTATTAAAGTTACTATGCTCTGATCAAATTACAAATCAGGAAATGTTGCCTTCAATTTTTTCTAAAAACAAAAGGATGGGTTATTATTAGTTTGCTGTGGACAAAATCTAAAATGAAATATTTTTATTGACATTTCTCTTGGCATTTGTGAGCAGACACTAATTTCATGAAGGAAAATCTGCTAAAATGCTTTGAAATATTTAACTTAGAGATCATTGTCCTTTCATAACTGACATTTACCATGTTTTTCCTGGTGTATCCACCCTATTTTTTTTACTTCGTTAAAAATATTTGAGTAAGCAATTTTGGAAAGAAAAAAATTTTGAAAAGGAAAAAAAGAGACCAAAAATGTCACTGCTGTAGTTCACAGTGATTCACAATGGTAAATGCAATGCAAGGCAGATTTATTTGAGATATCTAAAGAGACATCCAGTCAAATCTATCCGTGGATCCTAAGGCAAGGAATCCATGCAAGTTGGCTTCACAAAAGTAGGTATTTCAAGGAAAGGCATGACTTCCTTAAAGCTGAAAACAGCCTCCAGCATTTGGCACCTGGTCAGAATCTGCCCTTTCTTTAAACTGTAACCTACTAATCTAAACTATGATAGTTTGTGTTAACAGGTCCTCACTGACTAACACATAGGATTTCTTTTCCTTTTTTCCATTCAATTCAACATTTACCATTCATCCATTGCATCATTTTATTTAGACTGTAATTTATCTGTAGCAATGACTATAATTTTTGTCTGTATTTGTACAGTCGGCCTCAGTAGCCTATAGGCATTAGTGTTACATAACTATTCAAAAGAAGAATAATGAAATCACCAGCAGGTATTTATAAATAAAATAAATAAATCACAAAGACAAAAGTACTTACTTGTTATGAGAACATGAAATCAACTAATAAGGGTATGTCACAGAAATAATATTCCTTAATAAAAACTCGCTTTAAAATTTTTTAGAATGGGGTAGGGATAAGTACTGGTAGTTCACATTGGCTGAAACCTGACCAAAGAACAGTAAATGCAGTAAATACTTCAGGTGCTTCAGGGATATTACATGCAATTTTATCCAATATCCTCAGTAATGCCTTGCAATTCGGTGTGAAACCACATTAACTAAATATTTAGAACCAACCTCAACAAAAGAAAAACACTGTAAGAGTTTGGAAATCTGATAGAATATATTATATGAAGTTCAGTCTGACTGGTGAAAGACTAGGCAGATGGGAAAACACTCAAAACAGATTAGATTAGAGACTGGAAAGCTTAATGAGAACTATCTGAAAGATCCAGAAGCTGCATCTTGGGAAAATATTGTTGGACACTGCTCACTCTACCAGACCTTGCTATGCATAGTCTTTCACCTGTTCACTTGCCTGTTTATGCCCATCGCCATCTCTTTTCTTCCCTCTATCTCACTGCAACATTTGCTTTTGAATTAATTTATTCCTATTTCTTCTCTCCTCCAGCCTAGGAGTGGCAAATAATGATTATGATTCTTCCACCAAGGCCAACTGTACATACTAAACTGGAGTAAAAATGGATAGGTTATGTAAAGGCATGACTCTAGATTCCTTAGATATGTACCTGCAAGTTGCAGAACTCCCAAAATAAATCATATGACCCATTTATTTGTAAAAATTCACCCAAACCTCTAGGAATTCTTTAAATGGAGGCCTGCCTTATATTTTCTTCAACACCATAAGTTGCCTCTGAGAAGGTGTGAAAAGAGATCAAGTGTCAATGCTTGAAATACTGGAGAAACCTGAAGGACAAATGAAAACCATATGTAATTTAAGAGGAAGAGGAAGGGCCTCTTTCTTAGCCCATCAACTGAGTTGGAATACAGTACTTAACTAACATTTTGCAAATACCTTCCAATGTTAAAGATGCTTACATTATAATGAAAAATAGCTACAATATATGTAACACAAATTTCTATGGCTAGACCTCATTAAAGGTGTTAATTTCATTTTTCCCACTGGTATTTTAGTGAAGGAATGTAGTGTTATATCAAAAGGCCATCTTATGAAGTGAAACATTATTTCTGGCTGAGAGGAAAAGATAAGTCTTACCTTTATTTTTCTAAGAAATGCCAAATCTCAGAATTTAGCCTATGTATCTTCTGCTAGCGTGAAAAAGAAAAAGGCTGCATTTCTAGTAGAAAATGGAATTGGCAAAAAAGGTTTCTCCTTGGGAACTGAAGCTTCTTCAAGACTGAAGTTTCATTAAGACTCTCTCATTCTTTGCTCCTGTGTCCAAAGCTTCTCAAAATTAATTGTGTAGACAGAGGTAAGTCTACATATTCACATAGACATTATTTTTCCAACCTAAGAGCACAGAGAGGTAGGAAAAACAGGATTCAAAATGGGTTATTCCAAAAAAACCTTATACAGACCAAAAGTACATTTAAGAGTATTCTTTAAGTGATATGAGTTTAAAAAATTCCTTTTAAATTTCATTTAATCTTTTACCTACATGCTTTAACTAAAAGGGGAAAATGAGCCTTGTTGACATTACTGCATGACTAGTGGAGACTTTAGTAGACAAGAGATAAAGAAAATTGTGTGCCCAGGCTAACAGGAGTGCTCCCATCGGTCACTGGGGAACTGCACAGTGTATCATTATTCCCCACGGGATTTACTGTCTTTAACCAGCAATAGAAGTTAATTAACTCTGTATTTGCATGAAAATATAGACATTTCTTCAATTTATTTTTCTTAGAGAATGTTAGTTCAAGTGTAAATCTTTGTGTAAAATTTTTTTCCTCCATGTCAAGTAATGTAATAGGAGCAAAAGACAGAATCTTCACGTTCCTCAGTTTAAAGATTGTGCCATTACAAGAGCTGACCAAAGGCCGGTTGTAGCTTCCTCAGTCTTTAATAACCTGAGTATCTAGTTAATTGGATAGTCTACTTACATCTTACAAATTTTAGTCTTCAGCCATTGAGATTGAGATGAGCTGTCTTTGAGACATTTATTCTCATTTGTATATCTCCTCTAGATGTATTTCTGGCTTTTTTTGTACATTTATATTGTTGTTATTTTGCTTTTACTCCTAGAGAAGAAGACATTCTTCTCTTTTAGGTCTCTGCTCTTGCCAAAGCAGCCCTCAGTATTACTTTTATCCAAATATAATGAGAATGAGCAGCCACTGTAGAAACTCTGTAGATAAAATAAAGAAAATCTGAGCAGACATAGATCAAGTCAAAGAGAACACAGAAGGTGGTGAAACAAAAAGTGAAAGCCTTCTATTAGACTACTGCTTCTCCTGTTTTTACATTAGATCTCCAAGTCCTCTGACAAGAAAATATGTTTCAAAAACTAACCTAGAATTTACCTAGTATTAGTTCCTATCAGTCTAGAATTACATTTCCCCTGAAGATACAATAAGTGCTACCGCAATTAGAGCTTCCATTGTTTAATAATGTAATATAAAGTCATTCCAATGATTGCTAAGAGCAGATTCTTTCAATGCCTTCCTTGGTCATTTTGAATAAGGCACTGATTCAGCACATTTTGCTGTGGTGAGTCACTACTGGAGAGGCTCCACTAGACATCTGAAAGCTGTGTCTCCAGTACTGACCTCAGGGGATCATGACTCTGCCACCAGTGATACTTATCCACCAATGCATATTTTACACTGAATGCAGCTTTCCCTGGGGGTATGTAGGGGACTTCCCCATCCCTTTGGCTGTTGGGTGCATCTGGATCCTGCCTCTGAAGTAGCGCTGTGGCTGAAATCTGATTTCATGGTCAGATACAGCAAAATGTTTAAGTGCTGTTGCCCACAAATTTATAAATAATATGAAAGGGATTCTGTAGCTTCCTATGAAAAGAGTAATCACTAATACTAAACATTCATATGACGTTTATTTTCAAAAGAGTTCTACAACTATCAAGTTGTAAAATACTTGCCAGCTTGTAAAATGCTGAGGAAGCAATTTTGAATGTGAAAATTGTTAATAACACTAGCAGTGCACGTAATTTCAATAAATCTGTATTTTGAATTAAAGCACAAGGCAGAGAACTTTTTCCACATGTAACCCTATCACCTCATCTCTATCTCTATACATCATGGTAGTATAGCAGTATCAGTCGTAGTCACATCAAAACTTGAAGGGAGGAGATTGGTTGAATTGTGAGCCCTTTGTCCTGAATATAAAATAGGCCTAGGCCATGTCAGTGTAATTTCAGTACAGGATTTCAATTATGTGGTTTCATCTCAGAGTTCCTAGATTTTTTTTTTTTTTTGTATAACACAAATATTTGCAATACACTAAAAAACCAAACAAACCTTTTGGGTTTTTTTCTTCTTAAATGAATGTCTTTGGTTCTCACCCCCATACCAGGTATTTTCATAGGTGGGTCCAGATTATACAGATTTACTGTAGCTGAAGGTGATGATAGAGAATTATTTGACTGATAACACATTGACCAAAATAATTTTTAATTTGGGGTAACTTATCTTGATTCGTCTCCCAAGAATGAATCATAGGTAAAATCTCAGGCCTAGCCAGAGGTGATTCCTGATGGACAAGACTATATATATTGTTTCCTGTAAGGCTCTTTCCTGAAGTCTTCACCATATATGGCATGAGCATTTATTTTAAGACTGGTTAGAATCTTTCAAATTCTGAGACATGATATTGCTTAAAAAAATGTTTCAAACTATATCCTCATGCACTTGAGCTCCCTTTCAACGTAATGATAAAATGGAAAAGAAAGAAATGGCGTTATTAAAAATTAGATATTCTCATCAAGACCAGTACAGGGCAATATGCCAGGGATGGTGTCAACTAAGTGAAATCTTATGTTAGAGGCAAATGCAATGAACAGAAATCATGGGCAACCATATGGACATTTGGTGTTAAGCAATTCTGAAACTGTCAACCCAGTTTTAGATTAACAAGAAACAGAGGTTATCCACAAAATTAATTGTACCTAATTCAGCTAATTCCTAATATTTTGTATACTCAAAATTAAATGTGCTGACAAGTGAAACACTGGTACATTCACCAGCATCCACTGGGAAGGTGTTAAAAAAGTTACCATAAAATATCAGTTAGCAATATCTAAACACATCACAGTATTGATTTTGCTTGTAAAAAAATTAGAAAGCTCAGTTTGTAAAGCAATACTCTCTTCTAAATTTTTCTAGAGAAACTTATGAAAATGCATTTGCAACAGAAAATATTGCTTACGGACTTAAGAAGAAATAACAGACTAAACTCAGAAAATTAATTGAATCATTAAGAACCATGCAGCTGAAACACTTACTTTCCTAGTCTTACTATGCCCCAGAAAGTAATCAATACAAAATATGAAAGAATAAACATCATATAGCACAAGATTAATGGACTGTATTTAGAATTTGACAGTTGTCTAGGAAACCGAAAGGGAAGAAATGGAACTTCTGTTTGGGAGGCTCACACACAGTTTTTGGCTGAATGTGATCGTTACTACACAGGGAGGAAAATGCACAGAAAGTCAACATGAAAATAGAATGCTTTATACTGGGGTTTAACACAGCTTATGAAAAATGTACTTGGATTTCTCCAAGGCATTTATTCCAGTATCATGGAAGTGACTAATAAAACTTAACCAAGCCTTAGGTTTGGAATGTTTTCTAAATGTATTATGGAAGTATGACTCTGATCTAGTCACTACCTGTACATAATAAATCCAAAGGTGCAAAGTCTATGAGTTACAAGTTCTACCACCTCTTTAAAAGTTATTGCTTGTAATATTTAAATTTCAGTATATTAACAAAATATTGTACTAATTAGAGGCCTATAGCTTTAACTAACATACACTACAGAATGATAGCTAGTGTTATAGCAGCTCCTAGAATTCTAGTATTCTTCCTATTATAACACTAACTAAAGCAAATTGATGTGTAGGAAATACATGGCAAGTAACTTAAAACTGATATAAGTAAAAACCTTTCAGGAAGGCTCCTTAAATACTCAGTTACAGCTTTGTTCAGTAGGTAAGAAATTCCTACATAATACAGGTTGAAGTTTATTTATATTGCTTTTGGTCATAACTTCTGACTCAGGTCACATTTCTTCATATGAGCATTTTTAGCTTTAAATATTAGTGACAGCCTTTTCTTTAGACATTTCATGTAAATGACAGTAAACATTAGGATTGCCCTTTTTCAGTTCAATCTGACCTTGGACTCTTGGGCCCTTTTGAGATTAATACTTATTTCCATCATCAAGTTTACACCACTCAGACCTAAAAATAAATTACTGATTGCCATTTTTACTGTAAACCCTATTCCTTTAGCATTCATCTGTCATAAACAAGTTGTACAGATGATTGGGCTATTAAGTTAAAATAACCTTAATTTTTTTTTTTTAAAGATTCAAAGGTGTTTGTTATGAGTGGAGTTTGGTCCTTGATAAGATGCAAGAGTTCAAGTTAGGTGTATGCTTTCACTCACCATTTAAAAGTGCTCTTTATGTAACTTAAAATTTATCACACATAGCTTAGATTTAGAGAATTATTTTTTTATAAAGAATTCTATTCAATGGAAAACACAATTATCTGTTGAAATAAAAATAATTATCTGTGATGAAAAATGTCTATCTCTGAGTGTCACTGTAGAGTTAGGTTAACTTCACTAAAATGTATACGGATTCTTCATTCCTATGACTTAGTATCCTAATTTTGTAGTCTACCAGCTTGATCCTTACTATCTAACTGCTGCACAGTCACATATACATTCAAAAGACTGGATGTGGCACTTAAGAAAAAACTGGATGTGGCACTTAGTGCCATAGTCTAGTAACTGCAGTGGTAGTGGTGGAGAAATTTCCATGCTCGAGGAGATCAAGTTGGTATAATGTTAACTGCATCTGAGAAAAAAAACAACCCTGTGTTTTTAGGTGGGACAGAGGCGAATTCACCTTCAGATTTCCAAGACCACCACACACAGATTTCAAATATTAATAAAAAGGGATAAAATACTCTTGTATCAAAGTCTTGGTACAGTCACACAGTTGTCCTCTGTGGCTGGCCTTTGAGAAGGCAATGACAATTGTTTGCTAAGTGCACTCATTTTAACATCTGAAAACTTCATACTTGGCCATATTTAAAATAAAACCAAGAAATTTGATCTTCTGAGAACATATTTTTAACCAGTGGAAATTTGGAATTCCTCAGTTTGTCCAAGCATTAAAAGATAGCACAATAATGCCTAAGAAAGGGCAGAGTTTTTAGAATATTCAAACCAAGGCAGGCAAAAATCTGGGACATGTGGGCCCAAAGTCAGGCTACATGGACTCAGGAAATTTCTGCTTTTATTCCAGGATGACCAAGCAATGAAAGAACATGATTTATGAGAAATGATGGCAGCTTATTTTCTCAATTAATACAGTAGCCAGGCCACATAGTGCTATGTTGCCCTGCATAAAAGGAACTATTTTTCTTGTGAGCAATTAATTTCCTCATTTAATTCTTCATCTGCATTTCTGTAGTGATTTTGAACACAGACTTGTAACCTCCTAGGAACTTATATAATCATACATAATAATATTTTATGATTAAGAAGGTAAAGGAAGTTTCTTGCTTCACATTATTCTTAAAATAAATTACGTTAAAAGACCATGAACACTGTTCCCCACTCATATGGAAAAGGGGGTTCTTAAAATGAAATAAGCATAATCTAATTTAAGTATAAATAATCTATAAATGGAAATTGCCTGCAATGTATACCTACCCAAAGATCACCCTGTTAATTACCAGTGGTTATACTGGGGTATGACAAAGTGGATCACAGAGCCAGTAGTGCTGATACTCTTCCGAGCCATTTTCCATACTGGCATCTGTGATAACCTTTCAGATTTACCAGTGTGCCTGATACTTTTGTTCAGGAAATCCTGCAATGAAATACAAGGATGTGCCTGAGGCATTGCAGGGATAGGGAGTCAGCTGTATGTGCTCTTCAGGGGATCTATACATATGTAGTAACTTCAAAACATGTGAAACATCAGCTCTGCTGAGCAGATGTAGTATGTATGCAATCAAAATATCTGCAATAAACAGTCAGTATATACATATTCAAAATCTGACGATTTGATAAGGATATATGACATTGAGCAGGTGGACCCACAGAAGTGGCAAGAAAAACAATTCCAGGTTGATAAGGGAACCTGTGAACATGGCAGCTCTATGATTAGACTTCCCTAAGTAGTGAAAAAAGGATCAATAGCAATAAAGATTAATAACTAGACAAATAATTAATGTGATCATAAATAAGCTTTCCCTTAATGTTTTACATGTGAAACATCCCCATAAAAGCTCAAGCTTTTAAATTCAATTTTAATTTTTTTCATTGCATTTTTCACTGTAAAATATATTCTGTGATTTGACTCAGTTAATAGCATAGGAGAACAGTAATTTTTTGTAAGAAGATGTTACAAGATTGGTGACCACATTAAAATCTAGTAACAATTTGAAAACACAGTTTTTGGGTAGATTAGCTGGTGGTTTTTGAGTTTTGTTTTGTGTTTTTATTATTATTATTGTTGGGTTGGTTTGTTTTGTGGTTTGGTTTAGGGGTTTTGTTGTTTTGTTTTGGTTTTTTTACTGGGATGAAGTAATTTTGGGTTGGGTAATGAACAAATGAGATCCTAGATACTTTTGTGACCTAGAATTTAACTTGCTTGCTCCTCTTTAAGATTACAGTGGTAGTACACACACATTATGGTTACTCCAGAGCATATGGTGTTCCTACTCTATATTTATATTCAAAGCAATACAGTGCTTGCCTGAGCTGCTCTTATCCTTATTCCCTCCACTTTACCTCATCATAAGACAAGGAAAGTCAAGCAGTAACACTATCATAGTAATATTTTATGGATTCCAGCTGTTCACAGAGATGATTTTGATGAAAGCAGATGAACTGGTTGTAAGATACCAGCTCCGGTATCAGGATCCTATGGCAGTCCTATTGGTCAATATCAAACTTAAAGAGATGCCACTGCTTTTAATCAGGAGTAGTAGATGCAATGAGTAACATCGGGTTTCCAATTAAGAGGATGGCCTTTCCTATAGATGGATTTTATGGTGGTTGACCCTTGATTTGATGGACTCACTGAAACCACAGCTCCGAGTGTGTACATGTGTTCTGTAAGCAGTCTGAACTAGTGAGCACCAGTTTTGTTATGATATTTCAAACCTTGTGAAGATGAAAAAGCCAATATTTCCTGCAAATGGCAACAGTATATACTACTGATTAACAGCTATAAGGTAAATAAAAAACACCAAAGGGTTACACTGAGTGGAAAATAAGCTTACTAGAATTTGGAATGCAAAGTTTCTAACTTCTAAGTAAGAATTTTGTGATAAAGAACAGAGTAAATGTAACTTCCTGAAATTTGTTTTCAATAGCTATTTTCAGAGTTCAGCAAATAAAATACCAAATATCAGAAGCTTGCATTTATATTCCCTTAGGTTTATCTAGAGCAAGCAATTTTTTTTTCATTTGTCATCTTATGGCAAGAATATGGGTAAAAAGGGCCAAGATTTGTACTTTAGAGAACAAGGTCACAACTTGCTTGCCTTGTACAAAGAACTCTCCTAGTATCTGCTATTCTCTGATTCATCAAAAGTTGTGGGACTTCAGTGATATAATTAGTACATAGCATACACACATCAAATTATATTGGGTGAGATGTGAGCAGCAGAACGAAATGGATATCATCGGTCAGAAAGTTCCATCTTACATCCTACTGCCCTTTATCCTTCTAAAATCCTTACTCTTTTAAGGGCAAATCTCTCCACGCCTAATCTTCATAAGGTGCAAGTTAACTCGTCTAATGGTCTCTGTGAAGAAAAAGAGGCAGAAGCACAAAATGTGTCACCAGCGTATTGATTAAAACCCCCATACTTTCTATACTTTCTTCTTTCCCTTGATCCTTCCTCACTCCAGGTTACCTGATAACAAAGGGAAATTACCAAACTACCACTCTGACAACCTAAGAGGACATAGGGGAATTGTTTTATGTTCTCCATCAAAAATGTGAAATGTCTACCTTTGCTAGCATCTGGTATTATCTAAACAGAATTTTGCAATACTGAGCTCAGTTGGCACAGCTCAGAAAATCAGTATAGGCACTTAACTTCTGCTTATTAGAGGGAAAAATCATCAGCTGACAACACAAGCATCATTTCTGTAAATATCAAGGCCTAATAAAAAACATATCTGTTTAATAGGTGCTATGAAGCTTTGAATTACTGCAGCAGCTTACATTCTTGTCTTTAACAATCCTTCATCCCCAAATGAAGATGTCCAGGAGAGCAAATATTAAATATTAAATTGTTAGAGTTAAAAAGTCTCCTTCTAAAACTGTTTTCTTTACAAATCAATTATAAAAGCACAAACACGATATGTTTTTAAAACAAACATCATCATTATTACAGATTATTTTTTTTGAAGTTACACAAGGACACCACAGACACATTGATGTGGCACCATAAAAAAATATTAATTAAAAACTTCATTCTTTCATGTCACTACTTCAGGTACAGGCCTCACTTGCTACTCTGAGCACCACCTCACACCATCATCAGCGGAAGGGACCTCTGTGGATTGAGGTGGTGATTTGTAATCTATGGGCTCCTTATTCTGCTGTATGGTTTTTTTGGCATTTTTAAATTTCTACTATTTTCTTTCGGAAATAATATCCAAATCAATACTAACATAACACATATACTTTCAATGTCTAAGTGTGTCTGTAGAACCACCACTGAAAAAAAGAATTCGCATATCAAAGTGATCCTCAATAGATATTTTCCATTTACCTTTAATAACTGACAGGTTTAATTATCACTGATAACAATGAATGAGACAATAGATGAATGGAAAATAAAAGAAAGAAATATAATAATTCTTGTGCTGATTTCTCCAAACAGTCCTGTTAAGAAGCATATATTAAGCTTAACAGTAATGTTACAGACAAAATGTGAACTATATATTTAGTCTGGTTAGTTAACAGTTGGTGAGCCCATTCTCTCATACACACAGACACACAAGCATGAAAAAAATGCCAAAGAAAGAAAATATCTCCTTAAATATTTTTTGCAAAATTCAGCTAATAAGGGAATTTCTTCAAATACCATATATATATCTATTGAAAACTGCAGTAACAAACAACATAGATTTTATTCCTGAATCATCAGAATCTGAGATGCTCAGAATCTTACGAGACCTAAGTCTGAATATCACCACATTTTTCTTCCTAAGAAACAAGGAACAAGGTCACTTTAATAAAATGCTTGGAATTAATGTAGTATACCTTGATTATAAAATGATCTGATACTGCAAGTAAGAGTACTGCATCACAACATCACATTAAGGCCAGATACCAGATTTAACGAGGTTAAAAAGAAAAAAAAAATCACACCATCATCACAGTCAGACAGTACAAAATGGCTTTGAATTCTCTGTTCCATCTTTGGCTCTACCTTAATAGCAAACCAGAGGGTACAACCCAATTCCGAAACGTGGAGAAGATCATTGCTATTATTTATTATGGGAAAAATTAAATGCTTTTCCAGCTTACCTGATTGAAGGAGAATGAACAATCACAGCAAAGCCCAGCATCCAAAAATAATATATGTCTCCTCCAGAAATAGTCCAGATTTCCATCCACAAAGCTTTACTAATTAATTATAATTTCTGTATTCTCAGTGGAAAAGAAAACACAGAGACCTTTCCAGAATCCTCTCTGATTCTGCCTCCGCTTCCTGTTCTCAGTCTCACTCTATGCTACCCAACATATATCAGAAAACAGCTTAACAGGAGAAGGGGGGCTGGAAGGAGGGGGGATGGATGGAGGGGGAGAAGTGACGAGCCCGCAGCACCTGACGTGGCAGCTCCACCTACTGGTGGCCAGAACAACAGGGACCGAGCGCAGCCTCCGAGGCTGCTCCATCCCAGGCGTTCTGACCTGCACTTCAAACAGCTCCTGGGTAGTAACTTCCTTCAGGCAAGAAGCAGAACAGATCAACAGAGCCGCACTGATTATTGAATAGCCCCTTAAAATACTTTTTCTTAAAATAATTAAATTTAAATTGTCTAGATGGATGGAGCAGAGCATTTCATTTTAAATGTGCTGTTTCCTTTAAAAATGCATGTGAAGGGAGGAATGTGTAAATAACAGAGTGTAGCTACTGACTGCCCCCCTTACTTGTCTATGCAGAACTTGCTGATTATCTTGATACTGTCTTAGTCATTAAATAATCTTTATACTGTCTTAGTCATTAAATACTACTATGCATTTTTTGGCATCATGTTCATTTCTTCCATGTGTGTAAAATGTACTATGCCTATGTAAAAAGCATAGCTCAAAGGTCTTTCCCTGAGCCAGGATGCCTGGGCATGTGCAGATTTACATCTGCTTACCTAGGATTCCTCTGGCCCTCCTGGGAAGGGTTATTAGAGCAGTGGCTCCAGCATCGCCTGGTCCAAGGGCAGCATCACTGAGTGAATAATGTCCTTCAGGCAGCATATTATTTTGTCCTGCATGTCAGTTTAAGGAGTATTGTGTCTGTGAAGAGCAAAGCATAGGAACGCTGAGCAATGTCAGCAAGGTGCAATATATTCACCCATAGCCTGGGGTTAGAGGTCACTACAGTTCCCAAAGAATTTTAAATCAAGCTACAAGCTTTGTTCAGTCATGTGGGATTTAATGAACAAACATTATTGCACGTAACAAGAAGAGAAGCATATAAAAACAATACATATTTTACTTTCTTTTAGCCCCTGTAGTTCCTTTAAATACCTTTTCTGCAGTGCCTAGAAACAGCCCAATTATCTGTCCCACTGGTCACACACTTCTTTTTGGAAGTGAGAATCCCAGGGCACGTACCCAGCCTGATGGTCACTACCAAATCACCACTGCACAAAGCAGCAGTAGTGCTGGTAACTGCCTATGATTCATGTCCCGCATGTCTAACATCAATAGACATCCCTTTCTCAGTTAGCATTTAGCCTTAAGCACTGCCAATTTGTGAGTAGTCCTTTTGATTTCAGTTACACTTACTGTGTGCTTGACAGATATCAATACCAAATTCCTGAATAAGGCAGCACAAACAGAAATATATTTTTAGGGGATGTACATATTCTGTATGTACAGGATAATGTCTGTATATTAAGTGAAAGAAATGTACCCCCACCGTGAAAATGGATTTTTTTGTAAAACTGGGCCACACAAGGACACTCCTGATCACACTGTTCAAGCGCATCCCCTTTTTGTTTCAAAAAGACTTTGTGAGCATGAACATATATCACATTCTTATTTTTAAAAAAAAATTGTTTTCCCACTGATTTTAATATTTACATTTTCAAACTTCTAGAAGTTAAGAAGGAATATATTTTAATAAAAAAGTGTTTATTGTCTCTACAGCATAGGTTTTGCTTTCATGGGATTATGCTAATTTAGCAAGCCCATGAATGAAGAGAAGCTGATGCCTACATTTTAAACTGCTTAGAAACATTGTTTTGTAAATGCATTGTGTTTTGAAAATCAAACCAGTCCTTGGGGAGGACTTTCATTTGCATAAACGCTGCATTTATTGTATGTATCATTTTTAATCTTAAAAAAATTTCTTAGGGGTCTTTAGAAGTTTTCTTTAGAAAGTCTTTATGTCATCCTCCAAATGTAATCATCATCTAGTAACATCACAGTTAAGGAGGAGCTATACATCACGAATCTATTTCTCTTGGAAAAGCAAATACATTCTAATCTACATAAAAAACTATTTCAACCTTGTTAAAAAATTAAGAAACACAGTCCTTAATACTAGCTATGTAATAATTCCAACAGAAACAGGTGTATCTTCTAAGCTGGTTCAGAGATTTGAGTCTCTGATAAGTTTTATAACAGTATAGTCTTAGAACAGCTAATTTTTGTGAACTAATGTTAGATTAATGTCATATTATTAAAGACCCCCCAGTCCTACTTATTTGTGGTCCTTATATTATTGCAATTTTCTGTGGTATACCAGTTGTCACAATGACTATACATAATGTATTTGCTGATACCAGGACAGCCTTCTCACAGGTGTAAGTCTGATACTAGACAAACGTTGTGTCACTGATTTAAACAGTTCAATTATCAACCCTCATGCTACAAAAAACATCCAGAAAATATACATTTTGTTTGCAGAAATGCTCATGCCACACAAATTTGTAGTAAATATTCATTATTTAATATTGCAGAGTCATGGAATGGTTGGAAGGGACCTCTGGAGAACATCTAGCCCAACCCCTCTGCTGAAGCAGGCTCACCTAGAGCAGGTTGCACAGGATCACAGACAGGTGGGTTTTGAATGTCTCCAGGCAAGGAGACTCGACTGTTTCAGTTTGTGTCCACTGTCCCTTGTCCTCTCACTAGGCACCACTGGAAAGAGTCTGGTCTCATCTTCTTGGCATCTGTCCTTAAGATATCTGTATGCATTGATGAGATTCCCTCTCAGTCATTTCTTCTCCAGGCCAAACAGGCCCAGATCATCTGTAGCTCATATACGACCTATATTCTTCCTTAATCACTGTCTGGGATTGCCTGTGTAGTGATTCAAATTCACTGAAGCCGGTCAGTCTTTGATTTACTGAAACAGAGTTTGAATTATGCTCTTGAATTATGTGAAACAACAGGGCAGAAACAAAAACCTATATACAAACCTATATACAAACCTATATACAAAACCTATATACAAACATATACAATGATACTATAAATACATCAAGCCATCTATATGGAAAGAGCCCCCAAAGACCTGAATTTTTAAACATGAAAATTTCACTAAAAAAATCCATATTTTATATATATATATATATATGTGACACATACTATGTATACGAAATCTCTCTCCTTCCTTTCCTCTGCCTCACTAGATCCCACTGTCAGATCTGAAAATCAGAAGTGGTCATTCAACAAACAGGCTGCTTTGACAAAAGTAGTTTGCAACAATGCCAGCCTGACACTTGTTTCAATTTAAATTATTTGTACAACTTCTAATGAATCATCACTGAAAGTTCAATTCAGAAATTACATTTAAAAATCTAGCTTGAAAAGCCCTGACATTTCTAAATAATCTGTCTGGGAATCTTGCCCCAGGTGCAGTTATGCTCTCACTAATGTCTGAATAAATGCAAAGCTATTCAGTCACTTTTAACTAAACAGCTGAAATACAAATGTTGAAAAATCTTAGTTCCAAAAAGAAAAATAGTTTTGAAGTGTTAAACATGGATGATACAGCCCCTGTATGAGGTCTCATAAGGACAAGCCCTAACTCACATGTAAGTTTTCAGCAATGCAGTCATCAGCCTGCTTATAACATCAAATACTTTGTTTGATTAATACAATTATTTTTGGACAATAATTCTCTTTATTAATTCTCAGGCATTTTTGTGAACAGTAATGTGTTCTTAAAGGCACCAAAATACAAGACTTTATGCCATAATTATTTCTTCAACTACTTACCTGTATTACCTTCGAAAGTGATTGCAATTGCAGTATTTAGCTAAGTGTAATGAACCTGACTTCAATTCAGGACTGGCTGATATAAGTGCATAAAACTCTTTTTCTTCAACATCGGTTTCTCTCTTTTTTTCTCTTTTTGTCTCCAGTATGCAGAATCAAAAAACCCTGCCTTTAATAAATTTGGTACCAGCTACTAATGCATATTTACAAGTTGTGGACCTGACATAGTGGCTTTCCAATTAGTAAGCTCCACTTTCACTTGAGAATATTTTTATTTGACTGCTGCATACAGTGGTAAGCAAAATTTAGGGAAGTGGAACTGCAGTGAAAACAGCTGGTCTAACGTTTTAGGAAGATCAGTGGTAGACAGGCAAATGAGTTTCTACTGTTTATTCGAAAACTTGTAGGTTGCACATGTGGAATTTTAAAACTGGGAAAGAAAATACAAAATGTGGCTAGCAGTCAAATGCTAAAGAGCAGAACTGCAAAACTTCTTGGGATAAAGATAAGCTTCAGGATACAACTCAACACTACATCCTCATTGTATCATCAGTAATAACATAATATTCTGTTTGTATAGGCTCACTTGAAAGTATAATGACTTCATAGTAACTTAAGCCTTTGACCACTAAAATATTTTAACAGGCCATAGAGCACACTATCTGAAAAATTAGCTGCTTTAAATTATTCCTAACATCATCATAAAGATATATGATCAGCAACCTGTACTTGAATGGTTGTAGCTTTTAATAATAATAAAACTACTTTAAAATTAATGTTAATAAATAATAGTTAGACTCCTCCAACTCTTGTAGAAAAAACAATACAAAGGCCATACAAAAATGGACTCAGTTGTGATAATTCCATTGGTTTAGTAAAAATGAAGCAAAAATAAGTCACAAGGCGTAAACCACCCCAATCACCTTCCATATGTGCCTAAGTGCTTCCAAAATATTGACCTCAGGTTACTACTTTCAGATAAACTACAATCACAGTTATAAAATTATCGTGAGCTGAACAAAATGTACTCAGCAATCACAACTCAGAGATGTCTTAAAATATTCAATTTATATATGCACACACACTGCTCATATATTTAGAAAGAGTAGGAATCCTGTTTTGAAGAAATGAGATCATCATGTGAGACTGATGTCTGTTTAGTCTAAGTTCAAGATAATTAGCAACAGGCAATAATAAAGTAACTGGTCAACAAAAAGATTTTTTTTTTCTTATGCCAGTGATCCTCAAGCTAGAGGTGGCCCACTGCTTGGCTTCAGGAGCTTCACAGCCAACTTCACTTGGCATTGATAATTACTTTATGAGAGAGCTGGTGAAAAGTTCCATAGGTTAACTGGAAAGATGTAGCTTTCCCACCATGTATCTTCTAGATGTTTCTATCCTCTAGCATGTAGCAGTCACTGCATCTGCTGTCACTGCAGAAGTTTCAGAATTTCTGATTGCTAGAAGAAACATTCCATCTAATCTTGTTAATCTTGCTTGATAAGATTTTTTATTTTATGTATATTTTGGCATGACACAGGAAAGTCATAGAAGGCAATTAATTTATTAGGAAATACTTTTTTGCATGACATGTAATATACCTGAAGAACTTCCAGAGATACAGGCCAACAGCTTAGGAGGATTCTGAAAAACATTAGATATTTACGTGAATAATAAGAGTTAGAACAGGGAACAGGCACTGACTCAGATAATAAGCATTAAGTATCTAAGGCTTGCAAACTTCTTGTCTAACTTCCTCAACTCTGAAGTGGAGATAATTCCTGACTTCAGAAGGGGCCATAAGATAAATTAATTTTGTTAGCTAACCAAGCTATAGAGATCAAGAGTAAAGAAATATTTTAATATTCCTTGTAATGTCCGAAGGGGCCAGCCAAGCCTAGGAAGCTATTATTTCAGGCCCTATATATTCACAGGACACAGACCATGTTCAAAAGAATCTACTATATATATATGATGAGACCAATAAACAAAGATGAAATGCAAGCAATCGATTTCAGAGTGAACAAATACAATTTAAGATAGGCAGATTTTAAGAGGTGGAGAAATGAATTAAATGATACCTCAGCAACAAGTGCCCTAGTGATCTCAGAGCTAGTAACAAAATCTAATAATGTCCTCCCAGGACACCTATAAACAGAGAGATTGCATTCATACGTTTTCATTCCATTTATTGCTACTGAGTCATGTGGTTTAATTGGTCAGATGAAAGGTAATCATCACTTGGAGAGAGGGGAGGTTTTGCTAAGCAAACCTCAAGTTATAATTTATTTATTTGCTAGTCTTTAAAAGCTGGAATGCTAGAATAATTGCTCTGGTTAATAACATATGCTTGCCAAGTTGATTTTGCATTAGAAAGTTTCTCTGCATCTCAGTATGCCTAGGAGTTATCTGGACTAAAAATTGCACCTTTATAACTAAGCTGTGAAAATATATTACAGAGAGATGACAACAACTTTCAAACAATTGACTCTAATATGTTAAAGAAAAATAACTGTACTTTGATCTGCTTTCAGCCAAGAATGATGAGGACACATAACATGTAAACTATTCAGTGCACTGAATTATGAAGTAAGCACAAGCTAATGCCTTAATGGTTCTGCTATAGGCTACAACATCAGAGAGCAAAAATGGAAGTGAAATGTACTTTCATAACTGTTGTACATATTCCTTTTCAAATCTGTCTTGACTATTGGTCATTAAAGGTGACTTCAGTATTAGCTCCAGGTAGCCAAGGAATTACTTGCTTTACATTTTGAAAACATTATGAACGTGACACAAAAACAATTCTTCCTCAAAAACAATTAGCAAGACCAAATAGTTTTTGTTACATAGAAAAATGTTCAGAAATCTTTTAAATTCCAAAACTATCTTTCTTAGGCAGAGATGAAATCTGGCAGCCTGCACCAATACACCTTGGATGCAAAGTTTTTAGATATGACAGAAAAGCAATAAAATTAAAAGACTGCTGATGTTTACTAGTCAACAATGTCTCTTTAAGTAACCCTGGAACAAGGAAAAAATACCTCATATTTAGAATCACCTTAAAGTTCAGTTTCACTTAAATGAGTAATTTGCAGGGATGACTCTCAGACTTTAAAGGCAAGAATGATAGGCTTTATGATTTCATCAGAACTAACTAACAAAGTCTAATAACTCTTGATTGAGATTAACGTATGTCTTTTAAAAAGATGTCATATCAAGGAACCAGGAAGCTGTTCAATCTGCAGACCCGTCTTTTGCCTTAGCAATTCAGAGATTCAGCTCTAGAGTTTGAGAGTTAAGAGATCTGTGGATTAAAAAAAGACAAAAAGGAAAATAAAGAGTTCCAAATATCTTCTTTGAGGCACGTAAATAACAGGCGTAGATAAGTGTCTGTTGGCCAGAATAGCTGCGGGCATTGCACCTTAAGCTTAATATCCCATGTGCTGTGGAAACTGGAGTTTGACCTCTTGCTCCATCTCTTCTGGGCAAATGTTTTTGCATGATTTAATAGAATGGTTATTTTTTATGCAGATGACTGTTAGCCATGCTCTGAGAGGCAAAGAGAAATTTCTGGTAGAAACGAGCTCTATCAGCATGGTTGAATAAGCAAAAAGATTCTTCCAGCTATGCTAGTTTTAAGCCACTTAAATAAAAAAAAAACAAAAAAAAAAACCAAACAAACATAAAATGAGATTTGTTCAATGGATATTTGTTTTCATTCCTATATTTACTATAATTACTATGACTGATAACACCATGAATTTGATGGTGTTGAATTTGAAGGAGAGCTTTAGGAGACTTAGAATCAGCTCTGAGAGATTTACTGGAATGTCTCTGAATCTCTTCTGAATTTTTCATAGAGAAACTCTTTATTTTCTCACAGACATGTAACTGAAAGTTTGTGCCACTGAAAAATGCCATTTTTATGGGAAAATGTAAACTTAGAAAAGTCCTATGAATTTTAGCAGTCTATTGTCTTTGACTTACTGTGGCATTTTATTGTGATATATGTGAGATATTATCATCTCTCATTTTCAATGTACTCTTCACAGAAGATACAGAAAATGAAATCTTGCTTAGCCAATGAGCTTTACCACTAAGGTGTAATTGTCATAAACCTACAGATTAAAGAAGAGAGACCATAACAGAGTGTAGAAGGATTAAGATTACAGAATATAAACCACAATAAAAGTGTCTGTGAGTTTGCGAGAAAGGAAAATATTCTGCACAATGGAGTGGAAATGTAGGTTTCTTACCAGAACACTTTTAACTAAATTGTTACTCTACTGCTAAGAACGATATATGAGTATAAGTAATAAAAATTCATACAATCTCCAAATCTCTTGTAACAGTTTTATCTCACATTTAACATTTCAGATTTTATTAATTCAAGTTATGTATATTTTTAGATAGCCTAAAAGTTTTTGGTTTTTTTCCTGAATTAAGCTGAATTAATATTTGAAACTTTAATGTTACATATTCCAATGAAATTACTGTTTTGTGAAAAGTACCTTCAAGAAGTGACTTTAGAAGTAGGCTTAGAATATCAGCTTCAGCATTTTAGGTCTAAAGTAGGCCTATATTCATTCACAGTGCATTTTCATATTTAAACAAAGTTGTCAAAGTATATTCCAAAGTATTTCCTGCTCCGTGCTCTCTCACACTGGGAGGTGCAGTGCCCGTGGAGCCAGGCCGTGCTGCAGCACCGCGGACAGCGCTCACTGCAGGCAGCGCGGGCGGCCCTTCGCGGGGAAATCCTTCAAAATGTACAAATATTATTTTTGCATGAAATAGTATTTTATAGGAAAAAATCCTTTAAACAAAGTCAGTCTAAGGGTTTGTGGGTTTTTTTGCAACAGTAGGATTGCTAAGACGCTCAGTCCATGCTCACACATAGGTGTTCTGACCTATTATTGTAATTACTTGAATAATTTTAATACTTCAGAGTTCTTACATGGTCCAAGATCTCATTGTAGGGATCGAACAAGCATAGAAATGGATCATTTTCCTGAAAACATTCCAAGGGTATGTGACAAACACGGTGAATGGTTTAAGCTGACGCAACTGCAAGTTGCTACTCAAAAGGACTGTCTCGTGAGATACTTCCCTGTGTTGACATCAGTGATTTTTGTAATGAGGCAGATCATGGATCCTAATTAAAAATGCCATAGTATTCATCTAGATTCGTTCCTAGCTAAATTTTGCATTTTTTCCTCCCCTCAAACCCCTCCCATGTTTTGGTGTGATTAAATTTTCCTCCACAGCTGAGAACTGTTGAGCCAACCCCATGTGCAGGTGGCTGCTGTATGATATGACAGAGCAGGTGTAAGTGATAGAAATAGAAGATAAAAGTAGAAACAGTCAGCTACCCAGCATTCTAGTATAAGGTATCCTTTAGTAACAGTAAATCCAACATTGCTATTATGGGAATAGTGGCTAGAGACAACTGTGTGAGGCAGTCAACTTGTATATTAGTCTTTTACAACTAAAAGTGTCCAGCGTATGAAAGATCAGTTTCAAGGAGCTATAAAATGCAATAGAGCCTTGGATTAAAATAAATAAAACAGATCACCCTAAAAACTCTTTACTAAGCAATAATGTAATAGTACTGGTGAAATCCAAGCATCCATTCCTCCTGTCTTACATAAAGATCTTTCTTCCTCTGTCTTTCAAAGAGGTTATATATGTAATTTGCAATTTTGCAGAATCAATAATCAAAGGGAAAATAGCAAGCACTCTTATTTTCTACTATTTTGTAGTGGGGGGATGGTCTGAATAAAGAATGGCTCCTTTATTTCTAAACACAAAGTGCATTAGGACATAGCAAAATAAAGATATCTGGCAGAACTTTGAGTTTTCTGCAATTATTTGAATATTGATGTATATACTCCAATGTTTAAAAAAAAAAAAAGTTGTGCAGTTTAAACCTCAAACCCATTTTCAAATATTGGTAAACATTTATTAGTCTTACTTTGTTTTAGAGCTGTGCAATCAGGGGCTAACTGCGATCCACACCTCCCCGGTGGCTGGGCAGGGTGTGGGGATGCAGCGGGCTCGTCCTGTGCCAGTAGGTGGAGCCCGCACAGAACTCGCGGCCGCCTTATTTCCTCCCCCTCCGCTCTTCTCCCCCGTCCCCCCCGCTTTTCATTTTCCCCACAACCAATTTTCTGATCGATGCTGGGATTCAAGGAGTGAATCTCTGAAGAGGAAGCAGGCGAAGAGACTACAGAATACTGCAGAGGCTTCTTTGTTGCCTTTATGAGGAGGTTCTTTCTTTATTTCTTTCCTTTTTCATTTCAGTAAAATTAAGAGTTTACAAGCTTCTTTGCCCAGGAACCTGTACCTGCAGTAGGAGCCTCTCATCATCTATCTACAAGTGTATGGATATTTCTTATGCTATGATTTTTAATTCTCTTTTAATCAGGTAAGACACTATTATATTTAATTAGAATGCTTTAGACAACAAATTCCAGTTGTTTTATACCAAGATTCTTCTCTTGTGGAGCCACACCTAGTTTTCAATTAATAATAATAGAGCAAGAGGAGAGGGAATCATAGCCATCTTTGCCACTGCATGGATTTTTCACAGCATTTAATTAGGTCTTAGCATAATAAAAACAATGTTGTTGCTCTTTGGAGGTTTCTGGTCCCATGTTTTTTAACCTTGCATGTTTATGAGGATTACTTTTGAGTTTGTGGTTTTCATCCTAATTGTGGTAATTTGTTGCTGTTATTTTGAGGTGGTCATCCACAAGTGTTTTCTTTTTCTACTGGAGGCTATACTGTGCTGTATTCAGAATACAAATTGGAGTGTGTTTTATAGCATACAAATGCATCCCTGGGATTGCACAATTTTGATGCTGAAATGTGGTGTTGCTTCTTTATGCTATCTTCAGACTGAGGCTTTCTTTACTTCCTAAATTCATCATTTTGTTTCTGTGAGGCATGGGAGATTTACAGGATTCTCCCCTCCCTCATCTCCCAAAACAGCCTCTCCCTGATGGAAGACAGAATGGAGGACTTGTCTGTGACTAAACATGGTTTGCACTGCTGCATATACCCTACGAAACACATATGTTTTTTGAATTGTTTTACATATACAAAAATGAAATTTTATTAAAAAAAAATCCATATTGCATGAGAGGGGAAAATTATTCTTTTTTTTTTTTTTTAGAAGCATGATACACACTGGGAGAAACAGCAGAATGACTCAGGAGGTGGGAAGCTCATGCAGCACCCCCTGACTCTTCTTTCAAACCTTCTAGTCTTTTTTCTTACCTTCTTTGAATTACACCAATAATATGTTTAGTTGGGAAAAACAACATAGAAATGCATTGACTTACACAGTCACAGATCAGGGAAGGGGCTCAGTAGCCAATTTGGCGGGGGGGGGGGGCAGAAAAGTGCCATCAGTTTAAATGCATTTTGCTTTTGAGTATAAGGTGGTAAGTAGCACTTAATCAAAATTTTCACACACCTGTATAAAGGTAAACTTTTAAAAAGTGGTGATTAGTGAAGCAACAGAAAACTGCCTTTTGGGATTTGAATGCTGGATGCTGCGTTGGATTTAGATGACTCCATAGATACATGTGAAATGTTAAGAAGGCTCACGCTCGTTCTCACCATCTGTGCAGGTTGCCTGCTTGGCTGTAATTTTTGTGGTTGATGTTTACAATATGTATATCTGGGTATGGCTCAGCCACTGTAGTATCTGAAAATCTCTTCACTAGATGGTAAAGGATCCTCAATTCTTGAAGATATCTGGAGAAACGATAAATAATCGTGTCCAAATGATCCGCAATTTCCTCCAGTGACAAATGCATTAAATAAATGATGCTCTCATATGTCTATAGGCCCCACTTCAACAACAAACAGGCATGTCAATAGGATGACTCACATTCTTAGTATTAGGCAAGTGGATAAGTACCTGGCTCTGTTCTCTTGATTTTTAGACTGCACCAATTTTCAGGAAAAGAATAACTTTTGCAGTGTTCATAAAATGCACCTAGTAGGCCAAATGAGCATGTAGCTTCAAAGACAAGCTATAGATTAACTTTTATGTTTAAAAAAAACTAAAAATCCATGGAGTTATTACAGGTTTTGAGTATATTCATTGTGAGCATTAGGTCTTGGGAAATAAGTGGCACATAAATGGCCATATTATATCAAAGCATGATCCAGTCACCTTTCAGTAGGAACAAAGTTGGATATTTCGAGGAGTTCAAGCAAAATTTGACCTTAAGAGAAAGCTGGCCCTCTCCAGCTTTTGTTAAACTTAATTTTAGGGGGTATTTAAGCCTTCTTGCTATTTTTGTTCATCTGAAACACTCTAATTGAAGTGCGCTCTGTACTCATATAAGCATCAGATCTCCACAGGAGATCCCAGCATACCTACTCTGCAGCCAGAGCAAGAGCCCAGCATCAGTTACGCTGCCAGGGCTGCTTGCTGATGATTTTTTTTGTCACAGACCTGGATGAATGGATTCGTTGGGTCACTGCCTGCAGCCCTGCTCTCCCCTTGAGTAGTCCTAAAACTCTCCCACTGAAGGGATGAAGAGGACATTGAAATCTCATATAGTCTATCTGCTCGAATCCTACTTGGTAGCTAGAAATGCAACCATAATCCTGTTTTATGCATCCCGCTTTTGGCTGGAGCACGAAAATCTCAAGCAAGCTTTTTACTGTGTTGCTTTCAATGTTTCAAAGCCATGCACATGCTCACACCAGCTCCTCCACAGTGTGGATCCTTTGCAGCCGCAGACCCCGGTCCTGTACTCCCTCTAAGTGGAGCAGCCTCTGGCCCATCAGAGCCCTCCTGTTCCTCTCTCCCTCGGTCCCGGCTTGCCAAGCAGGTGTCGGGGATCCCAGGGCCTCCTTTCTAGAGGCTTCCTGAAATCACTCGAATAAATCCATTCCTTGTGCCTCCTGTCATCCCACTGACATCCACCAGGCTCAGAAATGCTGGGTTAAAAGGCATTTCTGCCAATGGTAGCCTGTTCTTCTGGTTTGTTCTTCTGTTATTGTCTTTGAAAGGCAAATAATGTATCTGATTTCCAAGAGGTGTTAATGACAGGAGTCAAATGATGATGTGAATTACTAAATACCATAAGGATAAAAGAAACAAACAAGCTAAAGAGGAAATTAGTAATTCTGTACTCATTGCATGTTTGGGCAAATATGCAGTAAAGGTTTGGGACCAAAATATTGAAAGAGGACAATTTAAAGAAACGTTTATTCACCACATTCATGTTATTCAACTTGAATTCCAAGTTTGCAACTTTACCTCTCTTATTTCTGCTCCTGAACCTACTATTGTTCCTTTTTCCCTACCCTTACCTCCAACTGAAGTTAGGCTGCTTTGTCTTTCTGCCTCTGACTGGTTTGGGACCAGCAGAAGGGATTTGCTTCTGCTCCTGGTTTCCATGTTTGATGCCTCAGCAGCTATCACTATCAGTGCTGCTGCTAATGCCAGGCAGAAACATAGTCAACATGTGGCAGCTCTGTAAGTATTTATTACAAGCCGCTAAGAAGCTTTTTTCTGAGCATATTTAGAAATTACTTTAGGGAAGTGCTGAATGGCCAGATTTCAATAAATTTAAACAGGAGCAACAAAATTTAAACTCTTATATTGTCTGAGCAGCCTACTTGACACAATCTAGAGTAAATAGATTGTAGCAAAAGTTCTCAAAAAAATGGCTGGAAATATATTTTATTGCTGCAGTATTACCATCATGCTCATTAAATAATTACAAAAATAGTTTTTAATCTTCCTATTAAAAAAACCAAGAACAGAGGTTCATAATTCTTGCCTATTGGTTTATAAACTTGTAGAATACTGAAATAATGCTTTCAAACTTTTTCCAATAAGCAGACTATGAATGTACCTTTTCTATTAAATGGTGCTGATTTTGTTGTTATAAGCATTCAGACTGAAAGAAGTAAGTATCATGAGGATACATGAATCCGCATTGTCAAGTTAAGCTTTTCTAACTTCATTGAAAGAAGTATC
The DNA here is from genome assembly GCA_013397135.1 of Pachyramphus minor. Taxonomy (NCBI): domain Eukaryota; kingdom Metazoa; phylum Chordata; class Aves; order Passeriformes; family Tyrannidae; genus Pachyramphus; species Pachyramphus minor. The sequence goes on from VYXB01006058.1 coordinate 2,682,536, forward strand.
TCACCATTTATAGTGTCATTAAAGAAATAAATCCAGTCTCAACAATTAATGTTTGGCAAAGCTGAAGGCATTATGAAGAGATTAACATGATGGAAATATTAAGCAAACAGAACTCTGTCAGCTCTGTTCATACTATATGAGAGAAAAAAAGTGTGTTTTTTTTTTAAATCATGAATAAGTTATTTTTTAGTTCTCTCTAGCTGAAGTTCAGTGATTGTTTCTGTATGAAGTTTTCATAAGTTTTGTGTAATTGTTATCCCACTTGCTGTTCATTTCTTAGCCTGGGTTCCCTTAAGTGGAGGCAGAATCTGATTTTGGCCAGAAGAATTGTTCTTGAACTGCTAATGCTAGTTGGTTCTCATGTTTTTGGAGATCCTCACAGGTATTCCCATTCTGCATTAAAAATGCAAACTTCCCCTACCAAAAAAAAAAGGATCATGTTCAATAAGATAGTGATTGCTGTATGCAGGATATACTTAACTTACCTGCACAAACTGGTAACATACAGCATGAGCAGACATGCATGTTAAGATGATGGATGTCCAGGTTTTCAACATATAGCAAGTGGTCTTGAGACCAGGCCCTCTGAGAGAGTGTCCTTGTCATATCACAGGAGATGCCTGATTTTTATGGCATATGGTGCTGCTTGTCTGGTCTTAAGAGGAGGTGTAATGTACAGCTTTGAGTAATTTAGAAAATGTGTCAAATGACCCACTCTAGCCAAAAAAATTGGGTACCATTCAATCCTGCAGTAAAAAGCATGACGGGCAGTAGGTCTAGCCAGCTCTCAGCTCAGCACTTTGGTTTCAAAGGCAGCGTTTATGCTGTATGGAACTATACAAACCCACCTGATTATTTTGGCCTGCTAACTTATCACTCTGTAGCTTTCTGGTTGCTTAATTAAAGCTACAATATTTCCAGATCTAGTGCTGTCATTCCTGTGACAGCAGGGTGAATTTTGCCTTAGATGAATTATTACCAGAAGGCTTTCACAGTGGGGCAGAGACAGTCTTCCTGTCGGAATGGGTGTTATTTTTATACTTTTTTTTTTTTTATCCTATACCAACCTCACCATGTCTCACCATCCTTAGTGTAACTGCAAAATCCTCCACAGACTTTGACCCCAATGTAGTTTTGTTTGATGATAAATGTAAATGACTCACTCTGAAATTAGGATTCTGACTCAAGTTCTCTTAAGCAATACATTGTGTTCTAGACTCACCCATTTCTCTCAGTAGGATCCCAGATATATTAGGAGCAGATTCCATAGATGTATATAAAATGGAGTCAGATGCATCCTGAAAAATTTGAGTCTGTGATCTTGATAGAAATAGTGGCTGGAATTTAATGCATCATGAACTGCAAGGGGCAAGGTTAGAAACAAATGTCCTTTGCCTAGACACTGGGATTGGGATGCACTGTTTAAAAACGAGTTCCATAAACAGGTGCAAACAGAAAGAATGTTGAAGTAGCACCTGAGTATCTAAACAGACCATGTGCTTATAAAGAAGAGTATGGCAAATTTCTATACCATCACTATTATGAAACCAAAGCTCTGCCCAGGGTAGTTGAAATTTGACAGCCTATCTCTATGTATACTCATTATGTTTTGTTTACTAGTAAATATTTGTACCAAATAAAAACCAGTGGAAAATCCTACCCCTTGGGCCACAAGGCAAGCTTTCTTAGATCAGTTTTCCCTACTGGAAGTCTCTGGCAAGGTGATTTTAACTGGGACTGTGGCACACAAGGTCATATCACAAGAGTGTAACAGGTGTATTTGTACAGTGTGTGAGCTCCATGTGTTTTCTCTTTGCTGAGAGTCAATAATGCAACCATGGAAACTAGAAGATAAGTACTGACACCAGGCAGAATGAAAAAATCTTCCATCTGTAGTTGTGTTAACCTGAAAGCAGACACGGGGCAAACACTGCATGATTGTTTGCAGATTGAGACTTCAGTGATGGCTGCACAAACACCCTGTGCAAATGCACTCACACAGGTTGGATTTTGCAGTGCAGAGGCTGGTTTCCATTTTGTAGAATGGGAAGCACTGCAAAAGTGCTGACAAGAGGTGGCTTCCAAGGTACCGCCTTAATACTACTGAAAAATTCTCCTAGTGAAGCAGTGAGACTACGCTTTGAAAATAGGGTGTAGGTTGAACTAACCTTTTATTTTCATTTGGTTTCTGGAAAATACTGATAGACAAAATGAAAAGTGCACAATTTTACTGTCAGAAGCAATGGGAAGATGCAAATCTTAAAACTTATTAGGGAAATCAATTTGATTAGAAAGCAATAGACTGTAAATGTTACTGGGACATACTTATAAGAGTCACTTTTCAACAGAATAACATTTTACATCTTGCAACAAGTTTAGTTTTGTAGTTATGTTGCCTAAACATATGCAAGAGTCAGAACATTTACAAGACTTATTGTTTCAAATTATTTTTTTACAGTACTTTCAGTTAGAGTTAACATTTAAAGTGCCTCACAGCCTTTACATTTGCAACTGTAAAAAGATCTCTGTGCTTTTGCCAGCTGAAGTTTTTATGAATTACATGATCTTTGATCTGAAGCAAAGCTTCAGCCATCTAAGCCAAGCTGAAGTCAGGCTAGTTTCACAGAGAGAAATCTAGGACTTTACTCCAGTAGTACCCTTTGCCTGCGGCGGGGGGAATTGAACATAAGCCTCAGAGTGTGGTGATGATGATGATGACCTTTAATGGAACACGGAACACTTGGGTGCTATTACTCTTGCTGATATCTTGCTCTGTGGAGTGGCAGGGGCTAGGAATCCAGAAGTGTGCTCCATTGCTGGGAAAGGGATTATATGGCTTTTCTCAGTATTGACCTCACTTCCAAATTAGTTTAAGGATTCACACATTCTCAAAATCTGTTCTTAGTGAGAAAGGTGGTGGATATGATGCAGAAATTGAGTGAGCTGGTGAGCTGGTATACATATTGTGAGGATATGTGAATGACTCTGGAATTGTGATAAGGAAAGGAAATATCCCCTGGGAATCTAGAGAAGAGAGACTGATGGGGGAAAAGCAGTCAAATGTAAGAGGGGGGAAGTGAAATTTTAGGACGGTACACAAATTCAGTTTATATGAGAAAAAAGTAGAATACATTGCAAAGAAAAGCTTGACGTGTATATGTGTTCCTTTATGGAAGTGAGCAGTGTGGCATGCATGGCTCCAGTGGGAAAATCTCCTTGCACTGGTAGAGCTCCAAGTCGCAGGTGATGCTGTGAGCAAGGAATGCTTGTACGGACTCTTTGGGGAGCTCCTGCATTCCATCTAATCAGAACCTGTTTTGCTGGCTCAAACATAGTGGGAAAGGAAGAACTCTCCTGAGGAGGTTTTCAACATCTGCTCCCTTGCTTTATTCACATATACCAACAAATGCAAATGGAATATACTCCAATTTACAGTTAGGAAAGTATTCTAAACTGGAGAAAATTATCAGACTCCACAGGAAAAACCTCAGTTCCAAGTCACCCAGTTATAATGAGCTGCAGTTCTGTTTTAGCCTATGATTTTGTAGATTATCCTCAGCAATCCTTCTTTCCCCCATAGTTATAAAATACTATGATGAACAAGCTTCTACTCCGTTTCTTTTTTTTTTTTTTTGAAAGTTACCTTGAAACTGAATCTGTATATTTAAAGGAAGTGACTAAACTTTACAGCTGTTGGTTGTTTTACCCCTCTTATGAAAAAAATCAGGAGCTATAAAAAATTAGTTTTGGGCAGATATATGATGTATCTATTCAGCTTTCCATTTCTGGCACATTTCTGTGCTTAAAAGGAGAAGTGGTAGAGAAGTTTTCTAAACATCACTACCCAGGAAAATGATGTCTAAGTATAACACAAGGCACCCATGTTATTGCAGTAATACTTTGCCATCAGGTAATTTACTAAGGGATTCTCATGAATTTGGCGTGTGCCAGCTGATGCTCATTTTAAGTCAGAAGACTGGTATAATCCATACTGTGCAGAGTGTCAGAATAAACACACTCATAAACACCTCTCTCATCCTGCATTTATGAATCTGTGTTGCTCCCTCAGGCCTTTCATGTTTCTTGATGGAATACTAATACTACCTTTCTGCTCTTACTTAATTGCATGTGTCTGCCATATGCATTTTGCCCCTCAGGATAGTCTGATTCATAAAGATGTTTTTAGAGTGTTGAGTTCTCAGCTTATGTCTTGATGTGACAGTTGGGTTATCAGGACACTATAAAAACCAAACAGAAATTGGGCCTGGTAAACTGTTTCCGGGGGTTTTAATGGCATTTCTATTTAATTGTGAGCCAATTAACTACTCTGTTTCCTTTCAGATTAAAAAAAAATTTCTAAATTTAATAGAGACCTGTTTAATGCTCTCTAATGTTATATGTCTGACTGAGCTTTTCATTACCCAGAGAAACAAACGTGCTGGTCAGGTCACCAGGGAGCAATGGTGATGTTTGCTGTCTTCCTTTGCATGGGAGGGATGAAGCTGCAGCTCTGAAGTTTTCCAGTGGTTCCTGTATGATGATCTGGGAAATGCTATATCACTGCTCGGCTGTTCTGCACCAACCATATTACTCATCATGGGATCTAATTTCATGCTGTTTGGTTTTATTTTTCCTTTTTAGTTGCCAAATTTCAAATATACATCCAGTCTTACGTGTTTTACACCGGTGACATCTTCATTTAAAAGATGTAGTTACTCAGCTGTAGAAATGCCTGTAGTGTGAAGCTTTGGACCGTTGGCAGAACTGTAATACATAATAACTATTAAAATTACAGTAATTAATCTATATTGTTAAGTACTACAACAGGAATATTCAGTTCTCACCCTGTCTCAATTACTGGGTATCTGTCCACAAACCAAATATATTTTCATATGTCATTCTAGTTCCAAAACCACACATGGTTGTTCTTCTCAAAACACAAAGTGGAAATAATAGTAATAGGTGCAAAGTAAGTGGCTGATATTTAATAAAGAAGTGCAGAAGTAAAAGGATCTACTAAATATTTCACATTTTAAAAATCATATTAAAAGTACCTTTGTAAGTGACAGAGTCAAGCAGTCAGTTGTGGAACACTGAATTAAGGCTGTCTTTACATTCTGAAAATCACACACATGATTTGTAGCCACCTGTGAAAACAGCAGTTTGAGTGAATTGCCGGCCATCAGGCAGTACTGAGTAGGATTCATCTCATCTCTCTCCCTTTCTAGTCAGTCGAAAGAGACAGCCAGTTCTAGAGCAAAACTTGCCTCATCTTAAGGTAGATCTCTGAAATAGGGCAGAAGAATTGCGTTTTAAAGGACCTGCTTTTCTTCAGAGAATATGAAAGGAGTTCAGATTGGCTTAGATGTGGATGCCTAAAGATACAAGCACCTGATGCCAGAGAAGGGGAATCCTACTTCATGACACAGGCAGAGGTGACACACAGTTCCCCAAGACAGCATACAGACCTTGCACAAAGGACAGTGCTTTTTGCCCACAGTTATCATCCTTTTTTCTCTTTCCCACTAGTCACTTCTCCCAATCCCTGTGCACAACCAATGAATCAAGGAAGTTTCCTCCAAAATGAATCTCACTGCTTGTAAGAGCTTGTTCATATTGCACACTGCAGAAGACAGTAAATGTTGCACCACAGTATCTACTGAAAAATGAACCAAAAGTAAAGCAGCAGATCTTAATTTGAGTATACGCTGCCATTTGAGTCCTCCTGCCTGCAGTAATGGGTGTTTTTTATTGGAGTGTTTGTACACAATTTTAGGGAGACCATATTGATACCCATATGAATGATCAGGAGTTATTTAATGTACATTCACACATACTTCAGAGTTCTGAACTTGTCGTCTTTATAGTTCTTTATAAACTCATTTTCTCATCTTCATATCTATCCTTCCAATTAATCCCAGTCCAGTTATCTCAGCTTTTTATTCCCTCTCTTGCCCATTCATCCCAAGCTGTTTTCCTTTGAACAGTCTCAGCTTGCCCCATTATAGTGGCTCCTCAGCTTCCCTTTTCCTTGACTTTTTCCCAGCCTGGTCTCCTTTGAGGTCAAACTGATCAACCTACACGAATTTCTTGATCATAATAATCTACAAGTCTTTGAGCTTTTCATGTCTCTCCAGCTAGCCTCCAGGACTATTGCAGCTAATTTTGAGACAGTCTCTTCATCCAGGCAGACAGTTCTTACACATATCATTTCCCTGGGGGTTTTTTGTGTTGTTTGTCTTCAATCTCAGATATTTCTTCTGAAATGCCCCTTCTTCCTTTTGTATTTCCTTCTGGATTTTGGTGGGTTTTTTCTTGTTTGTTCTTTTTATTTGGTCTGGGTTTTTTTACATATAGGCATATAGGATGATTTGGAACACAAAGATGAAAGCATTGCCACTCCTGAGTCGGCAGAGTCCACAGACTTCAGCTACAGGAAAATCCCCTCAGACGGACAAGGAAATGTTAACAGGAAAAGGCATTATCTCTGTAATTCGCATTTTTAAACCTCTGGGGTGTTCTTTCAAATATATGCAAACTAATTTTTCAAAATTTTTCAACACTGGGCAAGTATTATAGATACTATTCCAAAAACAAAAGTCCAAAATTCTGAGTGCTGTTTTGCAAAAATTGCTGCAGGCGTTCATATTCCTGCTTTGAAAATCAGCACCTATAAAATTTTAAGGAGAAATATATATTTAGCTTTTTCTTGGAAATGGTTGCATCATTTGAGTTGAAACTTCCCTCCAAAAATCAGTCTGAGGGAAAAATGGAAAATTTTAGCCCCAGCACTTCAAGTTTTGCATAACCAAGCAAAGGGGGAACAAAAAAAAAAAAAAAAAAAGGACAGGTTGAGCATCTCAGTAATAAACAGTACCATCAGCCTCATCTGCAGTTATCATGAAACATGACAACCTGTAACTAGTAGCTGATTGGGACCCATCTGCAATCTGTCCCTAAGGATATAGTAAGAACTGCTAACCCATAAACCATCGTAAGACTAAAAGAATGTTTAAAGTAAATATGGGACCTCATCTGTGACAATTTCCAGAATCACTGAAACCACTTTGTTTCTGGTTCATTTGAAGTGGCACTTTCCTGAAATAAAGCCAGTTCTTCCACTGCAGTGGCAAAGGGAATCTGGTGGAGACCATGCATGTGGAAGGGAGCTGTGCTTTGTAGTTGTGCTTTTTTTTGTGTTTCTATCTGCCTGGGCGACCTTCCTTAGTTTTCAGGTGCAAATGCATAGTAGGGGCATGAGTAGTGCCTATGAGGAAACATTTTGTGGCATCCTGCCCTTGAAGGCTGATAGATATCCAGTGATTTAATGCTTCTTTCAAGCTGTATTAACCCCTGCAAGATCCCCTTGGCAGCTGGTGCTGTGCAGCTGCAGGGAGTCTGTCAGCGTCACGACAGTTCCCCCGGGGGAAAATTCTCATCTGTTATCCATGGAGATATTTGTTTCCCCCTTGTGGGATGGCCTTCACGCTTTCCGTGTGTTTGGTGTCTGTTGTGTTTCAGGTTTGGAAGTTTCTCAAGAAGCAGTTGTGTTGTGTTTGTTACTACTAAGCAATCTGTGCAATTACAGGCCTATTTAGAGAGTGCTCCGATTAGATCCAGAATCTCTTTGCTTATTTTGCAAAGTTACAAAGTTACATACCTTCTTCATGCCTTCTCAAATATACTAAGCTGAAAGCCAGGGCACGAAGTTTTTCCTTAAAAATGTACCAGCAGTTTGAAGTGAGTGGAGATGATGTAAGAACTGTCCCAGCGCCCCACTCCCCATGTCCGTTCCTATGGTTCTACAGTCACCATTTCCTATTTAAAAAACCCCGCAACACTCCCCTCCACTGCCTGGAGAAGGGGCAGTGAGGAGCATGGCTGACTGTATCCAATACAGACAGCTCATAAATTTAGCAGAAGAAGGAATGGTGATCCCCCGGCTCCTTGCCGCCCTGGTGGTAAACCCTGAATTTTGCTTCATCGCTGCTCAGCTCAGCTCGCGGGAAAGGACCTCGCCCTGCAGGGATCCAGCCCTGGACTTGCCAAGAGCCTCGACTGTCCCTCGCTAGCGACTCCTGAAGGGCGGGTTCTCCCCATCCCCGCGGAATGCGGTCGAGCCCCCCCCTTCTCCACAGCAACCCCCTTCACGTCCGCCTCTCCGCGATCTTCCCCTATCTCCCCTACACTAAACGCCTGCTCCTTCCCACCCCTCCTGCTTCTCCCGTGTGATCAGGTCCGGCTGAAGCAAGCAGGGGTAGCTTTCCTTCTGGAAAGGCCCCGTGCCGAGGGGGTTTCTCGGGGAATCTCCGCAGCCCCCGGCAGGCGGCGGCGGCGGCGCTCCCCCCGCACCGCGGAGTGCCGCAGCCGCCGGCCCGGTTGCCTGGCAACCCCCCTCGGCGCCGCGCCATTGCGGAGCCCGGCAGCTCCCCGGCCGCCTCCCCGGCCGGCTTTTCACTCGGGCTTGTCGCTTCCAGCGACGCCGGCCCACCTTTCTTCGTTTTGGCAGCCAGGGGTGCCGAGACCCGGGGCGGTGGTTCGGTGCCCCACCTGCGGCGCCCGCCGGTGGGGAGGGTTGGGCGGTGGCCCCCGGCGGGCTCCGCCCTGGCTTCCCCCTCCTGCCTTTCCCCCACCGCCTTCGCTTTCTCCTCTGCTTTCCACCTCGCTCTCCGCAGCGCCCACGGTATCGGCGTGTTGGCGCTGCCAGGTTCCAAGGAGCGGGTGGAGCTGTTTTGGGTGGCAGTGAAAGCTGGTGGCAGCAGTTCACTGAGGCGGAGGGCTCGGTCCTTGGCCCTTCGTCCCGGGCATGAGAGGAGCTTGGCCCGACTTCACTGCAGGGACCTCACCTGGGCTTACGTAAACCATAAGTGAAAAGGGACAGTCTTGGTGATAGGTTGTGTTTGCAACAGAAGCCAGAGGCGTTAAAGTGGAATCATGCTGTATTGCCCACAATCACTTGTCAGTATCATGATTCAGTTCAGAATCAGGATTTATGACTGTTCATCCAAAACTGTTAGGCACATGTTGGGGGGATATTAGAATCTCCTATCTACCTGGTGCCTTGTATCCAAAAGGATATAGATTACATACAAATTTTCTGTAGCCATGTTATAGTTAAGATTAATGGAGGTTTCGTTCTAAGCATCTTTACATAATGTCCATACTGGGAGTGTTAAACTCTGAGTTCTGATTTGTCAGGAAAGAAATCACAGCATGTTTTATTAACAGCATAAGTAGTCAGCATATTCTCCTGTTCAGGCATCTGGAAATATCTAGCTCATCCCATACATATGGCATTTCTGTTATCATTACATCTTTGAATTGTATATTCATTCTCCCCACACAAACACACTAAAAATGGATATGTCTCTAGCCTGACACACAAGACTGCACTTGTGGGGATATGTTTCTCACAATGGATATCAGGGCAAAGATTGATTTAAGAAAAGCCCACAGCAGCTAGATAGCTGAAAGGCCTTAATCACTTAACCAGCTTCATTAGGGATTTGGTGAATAGTCTTGCATTGTTTTCGCACATTTGCTGTTTGCTTTGGAGACAGTATTTCTCTTTTTGTCAAGGAAAACTTGAACTGTTGTTTTGAACCTTCCTTCAGTAGGAATCAGCCTTTGTTTTTTCCTCTGGTCTAGGAGAACGGAAGGACCTCATTGGACCCTGGCAGAAAGTTTATTTCACTGTATTGAAAAAAAAAAAAGGTTAAGAATGGTATTTTCATCAAGTGAAAAAACCCAAATTGTCTAATGCTAGAAGGAGGCATTTAAGGGCCTCTTATCTGGAAAGACGAGTAGCTTTTTTGTTCAGGCACTGACACATGATTGAAAATCAGCAATTGTTCAAAGGCCATTTCTGACAAAAGATTAAAATGGAGTAACTTTAGCAAATGCAAGTCATTGCCCATTATTGGTTAACAGTAATTAAAGATAAGAATCTACTGATTTTACCAATGTGTTTTTCATACTTCTTTGGAGTACATCTTGACATAGCCCTGTGGGCAGTTGTCCGAAATAAGTTTTAAAGAGAGTAAGAAAATTGATTTGAAGGACCCCCAAACTTTCCCGATAGGGATCTTTGTATACCTGTTTTCACATTAGAAGATCCTTGCTGGACATTTTGCATAAAGTGCTGCCCTGATGTCCATGTTAAGAGGAAAAGAGTAATCCTGATCACCTTCTGGTCTTGGAAGAGCAGTCCTGAGGCTGCTGTAACTGAATGCTAGTGCAATTTTGATCTTTAGATTTGCTAGTGTTTGGGCATTTTAATAGTCCTTTTTGCTTTTTTATCCTGGGTTTTGTACAAGGTACAGTATAAAGTATAGTATACACAAGGTCTGTGCCAATATTTGTTGACTACAATTGTTAGAGCCCTGTTGCGCTCCATTATTCAAGAATTGGAGATCCATTTATTCATACCCTGGCACCTTAAGCCCTCTTGAGCTTGCACGTAGGAGAAGCACTCAAATTTGGACAACATCAAAAGTAGTCAGCTAGTCCTTTGCACTCTAAAAGTGAGGGGACATATTAAGCCTCTTAATTTCTTTTCTGAAGTGTGATGGATCAGCTATTTGATCTGTCTGAAATCCAGCCAGTTATTTACAGTTTTCAGCCAGACCAGTGAGCTGATATGGCTAAAATGCAGAGATGCAGAAGTGCTCAGACCAGCACAGTGGGAAATGAGCAGGGTAAGAGCAGGTGGAAAATGCGTCTGTCCTTTCTGACAGCATAATCTCATATTGACTTAAGATTTTCAACTAACTCCGTTTTCAGAGGTGACTTGCTAGTTATACATCCATTTAAAATGTTGGAAAATGTGTAGGAAGCTGTATTTTTATATATCTCTTCTAAGAGCTGTTTGGAAAGATTTGTTGTGCAGGAATACCTACTGTTCAAAGTGCACAATTCAGCACGTTGATATTGTATGAAGGGAGCTCTGTCAGAGCTCAGGCTACTGAACAGACAGTGCAGCACAGGAAAACTGATGTTTATTTGCTGTCTAATTTCAGCCCTGGAGTAGTGAGCCCATAAATCTTACCAGAGATACTACACCAGCTGTACACTTTCTACCTTCAGATAGGGCCATCACATGTTATACAATCTTTCACGCAGTGCCATGGAGTGCTGACAGATCTAGAAGGGTTACAGAGACAATACCCTGTAAAACAGAACAGGGTACTTCCAGGATTTATTTTACCCATGTATAAGAATAACAGTACTGTGAGCTGTAAGTGAGAGAATGTACTAATGTAGCTTTTCTGAACTTGATTGTTTGATTTCTTTTTGTTAGCCTAGGTGAAAAGGAAAGTACTGGAAGGAGAGGGTAAATAAAAACTGGGAGCAGATCTCTCCTATTCCACACCAGTGCTTCCTTAGGTACTCTTGTCCCTTTTCCTCTAAGGAAGTCCTTAGAATTGCTTGCATGTGATGTCATTTTTTTCTGCACTGCACCCCCACTCACTTTTCAAGAACTTTGTCATTGCACAGTGAGTGAAATCAACCCCCTTTTTTTTCTGTTTCTCTGGTATATAAACAATAAGCTCTTGCTCCCTTGAGGCCTGAGGAGAAAAATAACAGATGAAGCAATGAGAAACCTATGCTTATCAAAACCCTAACACAGTGAGGGCCTGTTACAAGTTTCTCAATTCTCATCCTGATCAGTTTTGCTATTAAACTCACACTCACCACTGATCTTGTTTTTCCAAGGACTATCCTTTCTTAAAGCACTTAAATGATTGTTGTGTGTCTGCCCTGTTCATTCCTATTTTTCACTGGTAAAAGGTTTTCCTAACAAACCACTCTTGCTGCAGTTTAACCCCACAACCAGTTTGCATATATGCTAGATAAAAAGAAAACAAACTCCTTTTCCTCGGAGGAGCTTTCTGGATGTATAGAGACTGTCACTGTGCCTTCAGTTGATCTTTCCAATGTAAAATTAAGGCAGAAAGAGCTCAAATCCTACATTTCCTTGGATGTTTTCTCATATCTTATGTTTTATTGCTGTGATCTGAATTCTTTCCATACTTTTTGAAATGTAATACCCAAGTTGGACATACTGCTCCAAGTAGGAGAGTAGAAGATCAGTTCAAAAGTTTATAAATCCAAGTACTTGCCTTTTTTTTCTTTTCTTGCAAGACTGACAATTTTCACTCAAGCTTGGTCTGTGATGTAGTAAGTACTCTAGATTGTTTCTTGCAGAGCTATTGGTGGGTTTTTTCCTCATCCTATAATTTTTCAGTTACTTATTCTTACCTAAATAAAAAAGGTGGAACTTTTGAATTAAATCAGTTCTTAAACCCATTTTGTTATTTGCCAGGCCATTTTAAATTCGAATACTATCCTCCTTTTTACCTGTAACCCTCCCAGTTTCATGTCATCTCAAAGCTAACAAACATGTTTTTCGGTCATCTAGATCACCATGAATAATTTAGTAATATAGTAAGTGTTTTAAGTAGCATGGGAGGAAGGGGTGACAGGAATTCAGTGTTTTTGATTAAATGGATGCTATTTACAAGAAGAAGAAGCTCTGCTTTTCAACCCCTTTTGCTTTTCAATTAAAAAATACAATTTCCTTTTCAGAGCATAAACCTCAGACTTTTTATAAGATTAAAGTTTTTAGAGTAGTACTAGTATATCTTGCAAACTACCACAAGTATCACAGTAACCTTTGCTTGAAATTGGTTGTCATTGTTACAATTTTCGGACAGATTTTATTTAAAGCTAATGTATTGTTTCAGCAAAGAAAATGGACAAATGCCAATGTAATTTGCTCCTATCACAAAGTTGGAAGGCATTGTCAAAGACTGAGCAAGCTATTATACAGAAAGGACTAGATGAGCTTGATGACTGGTGTTACTGGAACGAGATGAAATTCAGAACTATAAATGAAAAGTCATGCACTTAAGGCAATGTCATATAGTACAGGAACACACAGCTGGAGAGTAGAAGGATCACAGACCCACAGAGTGATGGCAAATTGCCACTTGTGCATTCTAATGCTATACTTTACCGTTGAACAAAGACAGTTAATTTTTACAGATTCCTGAGGTGAAACTGTCAATGTGTTTTTCTTCTGATTTTATTAATGAGGATTTTCTGTGGATGAAGAGCTGCTCAGCAGCCAGGAAACGACTTGCAAGTTTCTTTTTGCTCTGTCCTGTCAAAAATCCTTCACCCTCATGTAGAGTTTCTTTAGATATGACACTGAACACTTCTTCATCTCTTCCCTTGGTATGGGCCATGTGTTTCAGCAAGTCATTAAAGGACAAGGTCCACTTCAAGCTTTCAGATGTGCCGTAGCAGAGGGAGGATGGACACCACTAGTGATGCAATTGTTCATAAAATGTACCCATAGCTGTAGGTGGGAAGCTGCACAGCAGCTAGAAGTTACCTATTACCAGAATTATTATACTTATTTCATATTTATATTTTAGGTTAATTTTGACAATGTTTGAACAATAGTTTTTAAATATAGGCTATGTTGGATTGGGTTTTGATTGATATTTGCTATTCAATTTAATAATTTTCCCTTTCTATCTCTACTAATTTTATCTGTTACGTTTATTATAGCTATGTAGTATCTAATTATTTTAATGTATTTTTAGGATTGTTACTAGCTTCTCTAGATGTATTACTGTGATCTCACCTTTAGAAGTAGATATATTTCTCTTCTAGACTGCAAAGATCATATTTCATTTCCTGTCTGGTCTCCCTTTAAAATATTTGTTCACTTCTTTTTACAGCCTAGTAAGACTAGACTCGAGCATCTAAGGTAATGGGATACAATGTGTCACTGTCTATTTCCTTTTTGTCTTCACCTTTCATGGCCTAACACTGTGCTTGTAGATTGTATAGCACAGGTGGAAATCGAATTGAGATCTTGGGTAATTTCAGTCCCATATGATAAGAAACAAATAATCAGAAGCCGTAACTTAATATGCCTCTAATGAAAGAATGAAGCTCCTTTTCCATGTTGTGTGAATGAGCCCAGCTTTTCAGGTACTTGATTTACTGTAACTTTCATATAGAAGCAGCTGCATAAACACATATGTGCATATCCACACGAATAAATAATTAAAATGCTTTTGTAGTAAGAAGCTCCTTTACTCCTCCTGTGAATCCATGCTGTCTCACAATCCTCTTATTTTGAGGCTTCAAAGCAGCTCCAAGTAAACCATTGTCCTAATTAGAGCCAGCAAGAAGTTTTCATCCAAAGCTTCTTTTTAACAAAAAAAAATTGGTTATATGGAATTGTTTGTAAGCTTTTTGTTGATTTCATTGAATCATTTGTGAAATTAGAAAACCCTGTCAAATGAAACACTTCTCTAGAAATGCTTTTATTGTTATTTTAAAATATTGTGTAATACTTACATGAATCAAAACCAAATCAATACTTTTGACGTGTTCGAATTACATTGCTCATTTGGCATGTATTTTCTTAGTTGCTGAAAATTTCAAAAACCTTATTTTGATTAAGTCAAACTGATCATTCTCTCACCACGATTACCAAAGAAACAAATTATCAATATTTTTCCCTCTTTTCATTGTTTCTTTTTCAAAGCCACAGTGACATTTCTTCAGCTACTATATTCTTTCTTTCTCCAACCTCTCTGACTTTAGAATGACCTTTTGCTTTTTAGTACTTTTCACAGATTTTTTTTGTGCTCTTCACAGCTGAAGGAAGGGAGGTGGTAGGGAGTAAATGACTGCTAGAACATCTGAATGTATAGATACAGCAAGACCTGTGTGCTTGAACAGTTTGGAAGAGATTTGTGTACGTGTAAGAGAAGGAGGGAAGGGCAGAAAGTTGATAGTGAGGTAGGAGAGAGGTAAAAATGTTTTATTACTGCAACGGGAGAAAAAGGCTGAAAATCAATAAGCAAAGAAAATAGAGAGAAGGCAGAAGAGCGGCATCTTGATGGAGTGCTGCCCAAAGATGGTGTCTTACTGATTTGCCACATGAAACGGGCTTGGAGTGCTCCCGATCACCTGCAGTAGCAGGGAGCACGAAGAGATGATTTCTCTACAGGAACTTACACTGCTGTGAACACTCAAAACTACCCTCCTTCCCTCTCATTGCTGGCTTCCCAGATTTGCAAAGAATACACATTGAATATATTGTATGCATTTATTTTAGAAAATTTACACAAACTATAGCTTAAAATAATCTAGACTGACAATAATATGGTTTCAGCAACTGCTTTGGTGGTACACTGCCAGTGTAACCTCCATTTTTTAATTTCTCTTACTTTGCTATCACCCCTACTTTCTTTCTGTCTCACCTTCACAGTTTTAACTGCTATGGTCTCCTCAGCAGTAGCTGCTGCGTATTCAAAAGAATTTTTGAGAATCCTGAGATTTGGTTGGTTATATAAAATTGTGTATTTTAGTCCCAGATTCTCAGTTTAAGCAAATGTTTGAGCATGCAAAAATTCTTTGCCATTTCTGACAAGAATTTATGGGTGTATATCAGTACCATCTACTGGCAATAAGAGTTACAGCGCTTAGTAGGCTTACACAGGAAATGCCAGATTTGACTTCAATAACCAGGATCCTTCAGCAGGAAGTTAGGTGTGGTCTGTACAAGGAGAATTAAAAAAAAAAAAAAAAAAAAAAGGGGAGGGGGGGGAAAAAAAAAAAAAAAANGAGGGGGGAAAAAATAAAAAGGAAAGACATGATGGAATTTTAGCTGCAGTCTTCCTTGGTGCCGTTACAAACCCATATAAGGGCAAGATTCTTCACTGGTAATGAATTTTTAATTGTTTCCTGCAGTATTAAAACTGAATTATGTTTTTTTGTGTTTTTTTCTTTTTCGTTCTGTAATTAAAAATATAATCTAACAGGATTCTGCTACAGGACTGCTTTCATTTTCTTAATTAACCTTTCTGCTGCTACCAGTCAGTGCAGCTTCCAGCAGCAATTTGCTTCAGACCGTCCATGACAGAATGCACCAGGTGCATTTTCCTGCAGTGGGAGAGCATGCTCAAGGGAGACCTGCAGGAGTTGGGATGTGTGTGGATGTTTGTGTAGGTGTAAATGGCTGTGTGCATATGGTTGAAAAGGAGGAGAAAGCATCGTGTTGCAGCTTATTTAGCAGCCTTCAAAAATATGAGTTTGTTGCGGCTGTGCTGGAGTCTGTGTGTTAAGCAAGGCAGTAAAATAGGATCCTTCTGGTTGTATTCAAACTGTTGTATCATTTTAATTTGATAACTCTTTCTGGGTATATTGTCTTACTCGAAATTTGTTGCTTTATTGCATTTGCTATATTTTTAATGTGCTTACTCAGAAGGACTCTTGAGAAAAATTCTTGTAGACTACAGCAGAGATCCAGTTTGTGATTTCAGATCAAAGTATTTGCATTGGGAATATTTTCCACTTGTTCTTTTTAACTGAACTGTCTGGAGACATTAAGAAGAGATGGTCCTGCTCCTGCTAGTGAAATTTGTGAAAAATATATGCAATTGATATGATATCAGACATAAAAGATCCAAGTGTAGTATGTAATGATTAAAGAGCATTTTTATTCCATTCAGCAATTCTTCCAGTGCACAGTGTGTTGCCAGGCAGGGGATCTGTATACAGCTGCTTGTGCTTGAATCTTGTTTCCTGAGCTGGCAGCTCTGCAAAGGCAGCATATTTGTACCCGAAGAGAAGGAACGTTTCATATTGCTTTCAACTGATCCCTCTGGCTTTATATGGCAGTACTGAATTCTAGGAGTCATTTCTTGTCCATATAGCTAGAGGGAGGATTAGTCCAAGATGCAGCTTCCAGGATAATAAGGAGGTGAATTGTCTGGAGTCTTGCTCCTCAGCACTGAACCAAATGCTTCAGAACTGTTGATTCCTCACACCAAATGAAGTGGAAAACATCTTCTACTTTAATCACTGGAATGGATAACATTACTCTTAATAAAGGCAAAAATGTGTTATTGTATTACATTGACTTTTTTATCAGTCTATAGAACTGACAATTGTTGCAAGCAGTAAGTTAATTCAAGTGAATTTTAAACTAAATGTTTTATGAATTGATACCTTCAGGACAACTCTAAGAGGCAAGCTGCAAAGGAAAATGGTTTGTCTTGAAATAAAAACAAATTTAAAAATTCATTTCACAGCAGCCTCCTCTTGGATGATGATTATTGAATTTAACAAGATGTCCCACAGAAAATTCTGTGGAAGTATATTCCTTTACATTGTTTGTAGCTGTCTGTGTTACTCTAAATTTTTTTTCTATGTTTTTTATATTTTTAGCACTTTTTTTATGAGAGAGGCTAAACAGTAACTAAGAGGTGCAGGATGAAAAGATGGCACAATCAGTGCTGGTACCACCAGGACCTGACAGCTTCCGCTATTTCACAAGAGAATCACTTGCAGCTATTGAGCAGCGTATCAATGAAGAAAAAGCTCAAAAATCCAAACAGGAACGCAAAGATGAGGATGATGAAGATGGCCCAAAGCCAAATAGTGACTTGGAAGCAGGAAAGACACTGCCATTTATTTACGGCGACATACCTCCAGGAATGGTATCTGAGCCCTTGGAAGACCTGGACCCATATTATATCAATAAAAAAGTGAGTGTGTTATATATTTCTGTCAGACTGTAAGAAGATTAAGTAACAAAAATCCATTCACATAGTATTTCTAGTTTTTTTGATCCAGTCCTTCAGTCCTTCCATCTGATACGTTCCCCCAACAGCTGATCTGATTGGCAGAAATCTCCTTTGTAAGAACAGAAGTTAGTAAAGCAAGTTTGCGGGACCTGGTCTGTCAGTAGAGGTACATTTAGATTTATTTTAATATACCTGACATTTCACAAAAACTGTAACTTTCAGGATTTTATACACAGATGAATTGAAGAAGTAGCACAGGAGTTACCTTTAGAATTATTACAAACTGCTGTATTACAGATGTTGAAGGAGCAGATCTTCAATATGAAACCCATCTCAAAGGTAGCTAGGCACCTTATTACTAGATTTCTTCACTGTCACGTGGAAAGTCTGGGTTGCATTCTCTTGGTGCTGGGAAGGATAGGGAAGTATGTAAAGGTAATTTCTCAGGATATGATGAAGATGATCCTCTTCCGTATTGTACTCTATAGAGGCATCATATATCCAACTTAGTCTGGCTGAAAAAGTTTTGACATCCAGCTTTATATCTTTTTATGATCGTTTTCAAAGAAGAGGTGTTTAAAACAGGGGCATAAATAAAGAGGAGGTAGGAATTGCTCTTGGAGTGTTGACAGAATGTTACATTATTTTAAAAATATTTCTCTAGAATGTTGGTTAAAAAAACCCCCAAAACATGTTTTCCTTTTGTTTAAAGTAACAACAACTGTTGTGGCCAGAACAAAAGTGCTGAACTTTAGAATTGTGTCCAGATGGCCTTGGTTTTCTTCCAGAATTTCAGTCCCTTAGATTTTGGCATCATATGTATTGCAGCATCATTGTTATACCAGTAAAGAAGAAAGTAACAATTTTTTTTTCCTGTTTTCATAATTTTTTTCTTGTGCTTTCTTTTCTTTTTCTGTGGAAACTAGCTAGAGAATAAAACCAAGTGAATTTAGAAACAAACAAACAAAATACATGAAAGCGAAGAAGCTACTTCAAAGAAAAACGAAGAAAAAACCCAAGAATTGTCATGAGTCAAACTTGAACTAAGTGAAAAAAAACAAATGAAGATATTTCCTGCAGGAATTAGGGGTATGCCTCATCAGTAATATGTTGAAGCAATAGTGATACAGGCATACCATGAGAAACTAAACAGAACAGCTCATAAAAAATCAGCTTTACCTGAAATGTTCATTGCAGAATTTGTAAAACTCAGTTCATGTATGGAGAATCATGAGTTAAATTTGAAAACAAGGTTTTCAATTAAATATCATGTTCTGCTCCCTTTACTCAAGTGATTTACCCTGTTGAAGTCTGGAAGGCAAATATTATTTGGGTCAAAGTACTGATTCCTTCCTTCTTTCCCTGTTCTGTAGTAGTAAAAATCTAAATTCAATGCCAGAAATTCTAAAGTTAGAGCATGTATTATCATGCTTTGGAAACTAGAAAAGTAATTCTGCATTTAAATATGGATATGGGGTAAAATCCTGAGGAATGTTTATTCCTGACTGAGAAATGCACATTAGTTGTCTTGATCTTTTCCAAAAGCATAGTGGTTTCTAGTAGGAGACGCAAGACTTCAAGCTATATGCTGCAATCATAATTCCTCCTATTGTTTTTCTGGGTGTTCTTTGAATACCTTTGAACATCCTTGTTTGTGTCAGGTTCAATTTTTTTCTTTTTAATATGTCTTGATGAGTCAGTATCACACAAATGGTACTTCATCAGACATTTTCTCAGAGTAAAGGGAACAGAAGACATAAGAACTCTGATTATTAGAGGCCATATTTTAATGGGCTCCAGGAATAATATTAAGAGAGTTGAAAAATTATGATAGTCAATGGCACATTACAGTCCAAACCTTTCTTCCCTACCATAAAGGACCAAAGTGTGGATTGAGACTCAATAGTAATGTGGGAATGCAAACATGCTCAGTTTGTAAATCTGAAATTTATTATTTCAGGCAGGGAGAGGCATTGTGCTTTCAGGATTTCAGCTGCTCTATTTGCCACACCTGCTCAGAAAAGTAGAGCATAAATCTTTACAAATGCTGCCCTCTGATTCCAGTTGAGGCAGATCATAGCTACTGACAGTGTTCCAGGTCTGCATGGCTGATATGCCCTCTGGGCTTTCTAGGACTGCCACAATGCTGGCTAGATCCACTTCCTTTCAACAAGCATGAACTTTGACCCATGTGTAGAAAGAAGAGATGATCGGAATGGATAAGAATTTCCCCAGATGTGCAGGAATCAAATATTCTTCTTTTTTCCCAGTTTTTAAGAAAATTACTACATTAAGAAATGCTTTTTAAAATGTTGGTAGTACAACATTTATTGCTGAAACTGTGGAGAGGCAATGAAAATACATGGTTTAGTGAATTCTGTATTAGGTAAAAATAAAGCATTACTCAAGAAAAATAGACAAAATTGCAAATATAAAGCAATAGTTGGAAAGGGAAGTAATACATTATTCATACACCAAAAACTACTGAGCACATTAGTATTACGTTGAAAAACTTGTTGTTGAACACTCTTCCATATGGTCATGATCACCCTTGAAATTTAGATGCTTTGAGATACTATTGTCATTGATTTCTAAATAAACCTACTAAAATGTTTTCATTCGATTATATTTGTTGTAATTTGACTGGACTCTATGATGTTTGAACTGGTGAAAGGAATTGTGTAAATGAAAGAAGAACATATTGACCAAATACAATTAATGATGACATAAAAATTATTCTGGGTTTGTAACTTGGTATCTTGTAAATGCTGTTTTTCATTCTGTTTTT
Source organism: Pachyramphus minor (assembly GCA_013397135.1). NCBI lineage: Eukaryota > Metazoa > Chordata > Aves > Passeriformes > Tyrannidae > Pachyramphus > Pachyramphus minor. Next base: position 2,702,942 of record VYXB01006058.1, read on the forward strand.
CTTTTTCCAGACCTTTATAGTATTGAATAAAGGGAAGGCAATATTCCGATTCAGTGCCACCTCTGCCCTGTACATGTTAACTCCTTTCAATCCTCTTAGAAAAATAGCTATTAAGATTTTGGTACATTCATATCCTTTTCAAGTGTTTAGTCTAAAATTGTACTGAATGAGATGTTACTTAGTATTTGAATCATTCCCCAGCACATGTCCTAGGATCAATATGATCTGTAGTGCTTTGTGCCTCTTCTATCTACTACTTCTGTCTTCTGTTCTTTTTCTTATTTTCTTTTTACATTTGTGTTAATTGCTGGATCCTAATATAGTAATACCAGAAGCCAGACAACCAGTCATCATCCTTTGCAATTTCTTTCTCTGTCTTCTTTCTTCCCTCACGTATATTTTTCCTTCCCTCTTTTTTTCCCTGTAGCCATCTTTTTTTCATCTTTTCCCCTCCTCCACATTGTTCATAAAGTACAGATATATTGCTCAAAATACTTTCAGTTCTTCACTGACACTATGTGTTAAAATCATTTCTTTGATCCCAAGTCTGTGCTTGCATGAATATTTAGTGAAAATATGGTTTCATTATTCCTTTTCATTTTCTTATTCAGATAACAATTGCAGAAAGATAGATTCATAAACCAGCTTAGGTTTCTTGTTTTATTATACATTCTCAGTCCTATATGTATCTCACTTGTCTATTTTATTTCTTGATCATTACTGCATTATACACTCATAATCCTGTTGATGTTTTAATTTCAGTCTTCAAGTAGGTCATGAGATTTCCACATTGCAGGTAGAGATTTAAAAAGCTAAATTATTATAATTACTCACATATTATTTTTTCTTTTTCAATGTTATGATAGCTAACTATAGTAGGCATCCCACTGGTCTGATCCCAAATGCTCATATGAGACGTGAGGGCATTGACTTCAGCAAGTCTGCTTACTTAAGGAGCAAATGCAAATGTTTGCACACTTATTTTTACAAATATCTAACATACACACACTGAAAGTAGTTCTGTGTGTAGCATTGCATATAGGGATCCTAAGATCATATAGAATAAATCTTGAAAGGATTTCTTTCAGTCTTGGTATAATGGAAGTCTGATAACTACAACAGTTGTTTTGTGTTGGATGTTGTTACCAATGGCTAGCCTACAAATTACTCCAGAATCAATTATGTTTCTACATAGCCTGTTTTGAATTTTCTTGCTATAGGTGCCACTACAACTAATTATTTTTCCATCATATAACACTCCTTACCATATTCTGGAGCATTATTTAGTTTGTATAATAGGAGACTGTGGGATAGAGATGGTGGTGAAGAGTTAATCACTGAAGTCAGAATGTTAGAAAACAGACTTATGGGAAGGTATAGTTTTTTCTCCACTGATGAAAGAACAGTGAGTATTTGAAACTCTGAAAGGACATTTCATCAAAAAGGATTTTGAAAGCCTGTGTAAAATACAGGCTGGGAAAACTCTCATAATATGGGTTTCTTATGTGTTAAATATTCCTTTCTCTTCCGTTCGTATATGAATTACAGAACAAGAAGGTAGTTTCTGAGTAAAGGATTTAAAATATATTTACTGAGCAGAAACCCAAAGAATTGTTGAATGTAATGCCACAGTTGTTCCACAGTTCAGAAGGCATTTATTGTCACTTGAAGGTTTTTTTAATTCATGTAGGCATGCAAAGAAAACCTCATGTGAGGAACCTCACTGTAGTTCTCACCCCGTTATATTCGGATATCTGTTTAGGAACACCCACCACATGAACCTCCAGCTAAAGCTCTTCTCAAAATCGAGCATTGTCCTCTCTCTAGTTTTAGGTGATGGTGCCATCATGTGGACATTTTGTGATTCACCTGTGGGGGTTTCATTTTGGTGGTTGTGTTTTCATATCTTAGAAGAGTGTCAGCAATTCTGAGAGTGAAAGGTTGTTGATCTAGAGCAGTTCTGTTAAAGTAAATTATTTATGACTTGGGCCTGTTCAGGAATTCTTTTTAGATTTCCTAACAGGTGCCTTCCCTTCCAACTGCATTTATATTGCAAAAGTCATATAGAAAGCAAACAGGAATAGAATACTTTTCTCCCTAGGATTTCCCTATGTTCTCTCCTATTATGTTGCAACTAGCTTTAATATATGTATCATAATGATAAGTAAAAATTTTTATATGTGCCAAATTTTACGGTGAAACATAAAAGTGAAGAAAATGTATTTTTCATTCTTTTGTATGCATGAAGTACATCAGATTTGCCTAGATCATCTAAAAGTAATGATTGTTGTATTACTCTACGAAATTGGAAGCTACTACTTCAAATTTTCATGTTGTTATTCAAAAAGAAAAAACAAGATCTCCTAAAATTAAGAGATGGGTGTTCCTTTTTAGTGTCTTTCAGATTTTCTGATTTTTTTGTAGATGATTGTTCTCTTTTAGATGTAAAGTGATGACTGTGAAACATTTAACATATTCAAGGCCTTTCCCTGGCTATTAAAAGGGCTTGGGAGGGTTAAATAGCTCCTGAAAGTGAAAATCTACCAAAGCAGTGTGTTATTTGATACTCTTTTTTATGAGATTTTTCTGGCTTACATTCCTTAACTCTTAACCTACATTATTCAGCATGCTTATCATGTGCACTATTTTGACCAACTGCGTATTTATGACCATGAGTAACCCTCCAGACTGGACAAAGAATGTAGAGTAAGTTAAATGGATTTTCTCTGAATAATATTCAGTAATCAGAAATAAACTTCTGTAAATTATTTTATATTAGGATGGCATCCCATGGCAGCAGGTGCCTTGTTGGCATATCTTTTCAACAACTATTTGATGCTAGTTTCTTCACTGTAGCATTAAATACATGTAATTTTCTCAGGACAAGTTGTTTAATGTCCATCTTCTGTTTACAGTATTAGATGGGGGATGTAAGAAGAAAAACTAGTTTTATGATCATGCAGAAAAAGTGAATTATAAATGCTTTTGCTGCATTCTGTGTTGCATCTGTGGAAGAATGCAGGAAAAGCATTCTTTCGTCTCAATTGCAATAACCATTAACAGATAAGGGGAAAATCTTGTGGATGGCTGTGTTCACTGTACTGCAGCTTTCTTTTACAAAAGCCAATCTGACAATGGAAAGCATGTATGCAAAATAAACTATTAAAAAGAGTATTGAAATGGTTAGCTAATCATTGGCCCAACATGATGTCAGCCTGTTGGCTAATTGGTTTGGTGTCAGCTACATAGAGCCGATGGACAATGACACTTCCAAGGCTGTAGACCGTGGTGTGAAACACTGCTCTTTATGGTGCTTCATTTTTGCAACAGCATTTTATGCTTCTGCTGCTTTTTTCATTCCTTAGCGCTTGGGATGATACGTACCTGTTTAATCTCCAGTAATCAAAGGTGAAATCATAGGACAAATTAAAGTCAACAAAGGCATTCTCATTTTGAGTTCAGTGAGAACCTGTATGTCTGTCTAGCATGTAGCAAATATTTATGATAAGGATTGATTGCTTGAATATTTCTTCTCGGTTTTGTGTTGTACCATTTAGATTTATAACACGTCCTCATCTGTTAAGTATAAGTTGTGCAGGAAAGAAATTTTTTCAGTAATTGAACTGAAAACATTCACATTGGAAAATGATTTTAAGGTTGCCTCAGTTAGAGTAATCTTTTTAAGCAGTTTAATTTGAATTCTTTTTCATTGAGGTATAAATTAAACTAAATTTCAACATGACATCATTCGGACACAGAAGATTGAAATTACTCAGAATGCCAAAATTAAATATTTTTTTTAATTTACATTTCAACTGTATTTTTTTAGTCAAAATGAGTAGGTGAATTTTATTGGCATTTATAAATATTTTTGTTTGTTCTTGCACATGATTTTGCATCTCAAATGACTTGTTTCATTCCAGTACTGTGTCTTGCTGAAGGTGAAGTATTGGATATACCTACTCTGTAATGAATGAGGGCTGATGAGAGTTGGCACTTGCGAGCTCATGGTACTAAGCAACATTTCAGCATAAAAATAACATTGAAGAAAGAAATTTTTAGCAACTTCTGAAATCCTAATCCATCTGTGTGTTGTGTTATTACATGAATTCAGACTGGACATAAACATGCAACAGTGAAGTAACTGGGAATTTTGCATCTCTCTTATTGGTATAGATTACAGAATCTGAACTTAATCTATGGGTTGTCATTTAGTTTTTTAATCCTAATTTCATTTCTCCTTCCTTGCGGTATAAATTATGTGTATGATTAAAGTTGGTTGTAACTGCCATTAAATTCTTATGCCTCTTAAAGAGAAGGAAATGAAAATTAAGCAACTAAAAAGCATAAACTGTGAAGATAACGTGTACCTGTAAACTCTGTCTTGCATATTTTCTTCAGATACACATTCACTGGAATTTATACCTTTGAATCACTTATTAAAATTCTTGCAAGGGGCTTCTGTTTAGAAGACTTTACATTTCTTCGAGACCCATGGAATTGGCTAGATTTCACTGTCATAACATTTGCGTAAGTCTTCTACTTATTTTTTTTATAAAAATTCTTTCTGATAGCATGAGATTAGTGACTAAAAATTGCCTCATATCTTGTCAGCCAGAACATTTGGAGCCTGGACTTCCTGTGGTTTCAATATGTTTCTTCTACCTCTTTTACACATTTTAGTATTTCTTACCAAGCATGTGCTGCAGCGGCCAGCATGGTGTGCCAGCCCATTAGGATTGGGAATGCCATCAGCCTGAGCTGTTCATATCCTGTCTCCTTTCTGCATACCAGAATTAAAAGGAATCCTCTTGACTTCGTGCTAATAGCTGACCAAATTAGGCTTCAAACATCAAGTCAATGTGGTTTATTTTGATAAAACTTAATTTAATTTTGTGGGCAGAAGTATATTTATAACAAAGGCAAAATACAGTGAATGGTCAAGAGGTCTTGATCAAAGACCCGAGCAAATAGGATAAAATCTGCCTCAATTCTGAGTAACTGTGATTTAATCCTACAGGTATGTAACAGAATTTGTAAACCTAGGCAATGTTTCAGCTCTTCGAACTTTCAGAGTATTGAGAGCTTTGAAAACTATTTCTGTAATTCCAGGTAAGAAGAAGTTGGTGTAAGGTGTTAGGCCCCTTGTATCTCCAACTGTTATTTGTGTGCTGTCATTGTGTTTGTGTGTGAACTCCCCTATTACAGATATGTGACAGAGTTTGTGGACCTGGGCAATGTCTCAGCGTTGAGAACATTCAGAGTTCTCCGAGCTTTGAAAACAATATCAGTCATTCCAGGTGAGAGCGAGGTTAAACACTGAGGCTGACTTTTGTTCTACAAAGGCTGTATTCACATTTTTAAAGCATAAGCCTTGTTTGCTACACATTGTCAACTGAATAAAAAAGCAGGAATCAAGACATGTAATTTTATTTCAATTGATTCATGCGTGTATTAGTTGTATTTTCTTTTTTTAAAAAAAATCAGCCTTTGAGTTTAACAAATTCTTGCATGGGATATTTGCAGTAAACAGCCTCTGTGATTTGCATCTTATGACATCAAGCTTTCCTTTACATGTTTTAAATATAAGTTAATTTTAAACTTTCATAGTGATGCAAATTTTATCATTTATTGAAAGCACTTGATATAGCAACTTAATACTGGTTTAACTCATGTATGAAAAATTAAACTCTAAAGGATAGCATGGGCCATGCATGGGGTATTGTTTTAAAGATGTCTTTCTTCTCCAAACCATCACCCCTCTTATACTGTAAGAAGATTATTATGATGTCATTTAAATATGCACTTATAATGTCTTTATAATGGGTTTACTAATGTAGAATACATTATAAAATGTTCATATAAAAAAGGTTTGGGCAAGAAGCATCAGCAAAAAATGAACAGTGCTATTCTATATAGGGTTGAGATATAGCATGGATAACAGAAGCACTTGTTTTGGCATAAACAATGTGTTTGGAATTATCTACTTTTTATTTCTGTATACTATAAAATAAGCATAAACTTACATCTTTCATTCATCTTCACAAGTAATAAGGCTTTTCATTAAAGTTATTGTATCACAAATATTTGAGCAATTTACTAGTCTTTTTGCATGAAATCTTTATCAGGAAAATATCACGTGTTTTTGGGGGGTTTTTTTGGTTTTGTTTTTGGTTTTGTTTGGTTTGGTTTGTTTTTTGTTTGTGTTTTTGCGGGTTTTTTTTTGTTTGTTTGGGGGGTTTTGTGTTTAGTTTCTACTTAACATCATAATAAAAATCTTTTCTCTTTGCAGGCTTGAAGACTATCGTGGGAGCCCTAATTCAATCTGTGAAGAAGCTCTCAGATGTGATGATCCTGACTGTGTTTTGTCTGAGTGTATTTGCACTGATAGGGCTGCAGCTGTTCATGGGCAACTTGAGGAATAAATGCCTGCAGTGGCCTCCAGACAATTCTACTTTTGAAACAACTGTTATTTCCATCTTTAATAGCTCCATAGGTGAAAATGGTACTTTTATTAATACAACAATGACAACATTTAACTGGGATGAGTACATCGAAGATGAAAGTAAGAGTTAATCATATAACCTGCTGCATTGATTTTCTGGAATTTATTTAAGCAGATAGAAGAACATCAGTATCTTTCTCTTGCCTTCAAAAGTGTATAGCCTGGCCAACAGACATGAGAGAACTCATTTTCTCTAGTAAATAAAAGAGTCATCATGCAATTTAGCATACTTATAATACCATACTGGATACCAGAATATGTTTTTACCTTTTACTGAGTTTGGCTTTTAAAGTAAAATCATATCTCAGCTTAAACCAGAAATTTCCATGGTAGCTTCAAGCCTCCTGAAGTAGTGTGACAGCCCTAACATGGGATCTGAAATGTAATAGCTAGATTAGTGCAAGCTAATGCCCAATATCATAAACCCACATTTGAACATTAGTTAGCCATAGCATGTCAATGCAACTATGTTGTTTCTTTAAAATTTGGTGAGTGTCTCTGCATCACACTCTCTTGCACAGCACAGACATGCCTTTATAACTTGATTTATCCCATGCTTCTCATTCTTGCAAAATAAGATTCCATATTTCTGTATTTTAATTTGTTTCTTTTCTTTGGAAAATCAAGAAATGATCATGTTCGTCTCCTTTGTACCTCATAATACAGTATTTCTACTGTTTTAGGTAGTTAATGTCACTACTGTGTTAAGAAAGATTGTTTTAAAATTCAGATAGAACAACTCTGAACATATCTATAGTAGATTGCTATTCTGTCATTCATAATGGTAGTGTCAGTTTCTCCTATTTATCTTTTCAGCCCCTTCTGTTTGTTTTAGTGTATTTAGTGTTTTAACTTCATAATTAGGCATAATCTCAGGACTTTTATAAAGTCTGTCTAAATGTCATAACTGATGACTATATCACTGAAAGTTAGAAAACCTCAGTTTAAGAACTAAATACTTTTGGATCCAGGTCTCATTGCCTTATAATCTTTTAATATACTTATCGTCTCAGCATGCTTGTAGTATACAAGTGTCATGGAGGAATTTTGAATGATAAACTATTCATAAAACCATCTGAACAGATCCGTTCCATTCCCCTTTAGTTGTTTCTGAGACTATATTACACAAATAGAATTTTTTTTTCTAAATATCTGACCTACATTTTCCTAATTTCAGATTGAATATATTACTGCTTCTCCTGTAGAATTAGAAATAAGATAATCATAGACTAATTTGTATTAGTCTTTATGATCTTTAAAAACTTTTATCTTCTTTATTTCTGGTCTTTTCTAAGCCAAGCTATTTTCTGGTTTGCATTTTCTATACCTATTTTCACTTTCCTTTTTCTGTTTTGGACTCTTTCCAGTTAGTCTGGGAATTTTTTTTTCTAGGTTTTTTTTTCCATTGCCTTTTTTTGTTATGGGATTTGGTTGGTTGGGGGTTTTTATGAGATGTTTAAGTTGGGTACTTACTCCTCTAACAATTTACTTCTAATTTGTTTCTTTACCTCATGTGCCATATATGCAACATTCCTACCAACATATTTCGAAATTACCTCAATTTTATGTCAGCGCTGTATTGTTGATTCACAGTCAACTGTGACAGTCACTGCATCTTTTTCTACTGTGGTGGCTGTGGCCACATCCTGTCTATTTTGCATTTACATATTTGATTTTGCCATGTCAAGTGTAGCATTTTCCACTTGTCTCTATTGGAATAAGTCCAATTGCTTTTGGACCAGCTTGTCAGTTTGTGAAGGTCATTCTAAATTTCAATTATCTTCTCTCCTAGTTTGATATCCTCAGAATACTTGATGCATTTTTTTCTGTTGTTTCATGTCTTGAATTGACACTTGGTCACTGGTGACTCCTCTCTGCGAATTTTTTTCAAGTATTTCCTGATATTTCCAGCCAGAACATATCTGCTTTATTTACATATGGAAGTGTCATGTAGGGCTTGTACACATGACTGTTGTCTTGTTATTAAATTGGCAGGAGACAAGGAATAGTTTTATATATGGCATATTTTTTACAAGCCCATGTTGACTATTTTTATTACTTCATCATTATCATTTTTGTTTAAAAAAAAAAAATCATAAGTGTTTTCCAAAATAGTTGGCTGAGAATTGAGCTGACTGGGTGGTTTAACTGGATCCTCTGCTATCCAGAGGAGAAGCTGTGCCACATAAGAATGTGAATTAGGCCGACAGGCAATTTGGAAAGTCCCACTTGGAGCCTGTTTGCATCTTTAAACTTCTTAGATCTCTCTTAGGGTCTCTTAGATCTCTCACAGGGTCTGACTATGTGATCACCAGAATGTCTGAAAATCCACTGATTTCTTATCTGATATCTGAGACTAGATTGCTGATGTATATATTATGCACATAATCTCTCTCTCTGTTTAAAACAAGGAGATTTTATGCTGCCTCTGTCATATACAGGTGGTGACAGAGTAGAAGCAGTAAATAGGAACTGGTTGCAATTCCCTGCTTGTCTGTTTAGCATTAGTCCTCAGTTAGTTCTTGCCAGCTAAGATAGTCAGTGCCAGCTGGCAGTGAATCTCACGGAACCATCTGCTTCCTGGGAACAGCCAGAACATACCTAATTCTGGCAACTTTAGATTAATATGCTACCTAACCCAAAAATCTCCACTAGAGATTCCCATTTTACCATAAGAATCCCAAACTAGGAGTCGAAGGCAAATTGTCTTTCCCTTTCTGCTGTGAAGCAGAACAAAGAAAATAAAAGAATGTGTCAGGGGCTTTTAAGAGTTCCATGTCTTTAAATTATGTTTTGTCTCATTTTAGTAGTTAGCCAGTTAAAAAATACATGTAGATTCTTTAAGTCCATTCCTCTGCTATAGAATTTTATGTAGTAATTTTTTGTAATGCACAATAAAATCTTGGTTTCTCCCCCAGCTACTCAAATTAAGATCCAGTTAGGAATTTCTTGAGCATGTTGTGTTCTGTTTTCATGCTGCTGAGTTTCCATATTTTTTCAAGGAATACTTGGATAAAATAATATGTAATGAAAAATTATAAATTAATAATGCTAAATGTTCTTAGTTCTTGCATCAAAATGCATAAAGGCAGAGAATTGCCCTCATCCTTTGCCTTATTTTCCTGCTGTTTTTCTATTTACTGACATACACAATTTGGTATTCCAGCCATTGTATCTTAATAAGTTGGTTAGGTTTCTGAGAATTAACTGAGAATTAACAATCAGATCATAAAGGCCAACTTTAAGACTCTATAGAAAACCACTTCCCTGTCAAAATAGTATTTTCTGTGCTTTTATCATTCCTAACCATTATATACTGCAGTTAAAAAGTTTGTTAGCTCTGCTAATTTCATTCAAGTGTAAAAGTCTGTATAACTGCTCAATTTCCATTGGGCATAAATGTTACCTTTCTCATCAACTTTTTGATTTTTTTTTTTTAAATCAGATCATTTCTACTTCTTGGAAGGACAAAATGATGCACTGCTGTGTGGCAACAGCTCAGATGCAGGGTAAGAAAATGATCATGATTTTTCATTATGCATAAAGGAAAAACAATAAGCTGCTTAGAATAGCTCAGGTGTTCACCTTTAATATCAACTGTACTGTAGAGTTACAAATTAACGATGTTTTGCATTTGAAGCTGTACCTAAATACAGCCATTTATGTGATTTGAGTTTGCGCAGGCACTTCCAGCAGCATCTTAGGCTGCTTTTCTAAAGATAACCATATGAATGCAATGTGCATAAATGTTGCTGCCAGCTTGCTGGTAACTGTTTATCATCAGCCATGCTACTTGATGTTCTTCTCTTGTCCTGGTGGAGATGTGTTATTATGACAAATTGTGGGGAAGGGTAGGTAGAATAATAATTATATTATTAAAGCATTGAAATATCATTAGAAAATGGAATTAAAAATTGAAAAACAATAAGAGATATATTTTTATCTTAGGTATGTAGAATAAAATTTTGCTTGTTCCTAATTTTGTTAGCAACTGGTACTCCTGAACAATTTTGTTTTACTACAGCATACGGTAATAGAGTAGTTGTTAAAAATAGCATTTCCTCTTCTTTTGTAGTCAATGTCCAGAAGGATATATATGTGTGAAAGCTGGTAGAAACCCCAACTATGGCTACACAAGTTTTGATACATTCAGTTGGGCATTCTTGTCACTGTTTCGGTTGATGACTCAGGACTTTTGGGAGAATCTTTACCAGCTGGTGAGGACTTATTAAAATAAACAGCACCATCACCAATACCATTACTACATAGTACTTGCATAGTTATTGTCATTCACATGTTCCTAAGGCCTTTGGTCCAGAAATCATCTTTAATTTCATATATGTAAACTATTGTCTTAAACAATAAGGCCCTTATTAATGATTTAAGTTACCATGTGCTACTTAAATACATAATAAGGAATAGCTTTTATGAAGGTGGTTAAACATTATTGTTTGTTTTCCCAAATGTGTAAATGAACTTAAGTTGTTAAAGTTTCTTAACCAAACATGCTGCGAAGAAACGCTAGTTAAATTGATTTGCAGTCTAGTAAAACTATATTCTGTTTGAAAAGGTTACATCTTTTCCCTGAACTACACATATCCTTAATGTGAAGGACAGTAATTTTGTTCACTGTGACATTTTATATACTGCACTGTCTTTGTGGCAGTCTAGTGTGGGACTGATGAGACAAGAAGGTAAGATGCTGATTGGCCCCACTACTGTTAAATTTAAAGGCTATAATATAGATGTATAGATTGTTATTTGTATGAGTTCTGAATATTCAGAATCTGATTTCCCTTGACAACAGTCGACGTAAAAGTTAGATTTTTGCATATATATTCAGGATATATTATTATTTCTGTGTGGAAGAAGTAGCTAAATAATCTTGTGCTAACACAAAGGAATCTTATAATGTATATATAGATTATAACAGAGGCTACCATATTATGTAACAGTATTTGAAGTCTGCTAAAAATGTGTATTATCTCTTTTTCTCCAGACACTGCGTGCTGCTGGGAAGACATACATGATATTTTTTGTTCTGGTGATTTTTCTGGGCTCTTTCTATCTGATCAACTTGATCCTGGCTGTGGTCGCCATGGCCTATGAAGAACAGAATCAAGCGACCATGGAAGAAGCAGAACAAAAAGAAGCAGAATTTCAGCAAATGCTGGAACAACTGAAAAAGCAACAGGAAGAAGCTCAGGTATCCCTATAAAGTAAAATTTCTTCTTCCCTTCATGACTGTGATTGGATGCTTTATGTCCACATATGAGAATACTTTTACTCTCCTACTCCTAACAAGGGAACAGCCAGAACATACCTAA
>VYXB01006059.1:0-112262 GCA_013397135.1 Pachyramphus minor
CATGGCCGGGCTCCGGCAGCACTCCGCCCGGGTGTCTCCGCAGCCTTCAGCTGCGCGTTGGCTTCCCCGTCTCTCTTTCCCTCCGTCTCCCTACAAGCCGCCCGGAGGAAGCGCACCCCGGCGTGCGGCGGTGTCTCCCCGAGCGGCTGCGGGCGGGGGCCCCCCCCGGCCGCCCCGGCCCCGGGGGCTCCGGCCGGCGGGCGCTTCGCTCCCAAGTTTCGCGTGGAAGGCTTGTGCGGCGGCAGAGGGTTTCCCGAGGGTTTCCCCGGCGGCGGCTGTGCCGCAGCGGAGCCGCCTCGCTCGGCTTTGTGCACCTGTGCGCCCCGGGCACCCCCCGCCCCTGCGCCCCTCGCATGTGGCGCTCTCCATCTCGGCGCATTCCGGAGGACCGGGGTATTTTCCATTGACATTACACTAAGTAGAGCACTGCTTACCTCAGGGAGGCTCCTCGACTTCCAGAAATATTTTAAAGTCTGATTTTTTTTTTTTTTTAATCCACAGAATTTAGCATAAATAGCTCAAAAGATTGGCAAAGCAGTGATTTAAAGCACTGCTTTATTCACATTATTGTCATGGACTACAGTTCATCCTTCTGCCTGGACGAATGGAGTTAATAATTAATGAAAAATTACGTTAATTTTTTTTATGCGCAAGTGATCTGAAATGTATTTGGAAATGCATGACCGAGGAGTGCTCATCTAATTCATACAAATCAAGTGTGGAATTGCTAATTGCCCTATGCTTTTTCTGTACTAATATTAGAATTGCCATTGTGGGACAGAAAGTATCAACCCTGTCTGATGTAGCCTTTTGCCCCTGTCAGGGGCATAGCTGTTGGCTCCTTCAGGAGGAGGGAAGAGAAATGCTGTGCATCCTGAACAATTTTTGTTTTGTTTTAAGCTCCATCTAGAAGCACAGACCTCTGCTATATGTGCTTTATTGATTTTAAGTGAAACTGAAGTCAGGCTGAACTCTCCCTAAAATGTTGGAGAGGTCTTAGTGTGGCTTTTTTCTCCCGTGGCTCATCTTTAATATACACAATACTTTTCTCAATGATACTTGTGGCAGTGCATTCCTCAGATTAAGTATATATTGTGGACCAAGCAGAGTTACAAGTAGACTGAATTTTCCCTTCGTTCAAAATAACTAAACACATGGAGTTATTTCTGGTATTTCCTACTATAGCCACTGTGAGTGTCAGACCTTATCTTACTGTAACATTCATTTTATGTTAATGTAAATATTTTTCTGTGATTTCTTTTTGTAGATTAAAAGATTTTTTTTTCCAGCTTTCTTCATAGAAATCTGTTGTTCCTAACTATTCCAGTTGCCCTCTTTGGACCTGTCGTGTTGCAGAGCTGGTATCTGTGGCATAAGCAGAGTGGGCCTGCCGTTGTCAGTGAAATTATACGAAGCCATTTTAATTTATCCGTGTTATTCTCTCTTACCTTTCTTAATTTGCCACAGCATTTTATTTGCTCTGTGATGCTGCATGCTGAGCAGATGTCTTCATTGAGCTGTTGATTCAGCTAATTCTTTCCCCTTTGCTGTGTACAAGTAGTTTAAATTATTTCTTCCAATTTGCATTATCTTGTACTTGAAGGTGCGATTTTTCATCTTGAAATATGTAACTCCCTGTACTGCAGGATTGAAAAACTAGCCTACAGCTGTGACATTGCAAAACCTGCTTTTAAATTTTTCTTGAGTCAATGTTTAAAAAGTCATTGAGGCTGTTAAATCAGGACGTTGTCAGTGTGTAAAGTTAAAGAGAAGGTAATGCCAGCTGCTTGGTAGGTCAGTGAGAATGTTCTTTCCTTCCAGCCGGTCCTTTTTCATGCACCCAAATGTGTTTTGTTTTTTGTTTGTTTGTTTTTCTGGAAGTGCTGAATACTTGCAGTGTACCTGGGACAGCAGCTAGAGTTGTGCAAGTGTAGCACTCCTGAAAAGTAGGGCTCACTTTTTTGACCCAAAATTGGATGTAGCTTCCAGGAATTGAAATCCTTATCTCTCTAAGACTTCCTGCATATGGAAAAGGAAAACGAAACCTACAAGGCTGGATGAAGAAAACATTTCAGTATCTTCTAGTGGAAGATGTTAATTTGTTATCTTTATCATCACTGTGGCTATGTGATACACACGTGAGGAAGATGCTGCAGTGATCTCTGTCTGCTGTAAAGTCTTATTTCTTGAATGAGTTGGAGAGTCACAAGGAAGTTGAAGGTTAACTTTACAGATTCTTCCTTGTTTGGTATATCAAGTGGTTGACTGTATTTCATGCTCAAAGGACTGAATTTACTGTTCAAGGCATTGTGAAGGAGTTTTATGCTGCAGCAGATCTGCATTTCTTTTGATACATCAGGTACAGTCCTTGCCCTAGCAGAAAGCAACCACTGCTTCCATTAGGATCATGGGGTACATTTGCTTTGCAAACACTGGTGAATATTATCTCATGCCAGCATGGCAAAGATCAGTTTGTCTTCCGAGTGTTGGCCTAATGACAGAGAAACTGAGTCAAGAGTCTGATTGACTGACTGACAGCCTTTGGGAAGCAGGCTTCTTGACCTGGTGCCATTCAAACCTGGTGCCTCCAAAGAAGGGCTTGGAGAGAACGTTTGAGGCTTCCAGCTCCTCAAATACTTCCTCTCTCCTTGCCAATAAGGTACAGGAATGCATTGGTGAGCACTGACACTGACTTGTGAATCCAGGCCTGCAGGGAGGGCTGGGGCAGGATTCACTCTGTGTTGCAGGTGACTCTGCAGCGTGGCAGCAGTGGCTTTGCCTCTGTTGAGTTGGCAGGCAGAGTGTGAGCACAGCTTCTCTACTGCAGTGCTCAGGTGTTTTTTCCCGTGGTGCCATTTGGGCTTGAATTCAGGAGTGTCTCTTCCTATCCAGTTACTGTTTGAACCACAGGAGCCTCTTTGGAAAGTGTTTTGTGGCAGTCAGAGGGGAGGGTATTGCAGAGACAAATCCCTTACTTGCTGTTCTCCTGCCCCATTCCTACTTTGTCTGTTCCCTCTTCAAAATACTGATTTGTAAAATGGTGACGTGGGATATGCTCTGTCTCCTCAGATGCCCTTCCCAAATCAAACATTGGCTTTGTTACTCAACTCCATACCTTACGGAGTGATGTCGTCAATCCATTGACTTTGGTGCCAAAGTGCCTGTTTACTTCAGAGGCCCTGGGATATTGCCACAAGGGTGATGTGGTCATCAAAAACGGTGTTTCTGCCCAGAAGTGAGTTCATGATGTCACGAGCAATTGGTGATGGAAGAGGTGCTTGTTCTGTTGTTGACCATTTCTTTTGCTTTTTGTTGATGCAGTTCCTCTGTTTCTGTAAAACAGAGGTAGTGAGGCTTTTGTTCAGAGTTGTGGTTGGAGGTCTGAATGGAGAAGCTCAGTGATTCTGGTTGCAAATTGCATTACACAAAATAGCATTGCCTTACATTTCTTCATGCAGACCAGGGTCACTTTGGAAGTAAGTTATTGTTTAAATTGATCCTACCACTTTTTCAAGCTTGTGAATGGCAAAAAATTGTGATGGCAGAGCAAGTGTTTAGTTTTGGCTCTGTGCTAGCTGGTAGCATTGGTGGAGGTTGCTGTGAATTGTACACTGCAGAACACAGATAACAAAGGTAGTCTCATTTATGACTGCCTTGATGATGTCCTGTCTGTTGTCTATGGGTTTAGAGTCACGCAGTCTGTTTGCTGGGTGACTGCAAATAGACACTTTCTTTCCCCCTCCTCACTTTTACAGGATATGGCACTCCATGACTGTGTGGTTGTGAGCTCCTCTAGGATCAGCTGTGTGCCAGTTTGTTCTGATGCTGCCTCTCTTTTGCCTCTTGCAGATCACTTCCTTTCTGTGTGAATCTCGCTCCAACTATTAAAATTAAGCTTCGTCTCCTAGCACCTGGCAGAAAACTGTGAGGATTAATTAGGTAACATTTGTGCCGTGCTTTGAAGATAACAAATGCCATATAAAGTGCTAGGGATTTTCAGGTGTCATTTTTTGCCCTCTCTTCCTTATGAATCCCATTAATAGTGTTTTTGTCTTCTTTTTATAGTACCTCCTACGTGCTTCTTGAGTAGGTGGTACTTCTTTAAACTTCTTGAAAACCTAATTTTTAGTGGGGGATTATGTAGCATATGCTTTGCTCATGCCCTTAACTTCTGCAGTCAAATGGGCTCATTCAGAAGTGATGTCTGAAACATTATTTCATCAGCAGCTTGTTTATATATTGAGCCAGTGCCTGGCTTGAAGAGAGAGAGCTTCACATTCATAATAAGGAGAAAGTTCTTTGTCAGCATTAGTAATTGACCCTCTTACAGTCAATTGTTAATTAGTAAATAGTTGCACAGGTTTTCCTTCACGGAGTATTTGAAACCCAGTGATAAACCATACAATTAATTTGCTACACAGAGCCCTTAAGAGCATCCTTGAGTATAGACTATTATGCCTGTAGCTTAAAAGCCAGTGTTTAAGAACAATATGAACAGTAGAGTCTAGTCAAATCTTGACGTCTCCATGGTATTTTTCACTATCTTCTATATTTGGAAAGTGAACATGGCAAGCACCACGTTAAGTGAAATGCCTTATTTGTAGCATTCTTTAGCCTAAGTTAAAGAGTACCAAGACACTCTGTGTCGGGATTTTAAATTGTCTTTCTTTGAAAGCAAAAGAAAATATGGCACTTGCCATTTGCAGATATGACCCCCCACAACACAATGTCAGTAGTGCTTCAGCTTTTTGTTGCTGGAATGGCTTGAGGTGAGAGTTAACTGATCTGGGTTATGTACAGAATAACACTGAGTTCTTCCACAGAGCTTGTGAGAGATGAACAAATGTCAAGAAGTGTCCGGTGGGCATGTCTGTTGGGCAAAACCGTGGTTTTCAAATGCTGTTAGTCTGCCAGTGCAGGAGTTGTTGATCTTCCAGTGTGTCTGCTGGAGCGCTCCTCACCTGCCCATCCCATGCTGCTGTAGGCACGGAAGTTGCTGCTCCCCACTGAGACCGTAGATGGCTTTTTGGATCTGTCACACGTAGCACTCTGCAACCTTTGTGCTGGGGGTCCTCAGTGGGTTGCAGTTTGGGAACCCCTGCAGAGGTGGCTAGGGGATGATGGTTTTGTGGTTCCAGTGGGATTGCAGAGGCTACTGCAGGGGCCACCTCAGTTGTGACCCCTGAAGTCTGAGACCCAAATGCTACCCTTTCTCTTCCTCTCTCATTCAAATAACAATTTCTTACCAGGCTTCCTTGAGGTACCTTTGGGTAACAGAGAGTTAGGGTAACCCTCACCTGATTTGATTAAAATGTTTCTACAGCTATTTTAGATATTAATCATGAATGAAAAAAAGGGACTGTCCTACTTATCACTATCCATTTCGGAAAGCATTTGTTACAAATGGCTCAGTGATCAAAGCAGTACAACCCTGAATGTAAATAGCAGCAGAGGGAGGGCTCCTGAGTGAAAAGCAAGCAATTATGGCACAAGGTCAAGAGTGGTTTGTATTATGAACAAGGAAGATAAAACATCTGCAGTCAAACTGTGATTGTTGTAAACAAGGGGGCTTTGGATTTGAACATCTTGTATTTTTAAGTGAGAACGAACTGGGGGGAAGGAAGCAACAGATCAGTTTCTCTTTTCGCTTGCCTGGAGATGACTTAGACCTGGTATTTTCAGTATGTGAAACGCTGTCTGCACCACAGGACCTGGCTGTGCCACTGGCTGATCTGCAGGTTTATAAACCTCCATCACCACAAACAGATTCTTTCAAATCTGCCTTCTGAAGTTACGTCTACATTCCAACACAGGGCTCATTTTGGAAACTGGGTAGGAAAGGGAAGGTGAAATTCTGTCTTCTTGTTGGGATTTCTTGTCTGTTTCCCCCTCTCTCCCCATTTTAATGTGGCAGATGAGACCCTTGTTTAGAATGTGAACTACTCCCCTTCTAAAGAAGTTAATAATGAAATTAAATTCAGTCACCTCCATTGCTGGTTGGAATTTTGAGGCAGTTTTCAACTACAGTCCTATAAAATGCCGTGTCAGACACAATCTGTTTCATATGCACAGGGTTGCTCATTGATCATATTTACAGTGGGTTGAATGCTGTTGTCCCAAAATGAGACTGACACCAGTGGGTGGCAAAGCTAAGACAGAAATCAAAGTCAATGTCTTACTTAAAAGTGGGCTTTCAAAACTGTGGTCAAGTGTTGCAAAACTGCTGCATCCCTGCCAAGCAACAGTTGTGCTGGAACCAGCATTGTGTGCAAGTCAGCCCCAGCTATTCGTGATGAATAGTGTGCAAATTGTCTGCCTAATTATACATGTGCTAGTGTGCGCATAAAAATTGTGTGTTGACATATGGATTCGGGCACCTAAGCACTGTGTCAGCAGCATAACCATTTATATTTTTCATGCATAATTTGTGTCCAGGGATATATATATTTTATGCTCTTGAGCTGGAAATAGGAAATAGTTTTTCTGTCCGGTGTATAATGCTACGCTTCTGATAGTTCTTCCTTATTTAATTTTGATTTCTATTTTCCGGTTAAAAAATGTGTGTTTTCATTGCCCTTGATGTAAAATAAATAAATAAGCAATTCTCCAGACATGCTGCTTATCCTTAGCAAAAGGCCATGCTGTCATGAAGCTTTTGTGGGGAGCAACTCATAAATTGAACTGGGTTCTGTGGGAACAGCAGTTAAGCATTTATCACATTTAATTTGAATAATAAATGTAAAATATGAAAATACATTCTTGTGGCTGTTTGAAAGATACTCCCTTTTTTCATTCTAAAATGAGATTCAGAGAAGAGTAAAATTTGAGAAATAAACTCTGCTTTCTCAGATCCTTGATGATTTTGAGAAAACATGGCCTGAGGGATGACCACATTTTTCAATAGTGTCAGTCCTGGAAGTATAATTAACAAATAGTTATTTGCCTATAACTCTTTGCCTCTGGGTTTCTGAAAGCTCAGATGTTTTTTGGGTACAGTCTGAAGGATTGGGGTTGTGGGGTGATTACTGCTCTTTAGCACTTGCATGTGTTCAGCAGCTCTGCAAGGAATTGCTAAAGAATAATGAAAAAGAAAAAGAAAATTAAACCTTTTTGACTGATCAGACTTCTCCCACCTAGCTTGCAGGATCATATATTTAAATACATACTTTGAAGAGCAGAGGCAGAGCTGGAACATGGGGGTTTTTGTACCTTCTACTTGAATAGCAGTGTCTCAGCAGTTTTGAACTGACTGTCTTGAGGGTTTGGATTCACTTATGTTTTACTTGAGAATCTTTCATGCATCTTAGACACTACAGTCACGTGACTGATGTGCGACCAACACCATAAAAAATTCTGTGAAAATAAATTCAGATTGCGATCTTGAGCTGGGGGAAGTCTGCAGACTGGAATTGCTGTGAGATTTGCATTTCATAGTCTGCCACGTGTAGTTTGCCTTTTTTCTGAATGCCTTTCCAGAGTTTCCTGCATCTGAGGACACCAGGTGACAGTCATGTTGTTCCAGCTCACTGAGCCAGCCATGGATGAGGACCTGTTTTGCTAGGCACTGTGCAAACTCGGCAGGAAATAAATTAGACCTTCCTTCAGTTTTATTGCAGTTTCTCATTGGCATAACTGACAGGGGTGGTACAGACATTGCATGTGATTGTGTTAATATGCCTTATACTTTAGCAGGTACTGAGGTGGGCAGCTTCTTGAAAAAAGTATGTGGAGTGTTTCTTAACTTTTCAGCAGTGGTTGTGAATAGATTTTAAAGCTCTAGGATGCTCAAGTGACAAGAAAGTTTTGCTTGTTTCTTATTTATAGACTTCCATATGTGTGAATGTAGCACTTCCTGACGCATATGAAAAGAGGCTTCCTGCCCAGGAGGGATTGTCACCTTTCTTGACCTTTTCTTTTTTTAATATGTGCTCATCTCCTCTTGTGCCCTGGATTTAAACAAGAAGCAATGTGCTTGATTGGGCAGTGCCTAGCTGGTGAGCTCTCCTGCAAAATGTATGAAGTAAATCTACCTGACTCATATCTTAAAATTATATTATAGCACAGTACATGCCAATTAGCTTCCCCTTTACTGCTGCTTTACCTGTGGGCTGTGCAGGAATATGAGCCTGATTTTCTGTGGAGAAGAAGAGTATAACTGGTTCTATAGGATTCTTTTTTCCCATGCTCTTAGTTTCACATTATAGACAGAACTAGTGGCTGTAGCCCCTGTGAGGCTGTAGCTGCTGGTACATTCATCACAGCTTTGACTGTGGAGCGGGGCAAAGCAGCTCCAGTGGCTGGGACTGGCATCTGATGGAAATGAGTGCTTGGCATCACTTGCCTTCAATGGAGCTGGTTCTTCCGGAGGCTTACCAATAAACCAGCCTCTTGTTTATTCCTGGATAGGGTCTTGATTCATTTCAGCAGGAGTAAGCTGGAGAGTTCAGAACTACTTAATTCTTATCAGTTTGCAAACACCATGTAGCACAAATGTGAACTGGGAGGCGATGAACTTTTCCGCTCAGCCGATAACCTCCCTGCGGTGCCTGCCTTACATGTGCAGGCAGAGAGTTTTTGTCCAGGTCTACCTTTGGCTTGGACCTTTTGGGTTTTATAACCGGGAAAGGCTGCCACATTAATCTTAATTAAAGGGAGATGGTGATTTATTTGGCAGGGCTGACTGGTGTGCTCATGTGCACAATACAGTGCCTTTCCTGGTAGGTTTTGGTCTAAACCATAGGAACAGAGAGAGCTGCTGTAGTAAAATTGTGGGAAAATGGGTAACATGAATTTATTTGATACCTGGAGAGGAACTGGGCAAAGTAGCAGTGGATATATGCAATGTGACACGTGTCTCCCTCCAAGTGCCTGCTGTTGTGCCAGCATAGCGAGTTTTCTGTTAGTGGCAACACTGACAAGGCAGTAGTTACAGCTGTCATTGTTTCCAGAATCCAATTTTTCAAAAGGTTTATAGCTCTGCCATTACAAGGAAAGGGGGAAAAAAGGAAAAGAAGAAAAGTTACTGAAATGGGTGAAACAGCCTTTCCATCTGGAAGATGCCTGTACTTAGAACTATAGAATGGTTTGGATTGGAAGGGGCCTTAAAGATCTAGTTCCAACACTCCTCTTCTGACCTATCAGTAAAAACTGGACAGATGCTTTAAATAAAGTTCCTAATACCATTTGGTATCATGTTGAAAGTGGCTTTTGTGGCTTTTTTTACTCCAATTATTTCTTTTTAACACAGTTCATAGACTAAAGTATCCTTAATCGAGTCCATTTCCTTAAACTACAAACCACCTGTAGTTTCACTTTTTTGCTGTGTTCAGCCTTACTTCAGTTAAGGCATAAATAAAAATATAAGACACTTCAATAGTTACAAAAAATTGAAGTGAAGGGAAAAGTTTCTAAATAAAGAATAAATTTATTATTATATAAATTATTCAGGATTAAATAGATCTGCCCATAAGTCAAAGTTAGATTAATTCCTCCTGTGCCTGAAGTAGGAAAGCTGAGCTCTGGATATCTGGATTTAGAAGAATGTGAGTCTTTTGGTCAAACTAAGGCATCAAGGACGTTTATGCTGAAGGTAGGGGTGACTTGCAATTGTGTACTTTTCCTTCTCACAGTTAGACCATTTGGTCAGCAAAGGTCAGTGGTGGAAATCCTGCCTGTGGAGTGGGGTAACTTGTTCACTTTTAGATTTCATGTTACAAATGTATATTCTAGTAACTTTAAATAACCAAATATGCCCTGGTTGTTTTGAGGATGACCTCCATTTCAGCTCAGCAGCTTTCCATTGCCCTGTGTGTCCCAGGACTCCCCGCATACTGCTGTCTTCTCCACATTTAAAAACTTCTGGCACTTATAAAGTCTTTTTCATAGGTGCAGGTTTTGTTTCTGTGCCTCAGTGACTGTGGTGTTTTCAAATAGCTGTATTTGTAATGAAGTGTGTGCCTGGGGCTGCAGTGTCCTGACTTTGATTGGCTTAGTCCCTCCTTTGAATGCTGCATATTGTAATATATGGGATGGATATAAGGAAAACAGCCTCTTACTTCTTCACATCCACCCTGGACACATTTTCCAGCCCATCTGGAGTGAGGCACGATCAAAATCAGTTCTGTAATTAAGAAAATGTTGAACCTCTTGTGTGTGTTAGGCAAATGAGCTAGAGCTTTTAGCCAAGCAATTAAGTGTTAAGGTTTAGTGTAAGGTGAATGGAAACTAGATGATTTCTCCAGCTGAGCTTCCCATAATCATTCCATTAGCATGACTTCAGTACAGTGTATAAGGGAGGCAGCATAGCCTGATGGATAAGATTATTATTATTATTATTGAATACTATTGCAGTACGAATGAGCAGTAGAAGCCCCAGCTGAGATTATGGTCATAATTTGATAGGAGTTTTACTTTACGACAGACAAACTTTGCTATGGAAGGGTCATGATTTAAATAGATCAAAAGATGCAGTAAAATAATTTCTTTGCATAGATACAGAACTGAGATGCAGAGAGATTAAATGGTGTGTCTTCCATGTGGCCAGTGGAAGCCAAACTTGATCTTCTGGCAAAGACACTGCTCTGTGTGTGTGATACAGGATGGACACTGGGAGACATAAGCCCCATTCCACTTCTAGAGGGTGTGTGGGAGAGGGTTGTGCTTAGTGCTGTAATGTGGATGCTGGAATACTTGCATATTCTGTTCTCATTTCCTTTGTCTGCTCTGTGTCAGTGTGGGTTATTTTAGCTTCGTGGCTCTCACTGTCTGTAGTGGGATATCAAAGTACTCGAGTTTGCAGCGTATTTTGAGATCTAGGGACAAGAGTGCTCTCGAAGTGGCAATTTTCTACTTCTCTTGTTAGAGTACATTAAATTTATATAAGAATTTTTTTCTGATTATCTGACTAGGGAACAAACTTCTAAAGGGGATGGCATCTTAACCAAAACTGTATTTCTTGATGTTGTATTTATCTCTCCACTTAAGGATGTGTGTTAGGAATGGTGTTGGTCCAGTTTCAATAAATCATGTGCATGGCTTTTTTTTTTTTTTTTGGCTTTTGCTGATCAAATCAATATGATAGTTTATTTAAGGCAGTGTGTCTCAAGATTATAGAAAAACGTTGAGGCAGTTTGCAAAAGCAGTTTGTCATTGTATTTTGTTTCTCCGCATGGGAGCTGTTACTGATGTTTCCGGCTTTGTGTTTCTGTAGGCATTCTTGCCAGCATTCGTGTACTCCTTGAAGGTGTCTCCACTCATTGAAAAAATAAGTGATCACAAGGATTTTAAGAAGCTTCTCAGGACACGAAATAACATACTAGTGCTGTATTCCAAATCTGGTAAGTCCTCCTTTTATTTTTTTAATTTCTTATTTTTTTTTTTTATGTCACAGCTTGTTGTGACACCAGCAAAGTGTGCACCAAGGGGCTTTTACATGACTACAAGGGCTTATTTGGGACTGGTGTCCTTTGTTTTAACTCAGAGGCTCCTGGTGTTTCAAGATTGGAGTCATCTTGTTTCAGCCCTCTAATTGCTCTGTCACATTGGCAAAAATGTCCTTTATTCTGGCTTTGTCTCCTGAAATGGCTCTCTGTAGTAAGAGCTTTCTGGTGCGCTTATCACAGTATTTGCAAGTTTTGATTTTCTGGTGACACTGAAAGGCTTAATGAATAGTTACAGTACTGAAATCAATCTATCTTTGCTTCTGACAGCTTTGAGTGTCCCATGGTTGTCTTTCAGCTTTAATTAACAAAATATAAAAATAAAAAATGAACTGTTGTGTAAGAGGGAGAAATGACTCATCTCATGTTAGACCACCTGTCCCCTTGAATCTTTTTGTTGTCTTGTCTTTCCTTCAGACTCTCCTTTCTGGCTGTTTACTTACTTGTTTGCTCTTCCTTTATCTCTGCCCTGCTCTGGCTGTACTGTTTCCTAATTTGTTTTGGTGTGTTGTTTTGTGTGACACCATGTAAAATGAATAAACTATCTTTAAACTTCATACACAAGTGCAGAATGCTATTGTGAATGTGGAATTCATTGGAAAGCAAGAAGTAGAATGTGTCTCTAAGATTATTTTCTTTAGTGCTGTATTGTTTTTGTTGTTGCTTCCTCTTCCTTTCCGTAGGCAAGCTGTACAAGATAATGCTTTGTTTGGGTATTGTGTCGTCCTTTTCTGACCTGTTGCAAAGGTCTTATCTAAATTAAACACAACGATGGTAGAGTTGCTCTGGGTTTATAATGTATCAAATGGGAGCAGTATATGGTGACTAATATCCTCTTGTTCCCATCGCCCCAGTATCACAGAATTTTGCAGACAAAGAGGTGCAGGGGCTGGAATAATTAACTTTGTTTCCTAAAGATTATTCTGAAACAGTTAAAATTATATATGTGACTTATTATTTTGTTAAAAGACTTGTGTTTTGCTATAGTGGGAAACTTTGAGGGCTTGAACTTGGCCAAATGGTTTTGTAGTAACAGGTTCAAAGTAAAAACCATAAAAGGGTTTCTAATACCTTTTGATTTTGAAAGGAGCACTTTAGATAAAAAGACATCTGTATTATTCAGCTTCTTAAAGGGAAAATTTTCTTTTTTACGCTTAATATTTTAAGTGGTGATTGCTTTCATTTTTAGCAGCATAACCAGAACACTTCAGCTGTGACATTCATCTAATAAATGTTGCCCTATAGGCATTGTTCAAAAGCCATGTTATGGAGATTTCTTTTTTTTCTGTTTTTGTTATTTAATTGGTTGGCTTTAGCAGTCTAAAGCGTTGCATGCAGAGCTGACTGTGGGATTAATGTTTCTTCCTAGAACAGTGATCCTTTTACAATTAGAATTCTGTCACCCAGAAAGAGAGGAGGGGAAAAAAAGAGAGGGGAATTTGGAGGTGCAATTCTAATCCCAGATATGCATCCCCTAGCTGTGATGAGATGTTGGCCAGCATCTGATCATGCTGCTGGAACAAAGGCTTTGCTTCCCAGCTGAGCAGAACTAGGTGACACTTTCTATCTCATTCAGAGAACTCATTGGTTTTGGGAGGTGTCCTCATTTGTAGGTGTTTAGTTCACCTTACCAGCTGGGTGTCCAGCCAGGGCTGCTCAGCTACTGAGTTTTCTGGGACAAGTGGTGCCTGAATGCTTCTATTTTTAGAATTGTGTTTGTCAAACTGTTCCACATGCGGAGAATTCCCCCACGTGTCCACGTCCCTGTTGGGGAGAGGTAGCAGTGGTATGTTATTGGTAGTGGGGGTGGGAGAGTTTCTTGAGAGCTCACGTGTGTGGGTTGGTGTCTCTGATGGCACCAGGCCCAAGCAAAGGCTGTCAAATACAAAGAAGCTGTTTCTGGCTCAGGGGATTGTTGAGGCAAAAACTGTGTAGGTTTAGAGGTTATTTGAGGGGGTATCCCTCAAATATCCCAAGGACTCTACTTGTCTGCTCTGATATCTACAAGCCATCACATTCTCAAATGCTGGAGGCAAGATATTGGTCTATAAAATCATTTGGTCTGACCCAATGTAGCCATTCTTACATTCAGTTTGTTGAAGCAGTTGTGGAGATCTGGAAGAGGCCCTGGGTTTCTATTTTCTGTTTATCAAGGAAGGAAACAGTTCCTGTTAGATTTTTGGGGGGACTGATACTTTTTTGTCCCACTATATTTTTCTCTCTTCTGTTTATTTTTAATACCATTTATAAGACTCTTTTGGAATGGAAGTGTTTTGCAAAATCTACACATGTGGCATGGCATTATAAAAATCTCTGTTGGGTATCTGTGATACAGCCAGTTCTTGGAAGGACCTTTTCAGGGTGCTCCTCAGGACTGTTGGTTGGGATGTCTCCAAGGGTTATTTAAGAATAAAGTGTGCTATTTTCTGTGCATGACAGGGGTAGAATTAGGGAGAGTTAGGCTGAATGCCTTGCCCTTAAAGCTGATGGAAGTCCTAAATGAAATTGTTCTAATTAGCAGGCAATGGCACAAACTGGTTCATGCCCAGCCATAGGGAAAAGGCAATGTTGGGATGGAAACTTGTTTGCAGGAAAGGATACAGTATAGCTCCATAAATGTAGCTTGGGGAGTGTACCTGGAGGTATGAATTTCTGCATTGTTTAAGGGGAGAGAGGAAAGGAGCCACCCAGCTTCAGCTGCAGGCAGCTTTCCTTCTAGTTTACAGAAGGTTTTACTGATCCCTGTCATACTGGTTTCTTCAAATTAGACAAAAATGTTCTTCTGGTGCTTCAGAACAAAGAAGCACACCATTGTGTTCTACTATGTGGAGTAGTAATGCTGTTGTTTGTTTATTATTTTATTTTATCTTCCAGCTGCTGCTGCAGAAAGCTCACTCAGGTTATTGTCCAGCGTGGCCCAGGAGGTGAAAGGACGAGGTACTATTGGCTGGATAGACTGTGGGTATGTGTCACATTATTTTTCTTCTTTTTTTCCGCTCTATCCTTTTGGCTTTTATTGCTGACTTATTTTTTTTGATGTCTCTGAAACTTTTTGCCTTTAACCGAATCCACATCATTCTGTGCAGTTTCTTCTGTAGGGAGCCTATATCTTACTACTCTCTCTTCCTTTGGACCGGTGGTGGGGAATAATTCTTTTCCTTATGGCTGTTGCCACTTCTCTGACAGGATGTTTTTCACCCTGAAGCTGGAGACCTCAGCTAGCATCACCTTTCATAGGGGACACTGTGTAAACTCTGCCCTGGCTTTTCCACAAGCCAAGGGAGGAGGAGTTCCACATGTTGTGCCTCAGCTGGAGGGCAATGCAGTTCTGCTCTGACAGCAAATGTTGCGTGAGCAGTAAGGCTGTTTGCTTCGTTTTGAAGTGTCCACTCCTTAGTTTTTAATGTGAAGGCAGGGAAACTTGTTTTTATGAAGGTTGTGTGTGTGTAGGAATGAGCAGGTGTATGCTTTCTGGTTTGCAGATGTGAAAGCCTCCACTGTGGTTCAGCACAACGACACATTGCTTTTGGTTTTAGCTTGTATATCATAGTGCCTCTGCCTCTTCAGCTTTGAGAGCTTTGCCTGCAGGTGGCAAGTTCCCCTGCCTGTGCTTCAGAGGAACAGCTTGCTGCCTACCTGTGTGTTTGGGTGGATTGCCATGGTATGAACAGATTGTACGCTGCACACAAATGTAAAGTCAGCTCTGCACATCATGTGTCTCCCTTAAAATTGTACTTTTGAAACTAACCCTCATCCATCAAGCAGTGACCCAGAATAAGTAATTGGTAAATAAAAGTTAATGTGTTTCTGTGCTTGGCTAACCTGCTGTGCTCTCCCCCTGCCACCAGGCAGGTATCTCTCCCGTGGAGTCCTCTGCTTCTGCCTTCTGTTTGTGTTCTGCTGGGCTCATCCAAGTGCACACACATTGTCATCTCTGCCCAGCTGATGGGCAAAGTGTTCCAAGTCATTATCTGGCAGAAAGCAGGACTGTTCCTTGGAGGTCAGTGAAGCCTGTACCACTTCCCACCTGCTGCAAAGCCAGCAGGTAAATTGTATTGACCCTAATGAGGTGAAGGTTGTGTGGAGATCTGGCATACCTCTGAAATCCGTGAAAACCAATGTTGTTTTCTGACAAAAGCACTGATTAATAATTTTTGGTTGTCAATAATGAGGGCTAACGAATAGGATACTGAGCCAGTTGCTTGACTTCAGTTTCTAATCACCCCCTTTTCTGACTACTGAGTGGTCGCCACCTTTTTGTGTCTTTGGTTTTAGGCTACTTGTGTTGGCGGACTTACTGTTGACTCTGTGTATGTATGTGATGTGTGTATACAAGTGCTGGAATGATGAGGCTGTTCATCTGGCTCTTCAAAATGCTGCTCTAATATAACTAAGCAGTAACCATGTCCAGAATTCTTCTAGTTCTTGGTTGGAGAAAGAAAGGTTCTGTGTTTAGGACTTCAGTTTGAAATCGATGGAAGTTTGGCGCTTAGTTCAGCGGGCCAGTCTCCACTCCTGCGTTTGTTAGTGATTGTGATGGGGAGAGAAATGTATTGTTTGATTTTGCTGTAAAATGAACTTCAATTCATCAAACCCTAATATGCTCTAAATTTACAAATGTCGGCACCTAGACCAAACTTTTGTTATGGAAGTTACTTGCGAGAAATATATTTTCAAGTCTCTCCAGGTAGTGCTTTAATATGTTTCATAGCAAGCTTGGTATTTGCAGTGCCTTTCCTCTGACCACAGTGGGGAAATATTTAAGTTAAGCTTCCTGTATCTAATGAAAGGTGAGTTAATCCCACTCCTGCCAGAGTGGCTCAAGCTGTTCTCCCTCTGCAAGTGTGCTGGGAAGCTTATTTGCAAGCCTTTGTGCCGAAACAAGCAGCCTGGTGGGGGTCATGCAGTAAGAGGTTGGGAGACCAGAGAATAGATTAGTAGGTTCCCAAAATTGGCTTTAATGCCAGTACAACGAGATTGCCACTTGCTGAGTGGCAGGCAATGGCCAATATGCTGTAACGTGGCAGTAGGTGTAGTTCTCTGTTGAGAAGAGTGAAGCAGTGCTTTCTTTCAGATCACTTGTTTGGGAAGAACCTGGAAAAAATAGCTGGGCGTTTTTTCAGAGATGTCCTTCTATTCCTTTCATCGTTCCTGCAAACTTGCCGTATGGTGCAAGGTGAGCTGGAGGACTGGATTGTTGTGGTAAAGAAGGTCTTGGTGGATACAAAAAACCCCCTCAAACAAATAGTTTGAGCCTGAACCAAGTTTTGTGGTTGATTTGCTTGCTGAGCTTTTGAAGCATTCTGAAATGAATCTCAAGTGTTGAGGTAACTTTTAAACAATTTTTTTTTCTTGAAAGGCTTTTTCCTTTGCTTATTGTTTTGGGTTTTTTTTAATTGTATACAGATGGCTGAAAACTGCTGCCCACCTCGTTGCAATGGTAATACCAGAGAGGCTGCAGTAGTGCTGTCTGTCACAGGTCACGAAGGGCTGGTTGGCTCAAGCTATTCTCCTGCTGCAAGTGTGCTGGGGAGCTTATTTGCAAGCCTTCATGCCGAAACAAACAGCACACAGATGCAGGGATATTTACAGCACAGGCTCAATTTGTTTTACAAATACTGACAAGAAATGTCTGCTGTTTGGCAGCAATATTTAGCAGAAAATTTTGGCTTTGCTCTCTGCATCCCACTGTACTGGGCTTCTTTGCCTTCAGCTCCAAGCATTGGCAAGGCTGGCATACATGCAGAGTTGTGGTTTGTGTCTCTGCTTCCCTGTGGCGGTGACGGCAGTCCGTGCCTTTTCTTTCTTTATCGATGGTGCTTTTTTTGTTTCTTGTCATTCTCCTTCCCATCAGGAGAAAGCAAGAGCACACTGCTCCACTGATGGAGATCATTATGGATTGCTGTCTCTGCAGTGTGTTCTGTATTTCATACAGCGGAGGGGAGTGTGCAGGTTTGTGGCTGGAAGGGGCTGCCTGAATGGCTGGTTTGCATGGAAACTGTGCTCCTTGGCCTTGGCTTCTGTAGGGTCTGTGGTATGAGACACAGGTTAGACCTGAGCTTTCAGTTCCGGGTTGAGTAGTCTCAGGGAGACCAGGGAAGTTAGTTTTTCAGCATAATGTAGCAGAATACTTGGGTTTCTTGTTGAGACAGTTAGTGTGGACTAGAGCAGGTTGCTGCTTATTTTGTCACTTTGAGGCAGGGTAGCTGAGCTCCCCAGAGTGCCTGGGAAATGTGGGGCTGGGAATGCCAGGTGCCTGCCTTTCCTGCTCAGTTGGACTCACTGGTGCTAGCAGCATGCTGGAGTGGGGCCATGTGAGCATGTACCCAGGGACACCTCTGCATGTGGCACTGCAGATAAGGTCCTTATTCAGGAGATTTCAGTCCTTTTGACACCTCCTTCTAGACATGAAGGGGCAGCACAAGAATTGCTTGCAGCATTGAAGTGGTCACTGCTCGCTGCTGTGTTCTGAGATAGCATATGTGTCTCTGTACACAGTAAGACATGAAGCTACTTCAGTTGTGAATAAAAGACTCACCAATAAAGTACAAAAATACATTTTATTTTAGCCTTTCCTTGCTGAGGCATTTGATGTTCCATGAATGGCGGTGTGAGAAACAAAGGAATACTGAATTAATCATGCCTGGTAAGTTGCCTGGTGTTGGGGATAGAGCACAATATTGCAGGTTGCTAAATCTTCACTATTCCAGAGATGGATCAGTCATCTTAGGAGTAGGAGTTTGGGACTTGTGTCTGGGGAGACGCCACATTAGTTACAGCCACTGTTCCTGGCTCTGCGAATGAGTCACTCCTTGTTACTTTGTCGTGTTACAAAAGGTGTTTCTGTTTTCCAGGCAACTGGGTAAATATTGCCTGATTCATTAGTCGATGTTTAGAAAGAGTTTGGAGAACTTTGAAAGGAAAAATTCTGCAGCAGCATGAAAGAGTACTCTTTAGGGCATTCAGATACTGTTGGAATGGGCATGTAAGAAAGCAGGGGGCTGGGCTATTTATTGAATTATTTTTTTAGTTGTAGGCTGATAGAAATTTGGAAAAATTAAGGGCATCATTAAGGGCATCATAGGGAGTTGAAAGCTTAAGATGTCTGCGAAAAATAAAATGTTGTGTCCTTTTGTGAGAAACTGACGGCTGCTAACTCTAACAGAAGGTTGGGGTTTGTGCTGCATCCCCCCACGTCTCCCAAAACCTCCATCTTTTGAGCTGTGGTACAGCTGAGGGTAAAGCATTGATGTGGTCAAGTAAAAGAGGAGTTTTGAGAAAAATAGAAACTCCTGGCAAATCCTTATGGTGGCAAGTAAAAGGTAAGAAGTGAAGTGCCTGGGAACACAAAAAGATGGAATTGCCTCTTGAGTGAAAGCCAAAGGTTTTGTTGCTTATCTTTAAAGCAGACAAAGCTCAAGTCCCCAATTTGTGATGTCCTGAGGTCTGGTTTTGAAGAATAATCCTTATAAAGTTACTCTCTAGCCTTCTTGAGTGGGTTTTGTGATAGACAACACTGTGGCCAAGGATGTTACTTGGAAGAGTGTAACTAGTTTGGGTGAAGTGGAAAGAAAGTAAAATGGCTTTGTTTAAGAGAGGAAAATGTGTTTGGCAGGTTATAAAGCGCACTGTGGTCAGATGCAGCTTTGAAGAGCTTGTAAGTAGCTCCTTCCATCCTGAATATGATTTAGTGAACACTTGTGGGTTTTCTTGTTAATGAATTGTTTTGAGCTTTTTATTAACTATAACTCCTGCCCAATTGTGGATTGGTATTTCCAAAAAAACACCCATTTCTTTGGCTCTGGGTAATTATTCTCTGCTCAAACTTGCATGGTTCCCTTTGCTGTAGGTCCCAAACATAAACAAAGCTGTGTGATTTCCATCTGCTGTGATAGCGCGTGTGCTTGGCTTTAGCACATCAGACTGCTAGGAAGAGGAAATGCCATCTGGATAAAATGTCTGACTAATTTTCGTTTGGTTTTAATCCCACTTTTTCTGCTTTAGTGTGTCATTCTTTTAGTCCATTTTGTGTGTCATGTGTATCATTCTTGTAGTCCTCATCCCCAATAATTACTTGTTGTCGTAGCAGTCCCATGACACTTAACATAAAGGTAAGTCCATAATTTGGCTGGTAAAGGAGTCCTTTCAAGGCTATACAGCTAAACATGCTGGTTCGTGAGAGAGACAAATCTCATGGGTAGTTGTCTTTTCTGGGGTTTCCCCCAATATCTGTGTTCATCTGCCTTTTAGATGAAATCTTGCCAAAATTCTAATTTCCTAATGCATTGATACAGAAAGGCTTTACCCATACACACAATCAGAGAAGAATGTCTTTAATGGTTTGATATAGCAGGGAGAAATTTCAGAAGTAAGGCTGCTGGTACAGATGTCATTAAGTGTCATTTTGCTCTGTAGTTTTTACCTTCACTCCTATAAAGCCACTCAGGAGTAGGATTTTTTTAAGAGAATAAGTCTATTCATTTGCCTTACTTGTAGCTGAATTTTAAAGCTGATGAAAAGCTTTGAAATTGCAAATAAAAACGACCAGATCTAATTGAGAGGGAAAAAAAAAAGGAGTGCTGCTCTTGCCCTGATGCAGTGCTTTACATCCAAGTAGATTTGCAATGTCTGGAATTTCTGCCTCTTTCTATAGTAGTTTTGAAGGTGAAGGGCAGTGTCAGCTCCAGAGTGGATGGCACATAGTTTTAGGTGCCAGACTGAGGGAGGTAGCAGGGACTCAGTTTGCAGCTGGTCCAGGGGAGGAATGCAAGTGTCCCTCAGGAATATTTTGTGAGTTATACTGACAGTGTGGTCCTTGTGTGGATGCAATTTATATGGGCAAACTGTGCATTTACAGCATGGATTTTCGATGCCTTCCTCTTGTCTCTGTCATAACCTGTCTGCGTGGTTAATGCTCATTCACATTAAAACCCTTTTATTTTCCTGTAAGAGTGACCATGCAGGAAGTGTTATGCCAGTCCGAAAAAGGTTCATTTTTTAAGTAGGCTCTCAGTTCCTAACATAAACCCATTCAGTTTGGTGTATTGCATTAGTTGAGAAATGCAGATAATGTAACTAAAATCCACAGTAGTGGTTGGATGTATGAGCCTGGGCTCATGTCTAGTTTCATCCTAACCTAAATAGTGAGTATTCCATGTGTTTTGCCTAGAATTGCTCATTAACTGAATCTTCAATGTTGCTGCTTTTCAGACCAAAATGAAGGGTTTGCAAGCTAAGATTTAATGTAAAGAAAGTTTCCTCCATTTTCCTGCATCCAGTACTTTATTTAAAGCATGTTCCAGCATCCATCCTCTCCAGGCCTATAGTGCAGCTAAAAGTCATAAAGCGGGCACCAAAGGAACAGGACAATGTGCTGCAGTGTCTGTGTATCTGTGGGTGACACGTTCAAAACCTGCTTTTTTGAGGTTCTTAGATTAATATGAACTCAAAGACAGTGGTAGTCACCTTGTGTCCCAGGTTAGGGCAGTGTTCCCCTGTGCCAGGTTGTGAGTTAGTGGAGGCCTGATGAGGAAAGATGCTGCTTTGCAAACAGTTTGAGTGTACGGTGGTTTTAGAAGTATCTGCAAAGCCTTTGGTGGCTCCTGTGAATGTGTTCACCTTATTTCTGTGCAGGTGTGTGGGCTGCCAAGTGCCTCTTGCTAATTTGTGTTTCCGTGGAAAGTACCATTCATTAATAACTTCTTGACTTTCTGCAGGGCTGGAGCTTATAATTTTCCCCCTTAATTGTTTTTGCTTGACGATATGACAATACCTCTTACCTTTTTGTCTTGGTTTTCTTTCAGCTTCTTGGCTTGCTCTTGCTTGGTAGTAAGAATTCATCTCATGGGTTTTAATTTTCAGAAAATACTTCTTTTTAATCTCATTCCTATAGATTCTTGGCCTCTCTAATTGACTAATGGGCACAGGGAGTCGTTTGTATTGGGTGACAAGTGGTGCTGGGTCTCCACAGCACATGGATTATTCTGTTTGCATTCCTGGCACGTTCCAGGGGAGCATTTGGAGCAGAAGACTGCAATCACCTTGCAGGTCATAGGGGGAGCTTTTGCTGTATTCTAGGGGGTAAAATCAGCCCTAAATTCAGATGAGACTCTGTCCTGTTTGTCTGTTAATCCTTATCTTTAATTCTTTCCATCAGTATATTTTCTGGGTTTGGTTTTCACGCTCCCCCGTCCCTTAAAAGATTCAAGCTTTTCATCTGCCGCACTGTTTGAGTGGCTCCTTTGTTCTGTGCTATGGAAACCTGTTGCTATTGTTACTTCTTATAAAAGATAATTTCCATCAGGAACCTAGAACAGGAGCAAAATGGTGTTTGTTTTCCAAGACAAATCTTGTATTTAAGCTTCCTGTGCTGATTATTTCTGCATCCATTTCTCCTGGGTCCTGTTCCTATTTTGGTGCCTGCAGGTTCTTAAACCTCACTCAGGAGTGGAGTATCAAAGTGCCTGTCTGCACCAGTAGCTGAGTATGGGTTTTCTATTTGAGTAGATGGAAGCCATTACCACACAGCTCTTTGGAGAAGTGCTTTTGCAAGCCAGGCTGATGGTTTGAGAAGTGATTTTTTTTAATTTTTTTTTTCTTGTTTCTAATTTCAGATCTGTCTCAAGAGAGAGTGAGTACAGAAAGGTCTGGGATCCTTACAGAGTATAAGGAGTCTTACAGTTCTTATATACTGTCAGCAGCAATAACTGTGGCAGCTGCTGTCCTGGGATGGGAGGGGAGGAGTGAGGATGATGGGGAGGCAGGCAATGCCTGCAGTCTGAGAGGAGGAGAGTTGTGCAAGAGTCGATATCTTTTTTGTTTGGTCAGCAAAGTACACAAACTGCTGTATTGTAAATGGATCACACAGTCTTTGTTGGAGGGTGGGATCAATGACTACAAGGAGCATAGTCAAAATCCCATATTGTCCCCAACAATGGCTAATGAATTGCATTTTTGATTCTGAAACCTTGCAGGAGCACATCTGACTAGATCTGACTGATTTCCTCTTTCAGATTAGGTTTGCAAGTGCAAATGCGTTTTTTATTTTTAGGTGGCTTGAGGACATTTTTACTGCTGACACCCCTTTTGCTGCTGTTTTTGGGTCCCAAGCTCGATTAGTTGTTTGGCGGGATCTCAACTCCATGCTTTTTCAGGATGTTCATCAGTCTTTTGTCTAGAGAGGGTATTCTGTGGAAGGTAGCCAGAGGGTATTTCAGAGACTGTGCATTGGGTTGGGAAACTTTCTTTGATAATTCACTTCTGATGGCTGGGCTGAAATTGCAGTTGAAATTCCCTGAAGTCATAGCTGGAGTTGTTCTCTATACGAGGGTTTTCACTGTGACATAAAAGAATGAAAGCACTTAAATGATAGAGACAAGAATGAGAGATTGTGCTGGTAAGAAGATGATAGCTTTGACTAGTACCTTCCAAAGCTTTTCCAGTGTTGGGAGGCTTGGTGGGTAAGCAATCCTGTTTCTGCTCTGCCATATTACCATGCTCTTGAAGCCTGTTCCTCTTCCTTACCTGCTCAGTTTTGTCTCTTCCAGCTATTGGGACAGTGACAGTGTTTGTCTGTTCAGCCACTGATACAACAGAGCCTCCGCTGCATTAGAGTCTACAGGCACAACTGTGATACAAGGGATGCTAAAGCATAATTTACATGATTTTTGAGCCCTGTTTCAGATGGGCAGATGTACAGATAAAAGAGAAAATCTGTTTTGAGATTGTGAGGTCTGTGGTTCGCATGTGGTTATATGATATGCTGATAGAGGAATGAGATAGTTCTTGTGCAGGCAGATTTACTGACCTCGTTGCTTAAATTGGTTCTGTCAGCGTTTTTTTATTATTTCTCTTGTGCCTGGAAACACTGTAGGTGTGGGTAAAAAAGAAAGCTGGGTGCAGTCTGCATTGCAAAGTACTGGAGAAGCCAGCACACTGACAGTAAAGTGATGTGGCCACACAGCACGTGCACACGCTGCTGTTACGTTGGCAGCTGGAGACCCAGACGTTTTTCCAAAGAGGGGAGCTGACAGTCATTCCAGATCCTTCCTCCCCAGGGGCTGATGTAGTCGTGGGGTCTCTTCTTCATGAGAAGCCAGTGGGCAGCATTACATGGTAAGGGAAATAATTAGGAAGCTGCAAAAGGTTTTATTTGTGCTCATGAAAGAGAATGTTGCTGAGGTTGTTTGGTCTTACCATGCTCCTTCAGGCCCTGTCAGGACAATATCTGAATTTGCCCCAAGGAAGGCTTTTTGCACTGCCACCTCCATGCACCATTTCTTACTTGGGATCCATCCAGCTTGGACTTGTTTTATTTTTAGAAACCACTGTGGACTTAACTGCAGCCAAACTCCTGGGTCTTATTTTGTGTTCCTTCTGTCTAGTTTTATCCTCTGTTCTTTCTCTCTCCAAATTACCTTGACACATTGCTGCAAAAGCCTTTTTCTCTGTTGCTCCTGCCACTGGGGACTGCCATCGGTATCTGATCTGCTTCTCCATCCTTATGATCATGATCTTCCAGGCTTGTGGGCAGCCTTGCACAGGCAGAGCATCTTGTGCTGCTCCTAGGAATGCCTGTGACACGTCCCCTTCAGGTGCTGGTGAGCCAAAGAAGGCCTGATCTTCACAAGTCCCTTGCCTTCCTCCTGCCCTGGTAACAGCTGGCTGCATGGACTAAGGGATAATTTGTGCATGCTAACACTGACAAGGGACCCCAGAGGTTTACAGGGAGTGCTTCAGTTGGGCTTCCTGCCAGCTGCATTGTAACCCCAAATGACAGAAATGTGTCCCAGTAGAGGGGATGGGCATGAGAATGGAAAGGGCTGAAGTATTCCTGCGATGCACGCTATCTTTGTTGTTATTTAGACATCTTGCTTAGTTAGGTTGACTTGGATCTTTCATTTTATTGTTCTTTTTACCAAGCTGCCATATGTCTTCGCTTCTCCAGCAAAGGCACGTTTTGGAGCCCTGCTTTGGTTTTGTGGGAAGGGGAGCGTGGAGAACATGCCTGTGGGAGTGGAAAGAAGCCGTGCTAATCGTGCCACTTAAGGTTTGACCTTATTACCGCATTGACAGCTGCTGGTTAGGTCCTTCGTGGTATTGAAAATAGGTTGATGTTTTGGATGATTTTCCAGGGAGATAATGCTGGATGATTGTAGGACTGCCTGCAGGGGTCCCTTCAGGAGTAGCACAGCAGGGACCTGCAAAGGGTCGAATTGCTCTGGATGGAAACAGCATGGGATGGCTGCTGGGGGTATGTTACTGACCTCATCCTCAAACAAGTATTTTGTGAGCCTGGTGCCTTGTCTGGAGTGGGTTGGCCTGGGTGGTAGAGTGATGATTTTGGTGGTCATTTTTGGCTTTTTTGGGTTGTGGGGTTTTTTCCTTTTTTTTTTCCTCTTTATTCCTTTTTCTTTTTTTTTTTTTTTTAAACTTTTAGTCATTATAACAAACTCTTACACTGCCTCTTCAAGTGATATAATTAAATTGCAAGAACCGGAGTCCTAATTACCCTCTCCCATGTGAGAGTTGAAGAGCTCATCTTCAGAGAGAGGCTGTTGGCTGAGATTCAAAAGAGACAAATCTCAGAGCAGGCTGCATCTGTGTTGATATTTACTCTTATTAAGAATAATGGTCATTAGCAAGTGATATCAGAGCAGGTTGCTCTTTGCAGGTTATTTTTGTCTGTCTGGAAGGAAAGGCAGAAGGGAAAGCAGAATGAGTCCATCTCTGCCATTTCTGTACATCTCCTTTTCTGCTTTTTCCAAAGAATTGTTAGTATAGTGTCTGAGCTGGTGGGTCTGGCATGTGCAAAAATCTGCACTGATGCATGAAAAAATTACTGATACATATTTAGACATTTCCTATTCTGGGAATTTGCTCCTCATCCATCCCTTGCATCAGTGCAGATAGCTTGCATAAACAGACTAAACTCTCAATGCAGTGGTGCAGAGAATCTACCTCCTAAATGGTAGGAGATACACTGGAGCAAACTACTGCTTTCTTTCCTGTGATAATGGCTGTGCATTCAGGCAGCTGTGTGAATCTCTGCAAATGTAGAAATCCTGAAAGCAGGGCAGACTTAGATTCCAATGAAACAGCTATTCTTATCTTTTTTTTTTTAATAGAAACTCATGCAAACGGAAGATGAATTGTTAGGAGTTGGAGTGGTAGAAGTTGCTATCTGCTTGGTTACTTGTGTAACTCAGTAATAATGTTTTGTAGGCTTATTCCAGTATAAACCTTGCATAACTTTCCTAACATGACTATCCATCCGGATCTCTAAATTCTTTACAGAGAGAGTGATCAGGCATTGGAATGGCCTGCCCAGGGAGGTGGTGGATTCACTGTCTCTGGAGGTTTTTTAACTGAGATTGGACATGGCACTGAGTGCCATGATCTAATAAATGGACTGGAGTTGGACCAAGGGTTGGACTTGATGACCTCTGAGTTCTTTTCCAACCCAATCGATTCTATGACAAGGGAAAATTACACTTTTTTGACCATACGGTTTTAAGTTGCAGTGAATAGGTGGTAGAAGTGGCAACAGAATTCTCTTGATACCCACTTTAATCCTCTGCTGATGACAGAACAATTGGTCTGCACATCTTGGTGGTTGACAGACCCTGTTGCTCGAAGTGGGGTTTCACCATTGCACTTGTTCACATCAGCCACCTCACATTTGCCTTGGCAAAGCTGAGACAGCCACCAATACTTGTGTATACTGGAAACATTTGGAAGTGTCTAGAAGAGCATTTACCAATGTTGACTGTGGTGTGGGCTGACTTTAGTTAGCTGTCTGGCAGCGAGCTGCAGCAGGGCCACAAGAACTGCTCTGTGCCTCTAAATCTGTCTGGGGTAACATGAGAAGATGATCTAAAAATAGTGTCTCCTCCAGAGATGCCCTGATCTTCGAGTCATTTAGGTTTAGCTCATGGGACCACTGGAGGACTGCAGGTGAGAGAAGGCAGGATGTTTCTGACCCTTGGGTTTGGTGTTGCTGCTAAGTTTCAGTACCAACTCCATATGGCAAACATGTTCTTTGGCATAACTCCAAATCCAGGGTATTTGTTCTGTAATCTAGTTTTGTTACAAGGAGACATGGTCACATTTTTCGGTTCTCAGGCTCAGATCTCCAGCCTCCTGGAGAAGCAAAAGGAGTGTTTACAGGTTACAGTGTCCAGCTTTGACTATGATCCGAAAAGGTAAAACTCACATGAATTCAGTAGGACTCTTCAGATAAACATGCTTCTGTACAGGTGCTCCTTCCAGGTGTGGTAGTTGCTTTGTTAGTTCCTTAAAAGGCTCATTTTCGTCTTCAGCATGACATTTGATTTTGCTGCATATGCCCATAGCACACCCCTCCTCATTTTCGTCTACCATAAACATTTGGGAAGTTTCCCATAAGGTGCACTCTCACCTGCAGAATACTCTGAATTTGGTGTTCCTTGTTGCGCACATTTGTAGAAAGGCAGCTGGAGAACATGAGGAGAATTAGCACCAGTTCTGGCAGCAGCACTTAATTTGGTGGGGCTCTTGCAAGCTCTGCATCTTATTGTCTCTAATCAGTTTAAACTTGATGGGTTTTCAGTGTTTTCATTTTCTAAATTGATTTATCTGTGTAAAAGGTACAAGTTGTCCTCTGTGGGAACAAACTTCCAAGCTGTTTAATCTTGCTGTTTGTCAGTGCAAAGAACAGTCTTGTCAATGTGAATCATCCTCTTTTCTTTGTACTTTTACTGTTTCACTCTTCTCCCCAGGTCTTCGACCAACTTCTCATTCCCTTCAGCTTGAAGTCTCCATATGGCTTAACTTCACTTTGCTTAGATCAAGTAGTTAGGCCACAAAGACCCTTTACCTGCCCACCAAAACAAATGTATATGTATATGCAGTTTTCTCCTGTGACTTTCTCTCTTCTTAAACTCAGCCTAATCTGATGCTGGAAGTGATTCGTTCTCCTTCAGTTTGAAGCCCACCTGCAGCAGGTCTGTCTGCTGTTACATCCTCCTTCAGGAGCTGTGGCAGATGGTCTTTACCTCTGCTTGCCAGGTGTGGCTCCAGGACACATCCTTTGTACTTAAAATGAATGAGGTTGCTGGGCCTGGGGCTCCAGAATTTCAACTGGTTTTTGTTTTCTGCAGGACGTTTTTAAGGCTTAACACTTGTGATTTGGGCGTGGACATGGGTTTTTTTTTGTTTTGTATTATCTTCTGCCAGATGTAAAAGCTGACCTGCACTTTCCCTTTGAATCTTTTCACAAACAGTGCTCTTTGACCATCACCCTAACAGTAGCATGGGCTTATTGGAAACTTGACTTCCTAAATTTTATGTTAATCCCATGGACAGAAGATCTGCTGAGGTACTTCGACATGCTGGAACGAGCTGCTTTTCTGTTGATTAGGGCCTGACTTTGGAATGTGATTTTAACACAGTTCACTGTGTCCTGACCAAGCAAACAGAGAAATTAAATTGACTAATGCAGCTTTTCACAATGCTTGTTCTACAAACTTAGCTAAACAGCTTCCAAATTACTGTTAGTTGGAATTAATTGCTGATAAGGAAGTACAGCAATGAGTTCTCAGAACTGAATGCATTTGATTTTCTTTTCTGGTAACCTTTCTTCCCAAATGTATTTTTTGCAGTGATACTGAAAGCCGAAAATTATGCAAGAAGATGAAGGTAGATCCTAATACAAAGGAGAAGGGAGTGGATTTACACCATTATAAGTGAGTTCTGGGATGGGATTTGTAGTTCCTAATTGTTGATT
Source organism: Pachyramphus minor (assembly GCA_013397135.1). Taxonomy (NCBI): domain Eukaryota; kingdom Metazoa; phylum Chordata; class Aves; order Passeriformes; family Tyrannidae; genus Pachyramphus; species Pachyramphus minor. Next base: position 28,204 of record VYXB01006059.1, read on the forward strand.
CCCTCATTGGAACTGGTCATTCTCCTTTCAGCTACATGTTGCTGTGGCATTAAGATGACTTATTTTTTATCCTTTGATGTGGGATTGTTGCCATTTCTTCAGTTTGCAAGCATGCGTTGTGACAGAAGTTGAGATAAATTTATTCTTTGTTGAATAGAGTCCCCTAAAAGCACAAGCAGGGTAAGGGAGAGATGTCCCATGGACTAAAACTGCCCAGTGCACAGGACTGATGCCTGAGATTTGATCTGTCTTACTTTCACTGCCTGCTGGCAGTGCCTGCTTGGCCTTGGACAAGTCGCTTCACCTCTCTGTGCTTTTCTGACTTGAGATAGAGCTTCGTAAAGTAAGTGGAGGAAGACAAGTGTAGTGAGACAGTAAGAGATTTTCCTCCTGAAAATAATAGGAGTGGGAATACAGTTAGGTACACCAAGAAGCTGCAAGTCCATCTCCAAAAATCATGCCTTAGTAACTATTCTTGTTGGGGTGTCAGGGAGGAAATGGTTTACTAGGAACCTGTTTGCTTTACACTGTTTTGCGCCCTACCTTTTTCCTTACTCTTGTTTTTTGCCACCCTTGAATTGATGTACTGTAAATTCTGCTTAGTTCTGTGGCTTGGGTGGGATAATGTTATTCTGGTTAGTGGGAAGTGAGGAAGAGCAACTGCATGATTTCGAGTAATGTCACTGTAACTTAACATTATTCCCCACTCCTTGTTCAACAGGGATGGTGCATTTCATACTCCATATAACAGAGCGGTCACATTGAAGGTAAATTTAAATATTTCATTATTATTCTTTTGGGTTTGCTAGATATGGGTGAGACATTTGTGGATTAAAAAAACAGGTGTTGGTAATTTTTCATGTTGAAAAGGGAGGGGGTTAATCCTTATAAGCAGCTGTCAGAATGGCCTAAGGGTTTTTATGTGTAAACATGTCTAACAACCACAGATCTGGGAAAATTGTGGATTATTTGAAAGACTGAGCCCATGTTGAACTGTAAGGTAAATTGTAAATTAACCTGCACACTGGTAACAAATAAGGATTTTCTTGTTTTGATTACAAGGTACTCTTAGTGGCAGTATAACTAGAAGTATTAGCTGATACTGCATTTTGATAAGGAGTTCTCTGGGGTTCTTAGATTGTGTGTTTATAAACTTTAAAGGGAGTGCAGTGGCCTTATCTTTTATTGGATTGTGAAACTGCTGTTCCTATGGATGTGCTCCGAGTGCATCAGGGATAAAATGACCTTTCTTCTTCTCCAGTGAATCTTGACATAAAGCAGCAGAAAGCAGCGTTCTCTGGGCAAGGGAGAAGACATGAAACATGAAATGAATGTGTAGATATTGATGATTGTGGAAATAGCGAAGTAAAAGCACAGTGAGCAGGCCAAAAGTGTGCAGCTTTCCTTTGCAAAGCCCTGGTGAAGCACTGAGACTGTCCTTACGTGAGGCTGCGGCCCTGCATTAACTTGGCTTCCAGAAATCATTGCTGTCCAGCTCTGATGCCCAGTTCCCATTCCTCCTCCTCCTCCTCCAGCAATAAGGGGCTCTGCACCATCACGGGTCTTGTGGAGGCTCGATAGTATCACCCTAAGTTGACATAATTCCATGTACATCCCCTTTGTGGCTTGTCTAGGGGGTTGCCCTGGGGTGGAGGAAAGCCTTTGTGAGATGCTGTGTTAACCTGAGTCTGCCAGAGTGGCTGTTCCTAAGTGTCCTTGCTCCTGGATCTTGGTTTTACAGCCAGAGTTGTAGGTTAGCTAATGGGGGACTGTCTTGGAAGTGTGCTCTAGCTTGAATTAATTCTACCTTCACTTGGGGCTGTCAGGCAGGATTTGCCTGAGGTGGGGAGAACAGGACTGTGTATGTTCCAATCTCCTGCAGCAGAAATCTTGCCTGGAACTAGGAAGGGCAATGTTAGATACCCAGCCTAGTCAGCAACTGCCTGAAGCTGCTTCTGTACTTAGTGAGGAAATGCAGCTGGTGATTTTTTTTTTTTTCCCTTGGTGAGTGGTGGGCAGAGGGAGACTTGCTAGTTGCCTAAATTTGGGTGGTTTGAACAATACTTGTCGTGTCTTTCCTGCCCTCCATGAAGTGCTGCAACCAGGGCTTAGTGCTATGACTCTTCCTTACAGATCAGATCAAGTGGAAAGCACCTGCAGCACTCCAGGGAGTGATGGGCTGAGAGGCAATCATAGCACAACAGGAATCTGATTGTTTATTTCTTCAGTTGCTGTTTTGTGATGAGCATTTCCCCTTTCCCTTTTGCTGGGCAGAAGGAAGCAGCATCCCATGGACAGGGAATGGGGGATTCTGTTGGGGTTTGAAGAGGGGTTTTGAAGCTTCCTCACTCTAGGAGCTGTAGTCTGTCTTAATTTAACTGCCAGTGTGAAAACAGCCACTAATGATTTACAGGTTGGGCAGTGGGTCAGAGCTGGGCAGTGGTCAAATAACTCAGCTGAGTGTTTACTTGTCCCACTGCTGGCAGCTGCCTGAGTATGTTCTCTATTTCTCCCTCTATTCCACTTCTTCTCCCTGTTTTCTCCTGTTGAGCCAGTGACCTTTGTTTCTCTCTCTCAGCTGTGTTTGTCAGGAATCTCCCAGTACATAAAAACAGTGAGAAGCAGAGCAACACAGTTACTTAGGGTATCATACTCATTTTACCGACAGGTGGACACGCTGAAGAACAGGGACATTAAAGGATTTGTTTCACATCATTCAGCAAACGCGTGGCAATGAAACTCAGATCTTCTTTCCAGGCATCCAGTAGATGTATTCATATATGTATGACATTTTGGAGAATGATGGACACAGCTTCGAAGAACTGTAAAAGGATTCTTCTGAAGTAATCAGGAATTTCATAGATGTGGCTGATCCAGCTGGTAGTATACTCAGATTTTTAAGAAAAGCTTTTAATTTCTTAAAGTAACTAAATTCTTATGTAATTAGCAGAGATGCTCTTGTGGGTTTACTGTTAGAAAAATAAGGAATAAAGAGTAGCTCAGTGTTCACAGTGGGGGGGAAGTTACTTAGCAGTCAGAACCTCCTGCTTCTGAGACCTGTGTTAGGATCTGAGCTGTTTTGGATATCTAGTAAAGGGGAATAGAATGCAAGAGAACAAAGCTCAGTGATTCAAAGTTATTAGGAATAGTTTTAAAAAATATTTCCAATTCTTTGCAGAAGGGCTTAGGTTCTCACAGTACTAAGTGGCTTGTCAGTGTGAAAGTTGGAACTTGTGGGGGGCAATGAACATGAGAGGGAAGGAAACTCCAGCTATGCTGGAGTAATGTGGATTATTGTAATGGGGTTTGAATTGCCAGCTGGACAGGGATTGGCTTGAAAATATTGGCCCAGTGCTTAACAGTACTTTCTGTCAAATGATTGGGAAAGGACCAGAGAGCAAAAAAGGAAATGTTATTTCACCGTGAGTCTTGAGTCTGTTTGGTTCCTTCATCCTGTATCCTGGATGAGATTCTGGTTGCCACATCAAGTGAAAAGTGTAGAAGTACTGCAGAAGGGCGGAGAGGCTGATCAGAGGCGCATATGGCTTGAATGTATCCGTGAAGATCCTGGCGTTTCTTGGAAAATGAGGAGATTCTGATAGATGTTTGTGTAACTGAGTAGCTTAAAAAAGGGAGTGATTACCTCTTTTTTCTCCAAACTTGTGTGCAAACAATGGGAAAGTCTTGGAACTTGTAGCTGCATATTGCAAAAGCCAAGAATTAGGAGTCTTAAAAACAGTTTTAGTCGTAAGAGAAAGATCCATTGATAGTTAGCAAGCACAGAGGTCCATATACAATAGCTGGTGCAGAGTCCATAAATTTAATGACTTTTGGCCAGAAATTGAGAACATACACCAGTGTATGCTATATAAGAATGGTACTAGTATGTCTATTCCCCAAGTATCTGCAGTCATCTGCTGTTGGAAACCTAAGCTTAGATCAGTCTTTGATGTAACATGGAACGTCTGTTCATATGTTGCTTTAGCCACACCATGTCCTAATCCTCAATAGTGTCATAAGGCCAGAATCCAGGCTATGTTTATTACATGATGAAATCTTTTCTGCAATATAAACTGCAGGGAGAGTTTTACTCTCCTCCTAAAATGGAGAAAACTCATTAAAGTACAAATCTGCTCTGGACTAGCAAAGGGAATAGACTAAACCAATAAATTGGTCCTGCTTGAAACTTGGAATCTGTTTCAAGTTTGCTGTTGTAAGGAGTGTGTATCTGAAATCGAGGCAAGTCTTTTTATTAGCATCCCTACTGCATGACACTTCAAAGGAGTGAGAAGTACAGGGATATGTTTCTGTATACTTTTTTTTCAGGTTAAAACTTAGGTCTGTGTATATGATCACCAGTTCTCCTGTTAAAACTTGCTTGCATTTAGCAGCCATAGGCTGGATGAAGCCATGTCCTGTATTCTGCTGAATTGATGTTTAAGGTTCAAAGCTGCCACAGCAGTTTGGGCAGCAGGTTACAGCCCGTTGTGGCTCTGTGGGGTCCAAACAAGTCCTAACTGTATCACTGTGGGACAGGAATGTAGCTGGTTCTACAGCACGAGGCTGGCTGTGCCCTGGACCTTGCTGTGGTCTCTAACCCAATAGCCTGGGGAGCAGTGCTTTTCTGTGATTAGAAAGTGCTGTGGTTTGTTTGGGTGTTGTTCTTCCCTATTTAAAGCAATATGGGAAGTTCTCTTCGCCACATGGAGAAATGAGGGCAAGGCAATGCACTGCCTGCTCCTGCCAGAAGACATTACACATCTAATTTTTTCTGTCTTGGCTGAGAGGGAGAGGCTGGATGAATTAAATCTCTTTAATCCCCCATCCTCTAACCGCATCTGTTTCTACATGATTGAGCTTGGCATACAGGAATTCTTGAAACTAGCAGAGTCAATTACACTCATTAACTGTTTAAAATGTTGACCCCTCTCTCCTCCCTTCCAGTGTATAGTTGAGGTCTGTGCAGGCAGAGAATGAGCAGAACTTGATGCAGCTGTCCTAAAGGTCACTGCTGTTTTGTCCTCTTCTTCCCTTTCCCCGCATAGTATTAGTCTTCTTAGGGCATCATTTGGGATGTTAATGCCTGTAGGTTTAGAGCTTTTTACACTGTAACTCCATTGTAAATTACTTGATTTTATATATATTTTTTTCCCCTAGCTAGCTCTTCTCTCTGCTAATGCCATTTTAAAACAAATTTCTTCTTGAAGTGTTTGTGGCCCTAACACTACTACCTCGCCCCTTAGGTCTTCTAACTGTGTACATTAAGTGCTTTGCTTGCTGTCTGGTGACTGATGTATGCTGCCTCTTGTGATAAGATAGATCTCTTCAATATTAACTGTGCAAGTAGGCAGAAACATAAATGCAATAAATGGATCTTACCGTAAGCTCTGAATCCTCAGGAGCCTTGCAGTACCAACTGAGATGCAGGAAAATGAGCTGAACTCCTCTCACTGTTAATAAGCTGCTGGGGTGTTGTACCAGCACAGCCCCACCAAAGGCAGAGAGGCAGCAAAAGTGTCTCTGAGACTATTCCAGCAGTGGCATGTGTCACCAGGAGTGCTGTTCACCTGCTCTTAGGAAGGTGGAATACCACACTTAGGCTTTTAGATATATATTTGTGGTGTGCATTAGTACTCAACTCTGCTCTTCAGTCATGGGCTGTTTTGGCAAAATATTACATGGGCTGAAAAAGCTTTAATGAAGCTTCTTTGCTCCAGCTCCATGTGAGCTTCCTTAGTGCTGTGGCAGCATCATCCACTCACTCTTACATTGAAGGAAGCTCCTGAGAGACCTCACTACATTACTGGTGTGGCAGAGATCCTGTCTGAGAGTGGATACACACATAGAATCAATGCCATAGAGTAAGAAATGAGGTCAATATGAGTGGTGAATGAACATGAAATACCAGGTATTGTTTCCTAGAGCAGAGACACCAGAAGATAACAGTGATAACCCTGTGCCTCCATGTACAGCTGGAAATGGGCAGTGTGACTGCCAGAATCCATGGAGAGCATCTCATTGACTTAGGACTGGAGTTTCCTTCAGAGCCATCAGAGAGTATTTCTTTATGAAAAAGAGAGTATCTAAGGTCTGGGATTGTTGGTTGCATGTCAGTCAGGTAAAGCAATTACAAAGTGCATGTGCAAATGTACTCAGCTTGTTGGATGTGGGAGCTGCAAAATTGTCTGGTACTTCCTAAGTCTCCTGTCACATTTGCTTCTTACTCTCCTACTTAAAAATCCGTTGAGTGCAGTTTCTAGGTAGATGGGTCACAGAGGGTGGATTATTCTTCCTTTGACCAAATAAGCAGTTTGATCTGTAAGTGTGGAGTTCATCACTTTTGCTCACAGCAAGTATCAGTGTGCCCTCCAGCTAGTCCTGTTGGATTCAAAGGTTACTTGGATATGATGCAGGGCATGGGAACCTGACCTCTGCATAAGGAGAAATCTTTCCTGCTAACCCAGGGAGGAGCTGTGGAAGATCCAGTACCATTGAAAGCGCTCTCTGAAGGATGCTTGAAGCTACTCTCTATGTTTTGGTCCACTGCTGTGCTGTTTTCCCCATTTTTATAGTGGAAGTGAGAACTGATAAGTTGTAATATCAGTTATGAGGAAGGTACACACCCACATATCACTTGGTTCTGCAACAGGAGATTTGTGCTAATCTGCATTAGAGCAGATGAGTATATGAGCAGAAAATCAAAGGCACTAATTGGCTAGGGTTTGCGTGACAGCGTGGATTTGAGATTGGATGTCTCATGTTTTCAATTAGTTTTTCTTTAAAAGCTTTTTTCCCTATTTATTACAGTCTATGGTAGCCTTTCTCAAGGATCCAGAAGGTGCTCCGCTATGGGAGGAAGATCCCGAAGCCAAAGATATTGTGCATGTTGACAGTGAAAAGGTACACTAGCTGGATACTCTGTTGTTTTATAAATATGTGGGATGAAGGGAGTGTGTGTGTTTGTATTAACTCATAATGGAACACCATTATTTCCCTTCTTTGGAAGGGAGGTTTAAAGCACTCAAACTGTATTAAATGATTTGACAAAGTTTGTGGGTTGTGGTAACTGTAAAGTCCTCTGCTTCCCTCCTTCCTCTCCCCTGTATGTGGTCATGATATTAGTCTGCCAGCCACACAGCAAGTGCCAGAGCTTGTGGATGGTGTGGTGGAAGAGGCCTGTTTGTCTCAGGGAAGTGTAGCAGCTTGCAAGATGGAGTCACTGCAGAGTGCAAGTAGGAGGTAAAACGCTGCTCTTAAAACTGCAGGTTGTTGTTAAACCTTGGGTTCCCTCGTGTGCCTGAAGTCAGGAAGAGTGGAGCAGGAAGAAAAACAGGATCCAGATCTTGAGGGATTTCACTTTATACAGTAACTGTCCTCTCTCAGTGTTAAGTGGGACAGCACAGAAAACGATCAAACTACCTTAAAAAGCCAGTGCCACCACAGAGTTACCCATTATATTCTTTCTAGTATAATCAGCTTGGTCTTTTGTATTACTTTTCTAGTCTATAGATTTTTTAAACTTTAATTGATTGGACTCTAGCTGGTATTTTGTAAAGGGCTTTTTTCAATTTTCTAGCTTTCATTTTTAATATTAGAAATGGTTATTTTGACATTCAGTTTTTGTAGGAAGATTAATTTTTAATGTTCACCCTCTGCACTCTATTACAAGGCTTCCAAGGGCTGCATTCAATTTGAAAACTTCATCTAGTTTCTCTATCATGCTGTTACTGAAAAATCTTTTTGTCATGGCATCTCATAGCTTTGGCAAGGTTTCATAGTGTGAAAACTGAACTTGTTTTGTTATTATTGGTCTGACTTTTTGAATTACAGTATGGATTTTTGGATGTGTCATTGAAGAAAGAGTTTCCAGTCAGAGAATGAACTAAACCATACAACTTCCACATATTAACAGTGAAGATACTGTTCTAGGATATTCAGCAGATATTTGAATCTATTATAAATTTTGTAATCTTCTTTCAAGTTAAAATTGAGTAAGGGAAAAAAATTGAGTCTTGTCTGTTAGGAAAGATGATCCCTCTTCCTTCAGATAAATCTGCCTGTGTTCTATGAATACATATATTAATTTTTTGAAGTTGTAATACAAATAATAAGGGGTGTCATGTGGTGTAGGTCTGTTTTTTATTTTCTTTGGTTCATTAACTAGGAATTGAGAAGGCTTCTGAAGAAGGAAGATAAACCCCTTCTGATGATGTTCTATGCCCCATGTAAGTAATGCAGCATGTCCTGTCACCTCTCTCTCCCTTCTCCACTGAGAGATGTCTAGAAGCTTTACCTGTGCTTCGCTAATATCATCTTGTGCTGTCTTTATCATTCAGCTTCTTGTGTGGTTCTGCCTGTTTGTCCTCAGCTTTTTCCCTGGTTGTCCATTGCCTGTATCCCAGCCTTGTCTCTTTCTCCTGTGATGGTGACTCTTGCTCAATTTTCTTTTAAGCAGTTGCTTTCAGTAATTTTGGTAGCCACTGTCCTTCCTAGACTTGTGTTGTACAAAACAGAAACACTGTATGCTGCAGGCAGAGGGAACAGTGCAGTGGTCGGGAGCAGGACTATCATTCCTACTCCATCCAGGAGGCACCCTGTGTTGTGTGTTCCTACCTACATTGGGTAGGAACAAGTGGGGTTTCAGGATGAAAAGAGAAAAGTGCAGTTACTCATTTCTCTTGTGACCTTGACCTTCTATTGCTGCTATTTTGTCATTGCATTGGCTGCTTGTTCCTTAATTTTGTTCATTTACAACTGCCTTTGTGTTCCCTGGTGACTGCTCTGTGACAGGCTTTCCAGCTCCTCAAGGAAATATAGTGTTGCACTGGAGTTGTTGCTCAGTTGGAAAGCAGGGGAGCCATGAGAAGGGAGTAAATGTGTGACCTAAGCTAGAAAAGGCTCACAGCACTGTCCTGATAGGGAAGTCATTGTTAGGTGCTATAAGCAATTCACTGTCTGATTCTGTTTAATACTGTGTCCCATGGCAGCATTATCTGGTGTTTCTCAGTGTATTTTCTCTTGTAATTACTGCCTGAAATGCCAGTCTACCTTTTTTGTCTCATCTGAATACTGCCAAGATGGCCAGAATTGACCCAGACTTACTTTGATTCATCACTAAGAGAATGGTTTTTCTTTTAATTAAATCACTTGTAGCTCTGTGCCCTCAGACTCTGCAGTGGCTGAGTCCTGTGTGTCCTGGTTTAGTGTGTGGTTGTTCCCAGCTGCTGCTGCTGCCTCAGCATCAGCAGGAGACGACACGTCTGCTCTGCTGTAAATCGCCCCTCCGGGGAGAATTCAGCTGCAGATGCTTTCACAGTTTACCTGTATCAGGAATAATTGTTTTCCACAACCGTGTCTCTTCCTGAAATGTGCCTTATCTAACCCTTTGTTCTCTTTGAACCGCTCCCTGAGAAACCCTCCTCCTTCCGGTTTCTCTTCTTTTGAAGTGGCAAAACACCTGCTAGTTTTCAGTGCTGTGATACTTCTGCTGCTTTCTAAACTGCTCTGAAGGAAGTCTACTTGTAAGGTTTTTTTCCCTCCCCTCTGATTTCTCAGTTTGTAACTCCCTCATCTTTTATTTAACACACAAGACCTTCTGACTTGTTTTTTGTCCAATTTTTTTTTTCTTACTCCTTTTACTGGAGGCAGAATATATCCAGCAGTTGCATTAAAATAAGGGCTTCAGGTAGCTGAAGTTATTGCTTACATACAGGTGTTATCTTTCATAACTGGGAGCAGCAAATCAAGACTGGTCACTAAAAGAAATTCTGCTTTTCTTTACTTGTAAGGGGTGGCTCAGAGAGGTCTTTGGCATGAGAGGACATCAGAGGCATTGTCTGGGAAGCTACAGAGAAGACAGCTGCCTTATTTCTCTGCTTTGTTGAAAGCAGGGGCTTTAGATTCATTGTGGCAGATTCATAGGAAATGGACCCTTTCATTATGTACAGGTGCAGAGGGAGATGAAAGTGACTGCACACTTAAATGTAGTTTCTTTAATATTTCAGGAATGCTTGGTCTGGGTAAAACGACTCAGAGCAAAGATTTGCTTTCCTCAGAAGATACTACCTGTCATTTGGAGACCATTCACTGTACTTTCAGACCTATATTAAAAAGTCAGACAGCACTAGAGATGAAAAATTAGGTATACTTATAGGCATTCAGATTTATTTGTAGTTAACTCTGTCAAAGAAGACTCCTGCAGGAGACTGTCTGGATTTGGCAACAATAAGGAGCTGTTAAGACCAGGACTTTAAAAATTAAGGTGTTAACTAGGGGAAAAACTAATGTGTGTTTAATTAAGCTCTCCCTTTTAAGACAAAGCACAAGAAGAAAGAACAGAAGAAAATGAGTTTCTGGAGGTTACCCTTTTTATACCTGTTGAGTGGTACATGTGGCTTGGCAGTATCCTGAACAATATAACCCAGAAATAGGTGGACAGGAGAGGGTGTACTGAAGTGGATTTGGGAGCAGCAAGTTTGAGGCAGCAGCAGAGCTGGGAACAGAAGGATGATAGGAGTGATGGCTGGATAGAGGAGGCTGGTATGTGCCTGTGCTCCCCAAGGCATTCCAGGGAGCAGAAAGAGGGTGAAGAGGGGAAGGTAGGGAAATCTTTGGGAGTTTAAGGTCTGAGGCTTCTGAGGAGAGAAGAAGTAGGGGATCCAGAAGATGATGTTAACAACTCACATCTTTTGATGTCTGTCCAGTGGTTTGGATGAAGCTGCAAGACCTCAGTGGGCCTTAAATGAGTGGTCTGTGCCCACCAACAAATTGTCATTTTGACCAACAGTAATTTAACAGCCTCACTGTCAGTTTGAGTAGAGAGACCAAGGGTAGAAAGACCACAAAAACAAGAACTCTCTGTCCTCTGATTAAAGGATGTTCTTTCAGTCATGCTGATGTGATTCTAAACTGGTGATTGCAAAATCCGTTCCTCCTTTCGGGAAGATATTTTCAAAACTCTTGTATCTTCACCAGAACAAAACTGTTGACTGCTGTCCTGTGGTGGACCCAAGAGTTTCCACAATAAGTGTCTGGAGGGCTTGGCTCCAGCTTCCTTTCTTTCATGCTGTCTGCACTCCTGCCCCTTCCCATCTGCATGCAAGGATTTTACTTGGCAGGAGTGAAAACTGCTGCTTACAAGGTGATTTACTGCTAATCTGCTTAGCACTGCACAGCGTCATCAAACAGCTCTCAGCACACTCCAGCTGTACATTGGTGGTCTTCCTCACGCCCAGTTTGTCTTTTCCACAGCGCATTATTGTATCTTACAAGGGCTGTTGCTTCTGAGTTATGTCTTCTCAATTAACAGAGCACTGTTTAACACTTGATGCCTGTGTAATGTGTTTAGGAAATGCATCTCAAATTAATTTCAAAGCCTTGTTAAGCTGGGATGAATCCCAGTACCTCCCCCTGTCCCTTAAAAGACCAGAAATGCATGAAGCTTTTTGTTTGAGTTCACGATTATGACATCTTCTGTTGACTTTTGATATGTGTGTTTCATCTTATGTTCTCCTCTGGGCTCAGCTCAGAGCTTGATGAATGTAAGATGTTGTTACTCTTTTCAAACTGGGATGAGAAATGAATATGAACATGAAAAGCATGACAAATGTGCAAAAATAGAGGCTTGTAAAAAGAGATAACATCCTTAGAAACTAGTAATTTAATAATGATTTAGTGAAGCAGATAAAGAATTTTGGTTTGAATTTTTTTAATATAAAATATTATTTCATATGCTTTGGAACATAGATACTGTATAACAGGCTGAATAGAGTTGTTGGCATGTTACTTATGAAATTTCTTTTTTATCAGGGTGTGGTGTTTGTAAGAGAATGATGCCATCTTATCAGCAGGCAGCCACAGAACTGAAGGGTAAATATGTAAGTGAGAAAATTTATATGAAACTTCAAAAATCCTTTTAACGCCTTTTTTATTTTGTATTTAAATATGCAAATATTTATCAAATTTGAGTACTTTTAAGCAAGTCAAAACGAAACAGAAATGAATGACTGTTCCAGATCCCTTAAGGATTCTCTCTCTTGTTTTTTATTCTTTTAAAACTTTGCAGAATGAGGTGTTAACTCACTTGCCCTTTAGATCCAATAGCTTTTGCTGTGGAGAAACAGACCCTGACACTGTAAAGATTTATGTTTAGCCTCCAATTTGTGAGTTTGTAGGCCTTTTGGGCTCATTTTGTTAAAGAAATGTTTGCCATAATGGGTTTCATATGATGTTTCGTAGCAAGGTCAGGGATGGATACCTTTATAGCAATTATTAATCCATGTTTTTGGTGGAGAATCACAGTGTTATGAGAAGGGGATTCCCTGCACAAGCTACTGGTCACCCTTCTTCCCCCTAAGCATTAATAGAGTCTTACAGTTTAACTATAGCTCTGTCAAAGTTAGCACTGATACCAGATTGATATGAAAGTCAGTTTTGACTGTAATAAAGTCCATCAATGGCAGTCACAATAATGTAGTTGCTCCTTTGTACTAGTAAGACATATTGATCTCTCTGAGCAACTCAAAGGCACTTTTCTAGTCGAGGTTTTATAATGTGCTTAACGTATAATTTGTATGATGGCAATAATACATGAAGGACAAAGAAACAAGATCGTTGTTTCATGGCTTTAGCAGGATTTGGTCTGATCCTACCTGTGGGATCATTCACTGTTGAGTGTACAGGTTTCCTTGGGAGAAAAAGATGAAGCACTGCAGTTCATTGCTAGAGCAGCTCTGGCCGTTTCTGCTTATGGCCACCTAGTGCTGTCAGATTCCCCGACATTCTCAAAATTAGTTGTTTTTCTGAAGTGTTTTCTCTAAAGTCTTGTTTGCTTAGGGCTGAAGTGAGTGGGAGTTATTCAGGTTTATTTAGGACACAGTACAACCCTTGAGGATATTTTCAAAAGTGTTTTTGTCTATCCAGGCAGCACTCTAATGCCATCTCCTCTAGTGGAATGTGTGCTGCAGTCCTTGGGGAGGCACTTTTGCCTTATGTGGAGGTGCATTGTGAGGTGTGGAGTGAACAGGAATTAGCAGTGTAAAGATCACCTACAGGGATAGTGCCAGTGCTAGACATGATGCAGAGCGCTGTGTTCTCCTGCAGTTGTCCTTTCCTTGTCCTGGTACAGCTCATTTTACTAAATTCCGACCAGAGAATTAAAACTCTAGATCTATTCTAGTTTGAATATTTCCTTCCTCACTTGGAAATTGTTTCTGTGGATCGAGGCTAATCCTGCTTGGTGGAGGACAGGGCTGGGACACAACTTTTTGCAGTGGAGTGTTGTGGTGCAGGATTAGTTCAGAGAAAAGTCCAGTTATGGCACTGCCACCTGCGTCTTGCACAAAAATCAGTCTGTTTATCAAAATTTGACCTAATTAGCTTCCTGAGTGGGACGTGCACACAGCTTGCCGTTTCTAAAGTTAACTGTGCTGTACCCATCATAAATTATTCATGGAGTACCTTAGAGCGATGTTGACTTCCAGATCAGACTTTGCTAGAAAGTTTATGATTGGTTTGGAAGAGCTGAGGGTTTGGCCTTTTAATCTGACCTGCCATTAGCTGTCAGGATGTGCCAGGCTCCAAAGCAATTATGGCTGTTATATAGCAGGACAATTAAATACAGTATTGCCTATCTAAGAGGTTGTAAAAATGAAAAGGTGAACCGTACCTGTCGCTGTGTTCCCTTGGGCCTAGTTGTTTCTTGTCCCAGGACTGTTACTGAGAGGAGGGCACAGAGGTATTTTCACTTTACATTCTGGTTATATCTTGCAATTCCATTGCACCCAGTGCAGAAGGAAAAAGGGCACCAAAGCAGAAGAAGTGGGCTTATTTTGTCATTGGCGTGAGCTGTTCCTGTGGTTAGAGGGTTGGGTGGGCTCTGGTGAGTGACTGTGACCGATGCACTGTGGCCCCAGAGCAAGGAGGAACTGGTTGTCAACAGAGCACTTCAGCATCTCCTTGATGCCCACGGACTTCAGGAGTGTGCCAGTTGTGCTCAGTGAAGACCAGCTTGAGAATATGCTGAAGAGCCTTCCTCCTTTGGTGCTTGGGGGTTTTTTTGGCTTTTTTTTTGGTGTTTTGGTTGGGTTTTTTTGTGGGGGGGGTGGGGGGAGGTTGGTTGGTTTTTTTTGGGCCGGGGGGGATTGTGCTGTGAGGTACCGGTTTTGAAGAAAACTGTGAAGCAGAGTAGGAGGTCACAGTCAAGCAGGAATGGTCAGGATCTGTGAAGACATGGGGAGCTAGGAAAAGTTCATAGTTGTTTTAAGTTATTGGTAGCTTGGTGGAGGGCAGATAAGTGTTGAAATATGTCAGATGTCACTGCAGAAGTGAAAGGAATGAACTGATCTTCGTTTCTGCAGTATCTATTACAAGTGGTAATGGATTCAGATTGAAGCTGGGGTCGTTCAGTCATTTCCTAAAAGCAGATTAGGTGAACATCTGGCAGGGGGACCCTGGCTTTGGGTAGTAGGTGTGTTTTGATGGTCTCTGACAACCTGATATTGCATAATTCTGTGATTATAGCCCAGCTAAAGCTGTTACTTTTGTCAGTAAAAATTAATCCCATTCCAATAGTTTTTTTGCTAATTATACTTCATAAAATGTACAAACACCAGAATGAATCCAAGTAATTGACTTATATCAATCACCATTGGATGGACACAGTGAAATTGTAGCAGAATATATGAAATGGCTGGGAATGCCCATTTAAGACCTTGGAAATCCTCTGAAAGTTCACAACAAATGTGAAATCTGGTAGGGAATTAGTTAAGAAACCCAGTTCTTGTGTTATAAAACAACCACTGTATCTTGATCCTATTGCATTTACCTGCACTTAGGTGGTGACACAGAGGACAAGTAAAGGGGAGAATTGGGTCTAGATAATCTCATATGAATAAATCAATCTGATACTTGGAACTACAAGGAAAATTCTGAGTGAGAGACTTGGCCAGCAAGTATAAACCCTATTACTTTACTCTTCTCTGTTAACTGTATCCTTTCTTGGGATAGGCAAGAGAAAACAAAGTATCTTTTTGTGACTTTCCAGCACATTCTTGGAAAAGGCTGACCTTCAGATGAGGATTTTCTGCTTTAAGATTTATTTCATGCTGGCTCTGAGCACATTTGGTTGGTCTGTGCAGTTTGCTGCAGTTGGGAATGTGGTATTAAATTCTGATGTGGCATTTCAGCTGGAAGGAGAAAATCCTGTTTTTGGACAGGGAAGGAGGAGGGGTTTGGATTAAGACCCCGCTGCTAAAAATGACTTAAGCCATCAATGCCATTAAACTAAGTTAATCACAAAGTGGTATCTCAGCAACTCTCTGGTTGCAGGTTTGACAGCAGAACGACCTCTGTGCGAATTGCACACCCACAAAAGCTTGGAATCAGTCCTGGCTTCCAATTTTCATGTAAAAAATATCTGGAAGACATTTGGAAAGAGCACAGAGTAAGTCACAGGACATGGTGTAAGTCACAGGAGCCCTGAACCTGAAGCTCACGATGAAGGGCTGTTGAGATGGAGGATGGGTTGGGGTAGACATAAGGAAAGGGTAGGAGAGGGGCTTGTTTCACATGCTAATCTGAAAAGCTGCTATGCTTCTCTGCCCCTCTTTTGATACCTGTAGAATAAGGTTAATTCCTAACTCTCATTATACTCCACCAATCATGTAAGTTAACATATTTAAAGCATATAAATGCCATGTGATATTTCCTGAGCTCATGAAAATAGGGAACATTTTATTTTCACATCAAAGTAATGCTGATTTTCCCTTGCCATTCAGCAAGTGCATTTTTGAGCTGGGATAATGGCAGTGCTTGGTTGGTTAAAGCTTCTGGACATAAACTGAGATTGTAAATTCATTGCTGGAGTGGAAACTAGAGAGCTGAGGGTGGAACTCTTGTGTCCTAGCTGAGGTTTGGATGCGAACTAAGAGCTGTTTTTTCCTGCTTGCAGAGGAAGAAAAGAAAAAAAATGTGGTTATACTTGTAGCTTAAAAGCCAAATGCACAAAGAAGAGCACAAATAGTGCAATTGAGGGAATTCCCTTTAGATGTTTCTCTTAGTGGGTGAATAAAAAGAAACAGAGATGCTTCCAAAGCAAGGAGGAGGTGACATGCTGACTGGTGTGTGTTTGCTCTGGATTAGACTCAAGTATTGTTCTGTTCCCCTTGTACAAAATCAAAAAAACTTCTGTGCCTTTTACAGAGATCCTCTTGCTTGACAACTGTATGAATGAAATCAGAATGTGCCCAGATCTTAATTGTTTTTACTTAAACCTTCAAACAAATGTTGTGATGTTCCTGCTGTATTGTAAGAATCGGTAAGATTATGCTCTATTTTTCCAGGTTCTTGCGGGAATGAATGTTTACTCTGCTGAATTTGAAAGGATAAAGGAAGAATTCAATGTCCGGGGATATCCTACAATCTGCTATTTTGAGTCAGTTATGTTTTGCTACTACTTTAGAGATCATACATTCTTCTATAATTGCATGTTTTTATCTTCCAGGGCAAGGACTGAACCTTGTTTTGTTGCTTTAACAGGAAAGGAAAGTTCCTGTTCAACTTTGAGAACTTTGGTGCTACCGCAGCAGATATAGCAGAGTGGCTGAAAAAGTAAGGCATTGAACTTCCTGCACTCCACCTTTTATGTACTCTTCATTATTTACAGAAAGCAATGGTTTAGGAACAGACATCTCTCCCTCGTTCCCTCCGCTCAGAAGAGCAAACAAAACTACCCCGCTGACATCAGCTAAACTCATACAGAGAGATTGCCTCATGTTTGGTTTTTAGCATGCATGCCTTGCATTTCACAATTGCATTTTGTCTGTTAGAGGAGACTGACAGTGGACCAAAATAAATGCAGATACGCAGATCTCAGCTCTGTTAAAAATGCCAGTGATCTTGGGTGCCTGAACTGAATACCTTGCAAAACGTTTGGCTTCTGTTGTTTTATTAAAAATGTATATACCAAGTGCACAGCTCTCGTTGGTTCTTCAGTCTTTAGCTGAAGTCTTTAAAGTGTCTTGCAGAGATAAACTGAAGATCAAGGCACCTCAGACAGGTAGTCGTTTTTACATCTTTGTTTCCTGTCATGAGGTGAAGTATTGAAAGCATCTTGTTCTACCTAAAGAGCGCTATTTGCAGTCATAAACATTTGGGGGGCTGAATGAGCCTGTGGGGCTAGCAGCTCAGAGACAGAGATGCAGGAAGGGAGTGCAAGTGTGTGTACAGCTGCTCTTCAACTGGTGCAAATCACCACATTGTCAGTGAAGCTGATAGAGCAGCTGAGAGAGCTGAGATAGTCTGGTGATGGAGAAATCCCATTAGCAGTGAGCCCTGGGCGTGATGTCATCTTTCCAACCCTCCCTTGTTTGCTGCAGTCACGGCAACAATACTGAAATTAAGCTAATAAAAGGAAACAAACCCATGGGAAGGAACAGGCTGTTGCAAACTATTGTAATAATACAGCTTAGCAAAATTGGCTCAGAATAAATGTATCTTGCTGTACCAGTGGGGCTATGATGGGGATGTCCATATGGTTGCAGGTAGCCCAGGGTCTTCAGCAGCAGTAGACTGAGTGCTTCAGGATTTAGAACCCACAAATGAAGTGACAGCATCATTCCTGTTAGCATCAGGAGGCACGAGTACTGCCCAGAGGATCAAAGAGGAGGAATTTAGCCAAAGTCTTTAAGTCTCATGTAGTCGATTAAATCTTCAGATGTGAGAGATCAAGATGGCAGCTCCAGCAACACTAAGGAGTTGATCGGCCCTTGGAGCAAGGATATGGCTTCATCACCTGCACTTTGTTATGCTTCTCAGTTCTGCAAGGATGTGGTTATCTCTTGGCTACCATATGTGAAACATTAGATGTTGGGGGTGTTCTTTTCCCCTGTCTGCCCACATAATATCCAGATAATCCCGGTAATGTGCAGTGCCTTTATATCAGTGCTGTGACAGCAAGTGAACACAGCTACTGGAGGCAAAGCAGAACAGCTGCAAGCTCTTTCCAATGATAATCTCTGCTAACAAGCCACTGTGGGCTTTGGCTGATATTTCAGCAGTCCAGAGCTAAAGACAGCTGTTTGTCCTCACTTAGTGCATGCTTATTAGTTTCCCAAAAGATGATCTGAGCAGTAGCCTTGTGCCCCTGTTTTGTATAATAAGTACAACTTTTAAGGAAACCACATTGAGAAATTATGTGTACTTATTTGCCAGTAACTGATGCTGCAATTAAAACCATATATGGGGGAAATCTGCTACATATATAATATTATATTACTCTGAGGAAGCTGCAGTGCAAGTAGTCAAATGATATGGCAAGGGATTTAGGAAAGCCAAGGAGTGTCATTAGAGAGCTACAGGGTGTATAGGCTATGTTTCAGAATAGTATAATATTAAAATCAGATCAGGAGGTCGCGCTGATGCAAGATATTGCTCTGTGGAGCAGGGGGCAAGGCAGGGCCATGGTGAGGACAGCCAGTGCATTTTTATATCTGCATGCACGTGCTGTCATCGTGGATTTTCCAAAGCAAATCCAGCTGACACTGAGCCATATGAAATGACCTATTTGTTGAGGATACTAGGTACACTGCAGAAAAGCATCTCTTTTCCCTCGCCCTCTTCTTGGTTTTTTCTCTCTAAATGTTACTGGCAAAGTGCTGGAAGTACTTGATCTTATGCTGATTTTGGGGGGAGGATGTGATGTAACTTTGTGAAGGTTAGAATTATTTAAATTATTGAAAGGATGTTGTCCATGCTTTTTCCTCTCAGGACGAGAACTGATAGTTTGGAGGGCTGCAACACTTTTTATTTTTTTAACTACTTATTGAGGGTACTGAAGTGTGCTAATGGATCAGTCTTGCAGACACTTAACCTCTCTCATCTT
Organism: Pachyramphus minor; assembly: GCA_013397135.1. NCBI lineage: Eukaryota > Metazoa > Chordata > Aves > Passeriformes > Tyrannidae > Pachyramphus > Pachyramphus minor. Next base: position 47,084 of record VYXB01006059.1, read on the forward strand.
TTTAATAGGCACTGGCCACTATATCGTGTAGTTTCAGATGTTTTCATGAGATGTTAGAGACAAACCATCATGCAGCCTTAATCCGACACACAGTAACACTAGAGATGCTATCTTGTACATACCACTATTATTTTTGTTAAATCTGATACACAGCTGTATCAACCTCAATGGTAGGCAAGACAGACAACTTCTTGCTACTTAGTTTGTCTTGCTATTTTTATAGATTGCTCTCAGGCCAATCCTTAGCATCAGCTACTCTGTTAAATCAAGAACTTTTTCTGTGCTTTTAATTGAATTAGCTTTTGATAACTCTTCCGGACTTCTGTCATCCTAATCAGGTGTTGGGTGTGCCTTGTGTCAGTTTTAAATGACATTTTAGATTTTGCTTGTTGCTTCCTCCAGGCCTTGAGGTGTTTCTTACCCACTCCTGCGTAGGCTTATTAGCATGCACAGCATTTTAAATTGGGCCATTTGAATAAACATCCTGTGCCCTGCTTTTCCAATTCCTGACTGAAATAGGTCATACCAGGCCATGCTAAACACCACGTTCTCCCAGTGCTTCCTAGAAACTGTGTCCATGTTCATCATGCTCTGCCAACTCAACCCAGGTCACAAATCTATTAAGTGTCGTGGTGTTTTCTGGAGAACCTTCGCTCTCCCAGGTTACCTGGAGATTACTGGTCTCTTACAGGCTTGGCAACAAGCAAAGTGACTATCTGCTAAGCTTTTAGAGAGTGAACTCCTGTGGACAGGGACCCACCTCTTTGTCTGTCTCCTCTGCTTGGTCAGGTGCAGCTCCAGTCTTTGCTTTGGTGTTTGCTTCTCACTATGTTTGTCATATAAGCAGCAGCAGAGGTGTGCATCACAGTTTTGCATGGATGGCTTGCTATTCTTGGATCATACCATTACTTACATCAACAGAATTTGCTATCTGAATCTGCATATCTCTCCATTCCTTTTTTTATCAAACTAGGCTTTCAACCTAGAAATGAGCAAGGCAGGATAAATGAGTTATCATCTGTTTGCCATTCCTTGTTCCAGGCCGATAACATAATAATACATTTTAATCAAAAATAGTAAATCTGCATTCACCAGAGGTGGGGTCAAATCCAGGGCTGTACTTTACCAAAGAATTTGGGGAATTTGGGGGGTATTTGGAACTCATTACTGCAACTGGGCTGGATAAAACAGCTTCAAAGTCTGGCTCCCAATGTTGGTGTGTTTGGGTATCCTTTCTGTGAACATTGCTTTATTAAATAAAATGTCAATTGGCATAGTTTAGTTCACAACTGCCAAATTATCTTTTTAATGTACATTAATAAAAGCCAAACCCAATTGTTCAGTGGGATGATGAGCACTGAACTGGTCCAGAGGAGTATAAGTTCAATTTCCAGACTTGCCACTGTGTCTTTGAGTAGTCTCTGTGGCTCTGATCCATCAAAGACAGTTAAACTCATGTGCCATCATACTGACGTTGGTAGAACATAACACCTTTTAGGTTAAGCATGCAGTTGAGTAGGTTTGCCTAGTTAGGCCTACAAACCCACTGAGAGGGGGGACAGAGCAATGCTTCCCTGGGCCACATAAGCTGTTCAGGGTAAAGCCATATATTCCTGGGGAAATGGTGTGTGTAGCTGGCTCATGGTCCCAGCACTGCACCTCCTTCCTTCTCTGCTGGCCCTAATCATGCGTCAGTATCCAAGGTGATGGGTTAAATTGGCTGTTTCTGCTCACTACTCTTTTCTTTCATTTGCAATGACTCCTGTGAACTACAAAGCTGTGAGAAAGGGAGCATCCTGCTGAGAAGGGTGAAAGAGTGATAGAAAATGCATCTGATTTCTCTAATGTAATAAGTAAGCAGTCTGGTTATCTCCTGTCTGCAGCCCCTTCTGTTGGTGATCTGTCCTCATGAGCTTCTTGGTTTTGTGGTTTTTTTTTTCTTCCTCCAGTTTTATCTGCATTTCAGTGCTTGTGATTTCTGGGTGGGTACAATTATGGAAGCTGTTCAGTAGGGTTGGTGTGTCACACATGTATGAACATCTGCGCAAAGTGGTTCCTTACAGTCTGACCTGCTAAAATGACTGCTTAGCACCAGAAAGCTGCTTTTAAGCTCTGTCTGTTTGTCTTGTAGCCCACAGGCACCTCAGCCACAGCCTCCAGAGACTCCCTGGGCAGATGAAGAAAATGTAGTTTATCACCTGACTGATGAGGACTTCGACAAGTTTATAAAAGATCATTCATCTGTGCTAGTGATGTTCCATGCACCATGTGAGTTTGTTTTCTATTCTGTACTCTGAGCCAAATGTTTGCTAACAAAATCAGTGATGATTTTCCTTGGAAGTTTCACAGAACCTTGAACTCAGAGTCCAGGCTTTTCTTGTTTGTGATGATTGTTAAATACACAAGGCATGAAATGTTGTGAAGTTGCTGACTTCACATTTAGGATGGAGATGTGCTGCTAGGAGAGAGACACTTTGTAGGCTGAGTCAAAACATAATTGAAGAGTGTAATGATGCTTAAATAGTTAGAGGACTCATCACTTTGCAGCACGATTTCCCATTTTCAGCTTCTCTTCAGTATTGTTTGCTTTTAAAGCACAACTCTGGTTGATTGAACAACTCAACTTGAGAACCATGAGCTCCTGAGTTCTTGTTCTTGGCGGCTGCTGCTGTGTTGTTTTGAGCATTTTCACTCCTCTGCTGCAGTTTCTCTGGCGATGTGAGGGATGATAGTCATTATATATTATGCTGAACAATGCCAAAACTAGATCTAAGTTCAGAAAGTCCCCAGACCTTTTTAAAACTAATGCAGATCTGGTGGTGTTACTACTCACTGTTCCAGTGAGAATGCACTGGGCTGATCTTTTTCATTGCTTGAGGTTTTAGCTTGACCAATAAAATGCAGTGGGTTGCTTTCAGAAAGCCATTCCAGCCACATTGTCCTGTATGCTGTTGGGTGGAAGAGTTCATTAACCTCTTTGTTCACTGTGGATGTAACTTGTTTCAGCTACATAGCTGGTTCTGCCAACTGATTGTGTCTGTGATGGACAGTTCAGGTTGAATCTGCCATGCTGGGTGACACACAGCTTCTGCCTCCTCTTACTGCTGTGCTGGCAGTGGCACTTGGGTGAGATGTTCGTTTTCAAGGGCATGGATTTAAAGGTTAGGACTCTGGAGGCAGCCTGTGTGCTCACAGCTAAGGGTCTTGGCACAGAGGCTGAAATCCTGTTTCCCTTTAAGCCAGCAGGAGTTAGCTCCAAAATGCCTTTTTGAAGGTCTGCTCATAAGACTCATTTGAAAAACATACCATAATGAGTTTCCTTTGCCCAATGAAATGTCTGAGAATTTGATCCTCTGAAGCAGGTGACTGCTGTTTTGTCGCTGTGTTCACTGGATTATTTGTACTAATGAAAGTGGGACCGGAGGTTAACGCCTGGTCTGAAAAACAAAACACAAGTAGCAGAACTGATGGAGCCTGGTTTGCTCAGGAGTTATCCTTCATTACCCAAATCCTTCCTTCCCTAGGTTTCCATGCACCCCAGTGTGCAAGTGACAGCATGGATTGCTACTCCTCGGGAGCTGTACGCTTGCTGGTTTGGCTGAACAGCTGCTGCCAAACAGAAATGTAATTCCTAAATTTCCCTCCTTTCCCTATCTCTGCACAGTGGTGTGGGATGTGTGCCCTCTCTCTCTCTCCCTGAATCTCTGTATGTTTACAGAGATTTAGTAGTATTTAAAAGCTTTGCCTTTTTTTGAGTTTGTACATGGGCAAAGGAATCCAGTCATGTATTTGGGAGGAGGAAGAAGGGGAAGAAATAGACAGGTGGCCCTGCAAACCTTATTCCTTTAGGAAGCCAGATGAAAAATGGGTTAATGTATACAATTACAATCAAATGTTATAGTAAGTTCAAGTTAGTTATAAACCTTAACAGGGGTATGTTCAGTTTTTAGGTTTTTTTAAATATTTTGTAGAACACAAATAGTACAGTTTTAGGAATGATGATATTACATGACCTATTTTGAAAGAGGGGCAGTTCCAGCTAGGTATGTTTTGTACTAGGTGGCATTCTGTGCCAAGGTACAGCAGTACGTTGGCAAATGCTGTTTTAAAAGTAAATTAAATGCCTAAATTGGGCTTTTACAGTCTTCTGATAAGCTGCTCAGAATTGGGATAAAGAATATTCCTTGCCAAAACAATTTCATTTTAAATGTAACTTGAATGTTTGGGGCATTTTATTTACATTCAGGTGGTAGTGGTATTACCTATGTGCAGAATCCAGCTCGTACATGTGTAAAAGATCTGTGTTTGTAAGAATCCTCTCCAGGCATCCTCAGCAGTGAGTGTAAGGCTTGCAAACTAATTAATGACAGACAACTAGCATAAACAGTTATCTCCATGATTAAAAGCTCTTCTCTTAGCACTTCGTAAATGTGTTAATGGAGTCACCTTATGAATATTAGGAGATAAATTACTCCAGTAAAAGAAGCAGACCAACAAACATTTTACTTGTTTTAACCTTGGTAGCTCAGGATGAGAGAGTTTTTTCTAAAAATTATGTATTAATAAAAAAAAATGGTGGAAGCAGATGTGCAATATAGGCCCATAACACAGAATATACTTCTATGTAACTAAGAATAATCAAGGGGATTTCAACACTGGCCTGGAATTAGCAAGTACTTAAAACCCTGTGTCACCATGCAGCATACACGTGACTGGGAGTTTTTCTAGCAGACTGTTGGGGTTTAGCCCCAGCTGCAGCTCGGCCCCACACAGCCACTCATTCGCTCCCTTGTGGTGGGATGGGGGGAAAGAATTGGAAAAATAAAGACGACAAAACTCATGGGTTGAGTTAAAGAATAAGTAAAAGCCATTCACAGTCAAAACAAAGCAAGGAATTTGTTCACTACTTTGCATTGACCAGCAGGTTTTTGACCATTTTCAGGAAAGTAAAGCTCCATCACACATAATGGTGACTTGGGAAGAGAAATGCCATCACTCCAAATGTCCCCCCTTCCTTCTTCTTCCCCCAGCTCTGTGTGCTAAGCACAACACCATATGGTCTGGGATATCCCTGTGGTCAGTTGGGGTCAGCTGTCCTGGCTGTGTCCCCTCCAACTCCTTGTGCACCCTCTGCCTCCTCACTGGTGGGGTGGGGTGAGGAGCAGAAGAAGCCTGGGCTCTGTAAGCACTGCTGAGCAATAGCTAAAACATCCCTGAATTACCAACACCGTTTCCAGAAGAAGTCTGAATCATAGCTCCATACTAGATACTGTGAAGAAAATTAACTCTATCCCAGCCCAAACCAGCACACATACACTCAATCTTGTGTTCATGAGAAGCTGTTTCACTAGAGGAGAATTATTTCAGTGATGCTTTAATTGCATATTCAGATGGCCAGTGCATTAAGAGAGTGTAGTATGAAAAGGTGTGTGGGGAATTGTCAGCTTTTTATCTGCACCCTGCCCCTCAAGTGCTGCATACAGCTGAACCAAACAGAACCAGGTAAATACCTGTGAACTGCACAATTATGCACTGTGATGAATGTGGCCTGTTGGGTCTCCATGCCTGTGGCTACTAATGATCATCCCTGAGGACCACACTATAATTATTTACAATCAGTTGCACTTACTGGCCCAATCAAAGGCATCGCAGCATTTTATGTTTAAGTGCTGCTTGGCATAACGAAGTTCACAGGAGCAGCTCCATGTGATTTGAACACATCAGGAAGGTCTTCATCAGGCAACTTTCACCTCTTGGGATCAGAGACCTCATACCTTTTGTGCAATAATGTATCACAACCATTAAACAGAAGCTGGGAGGCTTCAGGTCATTACTGCCGGCCCTGACATAACGTGGATGAGCGTGGGTGGGCAGGATGAGTTCATCCTGCTTTTGTTTTGCAGGTCAGTAGGGACATGAAGCAGGATTTTTAACCTTCTGAAACTCCTTTGTAAAGCCCTTAAGAGGATGTTCAATAAATCTGAATATTTAGCGTAGGTAAAAGGTGACGCAACCAGTCAGGCTCTGAAGTTCTCCCTCCCCAGCCATCTGTGAGGGATGTGCAGTGTTGTGCTCCATACTTAAGCATTTCGCTGAAATTTCATAATTGCTGGTGGCAAGCTTATTGTTATCCTGGATGTATCCAGACTGGAGTCTTGCAGACATCTGAAGTGTTTTTTTCAGCATGGTGTTATACCTGAAAACTGAGTTCTCCTGCACTATACAAAAGAACAAAGAAATGGCCCTCTCTCCGTAAGGATTTGGAGTTTCTGCTTGGATCGATCATATTTGGTGACATGAAATAGCAAAGCTACATTAGCAGGCCTATTTCCAAGCCTGTAACAGAGGATTTTTTGCACCAACTAAAAGCTATTTCTGTACCATAACATAACTAAAGGCATCCATGCAGGTCATGATAAGCTTCTATTAGCAATGAGAGTAAAGGCTCCGTGTCTGTATGTGCTTCCTGAATACTTGTGCCTGGAGCTGATCAATTTCTTTAGATGCCCAAGATGACAGCTGGGTTCTGAATGTCTCTACATATGGGTTATGCTGCCAGTCAAGTGTTGTTAAATGCTTTACTGACACAGGGACTCACTGGGACTTAAAATGCTCCTGAGTCACTGGAGCACAAAAAAAGTGCCCTGTTTATGTTTTCAATTTCCCCATCAAACTGTTTGCTGAGTCAAACGCAATTTTAAAAATAATAAAAATAATTTAAAATAATAATTAAAATAATTTAAAAATCATATTTCCCAAATTAGTGAGTGTTTTAGTCTTTCTGACTGTTTTGTCAAAGGGATAAAAAACCCCCACACTTGCCTTTCTACAGTTTTCTTGGCATTTTTCTCTACCCAGCCAAGTCACTGATAAGTCAATTCAAATGCTACTGAAGGGTGATTAAAGTCCAGGATTGGAAGTCAGTTCAGGAATGGGTTCCAAAAGTGTCTGATTTTCATGCACAGGAGTTACTTTCATTATGTTTTGTTAACACAAGTGACATTGCTGACACTTTAAAACATACCTGCTCTTGCAGCCTGATGCAGAATAATGTCCTGGCATCCTACAAGCTGTAGCCTCCCTGTGTACCTTCAGCAAGTACAGATCTGAGTGGTTTCTGATGCTAATTGGTGGTTGTAGTCAGTCAGTCCTGTTTGCTTGGGGTTGCTTTGCCCCCCTTTCATACCCCATCAGCCAGAGCAAAGTCTGTGGTCCAGTACTGATGCCAGAGGTAACAGAGAAGAAAAATGTATTTTGGCTGTACTGTAAGTGTCAGTCTGCATTTGCTTTTTAAAGGATTAAACTATTAAAATCTTTTTCCTGCAATGTTTTCCCTTGTATGTGAGCTTAAATTGATGTTAAACCTGTGCTCTTCCCAGTCCTCTTCATAGGCTACGTAAGCTGATTGCAGGACTTAAGGTTAGAAAAAATGTCAATATCCTTAGTAGGATATTGGAACCATCATGGTTTTTCCTCCCTTGATAAGGAGGGAAGGCAGAGAAAATGCAGCCTAATAGACCTTTGCTTGCTTCTTCCCAGTGGACAGGAGGGCAAAAATAAATCTTGAAATTATAAAATGCACTGTTGTTTTGATGTGTTGTTGAAATGTCTGTGAAATTCCTTTCCTATCCTCAGATATTTTCACTCCCTTTAAAAACAAACCCCATAAATTATGCAGTTGGTGCTTTCCAAAGTCAGCTATTCAGCTGTGCAGGTTTTTAATTGCCCAGGGAGTGTTTTTATCAATTTGTCTTTGAAAAACAGCTTTTCACACCCTGCACTTCTTCCCCCCTCCCTCCCGTGCATTAAAACCCAAGGTTTTAAGCCACTTTGTGAACTCTTTATTAAGAATCCCAACCAATTAGCCCAGTACAAGATGAAGGCCTCCAGTTTCTAACTAAGCAGTGGACTTGGATCTCTCCCTGCCAACACACCGTCGTTGGTTACAGTGGCTTGGTTTTTGTTTCTTACTGCTGCATGTGGTGAGATTAGGATGTAGGAGTCCATTGCTTGCTTGAAATATAAAGTAAAGAAACCCAAAATATGCACATGAAATCAAATTGTTTCTTTCAAACCGTGTTTTACAACTATAAATAAATAAGTCTCCCTTTCAGACACCCACTGGTTCCTTATAAAAGCAAGGTACATTGCAATAAGCACTAATTGGGATGTCTGTTGGCAGCATCAACTGAAAGGCCACGAGTTGAAAAGGCTGAAGAATAATCTACTCTGCAGCCTGAAAAAATAGCCTTTCTAGCACAGGTCAGCAGTAGCCTAACATTGCCAGCCTGTGATTAAAAAAAAAAATTAAATTATTTGTAAATAAATATAGTTTTTCCATGCTAACTCATTATTCAATCAAAGATTTTTTTAACGTCAACCAGTGCAGTTGCACCAGTAAAGGTTAAAGGCTAGTGGGTTATCCAAACGTCAAGCAGCACTAAATATAGACTGGATGGAAAGATCCTTTAATTTTTATTTGTCTGTGTTGTGTATGACATCTGTGATTTTTAAAATAAAACATTGACTGTGTTCAGTGACTACATAGAGAGCTTTTGGCATCTGCCTTCAGATGTAAAGCCTCTGGAATAAAGAAAAGTGGTAGGTAGCTGGGAAGCTGTTCTTGGTAGATCTGTGCAGGTCTGGATTACTGGCAGTTTGTAGTGTGTAAGGCAGGTTGTGTGTTTAGAATCTTGTCAGATGCCATATATTTGTGATACAGCTGTGTATCCTTCTCCACGGGATGATACTCAAGGAGACATTTATGTGTCAAGGTGCTCAATCCTGTTTCCACTAGACCCTGCAAAAATGTTCTCCCTACTTTACTGTAATTACACAAAGCTTTGAACAAGGCAAGCTTTCTGGACTGTGATGTAGGTCATAGACAGTACCTGTCTCTGGTGGGTTTCTTGCTGAAGCAGTGCAGATGTGAGGATGGACTATTTTCTGAAATAATTGACTTAAGTAACCGGAAGGCATTCGAATGATGAGTGTTGCCATTTAAGAGTCTGGACAGATCTGTGAAGAGAAGAGATCTGCTTCAGTTTCATAATTGGGCTCCCTGACTCTCTACATCCCATAGGTTCCTAATTTTAATGTTGCCTTAGTGTATTTTTAATGGGATGTATAATAAAACGTTTCCCTGTGCAGGCATAAAGTATGCCAACTTTCTGTTCATTGTATGCATGTACTTCTTAGCTGAATGTTACTGTGAGGCTCTTGGAGCAAATATATTCTTCATGTAAACCAGTTAGAAATGGGTAAATTTTTGCCTTCTGATTCTGCTTCCACTAAAGTGAGCAAGTTCTGACTGTTGATTCCAGAGAGAGGAGGTCTGAGACACTAGGTACTTCAATATTTAAAAGCATATAAATCTACAGTAGGATGTTGCTTGATATTTGAATATCACCAAAAATCTTAGGGACTGTAAACAGTTCAGTGCAGTGACCTACCAGTGCATTAAACTAATTACAGGAATAATTTTTAGGGAGATTTAATCACACATTAAAACAGAACTTCTTGAAAAGGCAGCAAATCAGAAAGATGAAGAGCCCAACATGTATTTTTCCTTTAATGACAATCCCACTTATGGTTCTCAAGGATTTAAAAATAAAAATCAATACAGATTTTTAGTGGTACTTACTATAAATAGGAATGTGAGTAGTATAAAAACCCTAATAACTAGCTTGTGCAGTAAAACTTGATAGGATGCCTAATGAAAGGGGTGAAACCAGAAATGACTGAGTCCGTTGTCTCTTTTGTGTTGGTCTTTTGATACTGGAGCACACAGTTCATATGAGATTATTGTCTTTTTGAAGCAGTTTGTGCTCTTTGAGCAGGGTAAGATCATAAAAAAAAGGATGATCCAGTGATAAAAGTGATAGCCTTGGCCTGCAGATGTGAAAGTTTAGTTCTTGCCTTGCTTTGATTTGTACAGTCATGACCCAAGTCACTAAATATTTGTCTCAGTTTCCAATCTGTGAAGTGGAGATAACATTTCACCTTGTGTGGGAGTTTTATCTAGCGAGCCACGCCCAGACTGCAAGCTGCTCCAGTATTGCCACAGTTGAGGTATCAAAGGCATGTGAACATTGCAAAGTCTTGAAAAACATGAAGGAAGTAGGATTCTGCCTTTGGTATTCCCTGACCTGTGGCAGATGTCTGTTTTTTGGCCCCCAAGTTTAGGAACCCCCATCTGCTACTGGGTAAGCACACAGCTCAGATAAGATTATCAAAGCTTGAGCTGATGACTTGCAGCCTGGTTACAGCCCATGTCAGGACTTGAAGGGAGGAGCCTTGACTTGCTCTGCTTCATCTTCACAACAGGCAGAGTGCCAAACCCAGGCTTTTGGGGTGTTTGGGGCTGCCCTACCTTTGGGCTGGATCTTGACTTGCCCTGTGGCATGGTGCTGTTCTGAGGACACAGCATGTACATTGAATAACTTACTTGGTAGCAGTTGTGGGTATTGAGGGCAGAATGCAGGGTAGTAGGAAAGGAACTGAGCTGTAGATACTTGGATTTTGTGAAATTTGATAGATTTGTTCAAATGCATTTCTGTATGGTCACCCCCAGTAGGCAGCAATTAGTTTCTCTATTAAAGAAGACATTTGTGAAGGCTATTCCAAGCAGGAAAAAAAATCTTCCTGTGAATGTGTGGCAGGTGGTGTGAAGGGAACATTAGTTTCTTTGGGGACTTGCTGCCTCATTTCTCACATTGCTATTGCTTTCCCTCTCTCCTAACAAGTCCTTACTGCCTGAGACTATTACGAAGGAATAGCTACGGCAAGGGGCAGCTGAGAGGTGACAGCTGAAGGGAGAGTCCCCCTAATGTCTGGGTGTTTGTTATAGATTATTTAGGTGTTCAGAGTCATCTTTTAGAGGACTTAGTAATTTTAGCTGTTAAAAGTCCGCATTTGAACGTGTGAACTGGGTGACTGTCCTCCTGCAAGCTTGACCGCAGTGTACATATAAGCCCTTAATGCTCTTGTGGTGAGTTCTGATAGAAATGAAGCATAACTTATTTTTATGGATTTACTTTACCTGCCTCTAATGATGAGTTAACAGTGGGAATTAGCTGTAGGAATTAACCACTGGTTTTTGGTTGGTTTTTTTTTTCTGAAATAATTGAATTTCCCTGCTTGGATAAACTCGATATACAGTGCAGGGCTCTCATTTGGAAGGTGCCTTACAGTATCTCTGCTACTTGAATCGTTACCAGTAGAGTTTTCATTGTCAAGTTTATCTTCCTAAGTACTTTATGGCTTCAATTTTCATTCTGTGAAAGGTGGAGAACTTATGTAAAGAGCAAATAATGAACAGAGAAACCTACAGTGAAAGATTGCTTGCCTGTCTGTCTGCTCCTTGTGCCCTTTCAGATGGTGAGTTAGCAAGTGATGCTGTCTTTCTGAGCTACTAATAAATGAATCCATTGCTTTGATACTGAGGCATTGTGCTGATGGAGGAGCTGTGTCTTCTGGGGTCCTGACTGCTTGTGGTTGGCCGACCATCCCAGCATGCTTCTCCTAAGTAGGTGAATAGATCTCAGTTGATAGCCACTTCTGCTCTGATTTTGGACAAAAAGTTTGCATTCTTCATAGTATCTCTTCTTGGTACTTGACTTTTACAGATATCTTCACAGTAATAGCCAGTGTCAGTGTTGCTTTTAACCCCTGTGCCCCATAAGCTTGAATGCTTTGGGATGTACTTCTCTTAGGAAGATTCCTTTGCGTTGCATCCATTTTGCTGACGTCTTATACAAATTTCATCCTAGGAAGTGATTTGCTTGTTGTGCTGTTTTTGTGAGCTGAACATCCAAAGCTATTCCATCTAACCTCTGTTCTCTGGCATTTTCATTTCTAAATCCAAGGCTTAAAGTCTCACATAGTGGGGAAGGGTGTGAGGGAAAGCAATGCAACTTCTCTTGCCTCCCCAAGGCAAAATTTTGTTGTTCACCTGGCAGTGGAGAAGGTGAGGGAGGGCGAAGTCTTTTTTGGGTGCAGAATAATTCTGGTTTAATTGAGAAGGAAACATTCCGGTGGTATTTTTCATAAACTTTCAATAATCTCACCTTAAGGCAACCATGCTGTTGAATCTCTTTCACATTTCAATAGAGGAAGATTAATTTTCAACACCTACTCAGGGCCATGTTCCTCAAAGCTGGTGTAGGAAGTGTAATTCATATCTCCCAGTGCCAGCTGATGCACCTTCCTTCTCTTCTTTTCCCTCCAGGAAGGATGATAGAAGGCATCATCGTCTCCCAACACTGATTTCTACCAATTGCACCACATAGTCTTGACTAAGAGGGTATATACATGCAGTGTAATCGCCAATAACTGGAAGCTGAAACCACACTTGGAATGAAAATGAGGAACCATGTGATTTTTTTGAGGTTTAGTGTGTTTTATATGAAGATGTTGATTAGCTTAAAGATTGTTCCTGGATACATACTGGACTCTGTGCTGTGCAGAGGGAGGTATATTTTTTCAAAGATTGCTTTCAGGAGCCTGACACAGCCAGGGCTCCCCGTGAGCTTAGAAGCAGGGAGCACATACTCTGAGGGCAAGATGAAGCAGAAATCTCTCTCCCTGCTTGATTCTCAGGAATCCCTGGGAGGCAGCAGCCTGTGGCTGAGGTTAGCCTTGGAGAATATTCAGCCTTTCCTCTGAGCCCTTTACATCAGACGAAGATATGCTTCCGTGTGACCAGAAATGAAGGCAGAAGCATGTGTTATGCCATTCATCTGAGCTGTTGTCTTGTAAATCCTGTGGGGGCAGTCTGCAGAACCTGCTCCACGTTTGTTCCCTCTATGATGAGCCTTCACTTCCCAAGGTCTGTTGCTGGCTGAAGGTGGCCCTTCTGCCAGAGCTGTGAACACAGCACGGACGCAGACAGGGTTCCTGGAGGATACATTTAGTTAAGCTCTCTTCTCAGTTTGGTCTGATTTAGGTAATGCAGTGATCTAACTGTCTTTTTAAAAAATAAACAAGTAGTTTTAACTCGTACTGTAACCGTCTACTGCTGTTATGAGTCTTCTGCTGAGCACTTTCAGTGATGCTGGGAGTGAAACAGTTATGCCAGTATAGAAAATACGAGATGGTGTCTGTGGTGGGGCTACTACCACCTCGGCAAGACATAGGAATAAGAGAAGGGGTGACCAGTTTGTAATCATTTTGTGCCCCAACTTCATGCTGAAGAGCTCCTGGAAACAGGCAGGGACTTTTCTTCCGTGTGCCCATGCTGGGATTGGATTTGCACAGCTCATTGCATGCACAGATTGAGTGCACTGTGAGGCTGTGGTAAGGCCAGTGAGATGGTGATAATGACGTGGACAAGACACTGCACTCCTCTCTTGGTCTCTGAGATGAACTGAGCAGCCCACGCAGCCCGGGCATTAGGCTGCGACTGCATCAATGTAGCATGACTGCAATAATCCAAACTGCTTAAGTGTTTTCCTTCTAATTCTGTATTTCTAGTTCCCCAGAGTCTTTCCTAGACTGACCATTCACAGGTTTGTCTTTTGTAGAGCCACAAAGCTGTTTGCTTGTCACTGATCCCTAAGCAGTGTAATATCTGGTCAAATCAAACCTACCTTTAAAAGTACAGTGGTGAGGAGGGGGAGTCTGAATTTGTGCATGTATGCACACATTTCTAGCTGTTGAAAATTTGAATTCAATATCATTGTAAAGATGCTCCTCTTAATCTTATAAGAAAGCATCAAGTCTTGAAACGTTGTTGTCTTTAAGTATCTGGAATTATACCTGGGTGGGAAGTGCTGCTGCTGCTGAGGAGATGAATGGTTTGGTAGGAGTAAGTACCCAGAGGGAAAAGGATGCACAAAATTCCTTCAGCTCCTGATCCTTCACAAGGTGATTTGTTTTAATTTTTTATTTTTTATTTTTAAGTAGAAACATGGAGATCTGGGCATGGCCTGGTGGCTCTGACCGTTATGAGTATTAAGTGAACATGCAACCAACACAGTTGCAAATTCATACCTGTGATTACGGGGAGAAACAGCTGCTTTTGTCATCCTCCCTCCCTGCCAAATTTGGGGATGATTTTGCATCAGATGTCTGCAATGCAGATGGCTAAATTATGCAAGGGAATCTGCAGCTGTTGCAGTTTATGCTCTTCCATACCAGTGAAGGAACTGTAAACTGCCTCATGTCAAACCTGAGAGCTACTCTTTTACATGATACATAAGAAGTCTTTGCATGTTAAAGATTTCCATGGCAGAAGAGAACATGTTTGTGTTCTTGCATGGGTGATAAGAGGGCTGGGATTTGTGTGTATCCTTGCCCTGGCTGCAAGGATTGTGTTTCCCCCCCTCCATGTACATACTCTTGTATGTACATGTACACATGTATGTTCAAAGTTAACAATGGGGCACACATAAGAACAGGCTGTTCTGCTGTGGTGAGAGATCATTGCTCCTCTGGGATTAAGAATGGAGAAACCAAAGGTGTTATTCCCAGGTGTTAAATGTTTAGAGAGCAAAGGTGCATGTGATTTTTTTGAAAATTTTTTCATTGTTCTTGGAGTTGTCTGTAAATCTTCTGTGAGTGTAGTCTGAACTGCCAGTAGCCCATTTAGTGAAAGCAGGACAGGATGTGCTTTGTGCTTCAAATTTGTTTTCTCATCAGGCTAATGGAGGTATTTTTGGTATGCAGCTATAGATGGATGTAGACCTGGCATGATACAATAAATAGCTCGTACATGATAATAGTATTCAGGAAGTCTGTTGATGACAGAAATGTAATGATACTTCAAAATCTTGATTTGCAATTTAGTTTACCTCTAGGGTTCTTCATGTCAGAAATTGCTTCTTCACAACTGCCTGGATCTTATCTTTTATCTCTTGCTTGTCACACACACTTCAGATCCTCAGACAATGTTGTCTTGAAATGACAGGACATGACCAAAAGCATGGTGTTTGTTTATATAGTCCTAAAATGACAGGGAAACAGATTTATATCCTTGGGACAGCACTCTGACAGCACATGCAGGAGCTTAGCTGGAGCTGCTTGACCGGTTTTCTGGTTGTCTTCTGCAGGCAAAACTTGGTTTTAGCAGTAGAAATACTTGCATTAGTTCGCTTCTGAAAACATTTAGAGCCAACTGTGTGTTGTGAGTCTTTGCCATGGTACCAAACAGGCAGTTGTAAACAAATATGGATATTTCCATGGAAAAAGAGTTGCTTGGTACATTTGTTAGCCTTCCCTATGTCCATTTGCTCCTCACCCTTTCACTTTAGCGTTGGTCTTTCCATACGTGGCGTTCGCCTCTGTGCTTGCATGGGGTCACACTGGGCAAAGGACAAAGAGCTAAGTGAGTGTTGTCCTATGCCCTGTGGTGGGATTTGGGAGGGAAGGGACTTGCCTGCCACATCTGTCCCCAAGGTGATGTGGGGACCTTTGATTGTCCTTGTCTGAGGGTGCAGCTGAACTAAGCTGTGTGACAGTGACTGCACTGAAGGAAGCAGCTACTTATCTGCCCAGCTGCACAGTGCAAATGAGAAGATTGATTATAAATAAACTAGGATAGCAGAATTCTCACTTCATTTAGACATCTGTTTTAAAAATGGTTACCAAGTGTGCATACCAGATGCCCTAGCACTGATTGTTGTAAGCTTTGTCTTCTTTTTCCTGTCTTGTAACACTTCTCCTTTACACTTAATCCATGGACTCTTTTCTGTTGGAGCCTGAGCCCTTGCAGCCTGAGGTCCTTTGTGCAAGAGGAGTAAGATGATGTGTGGTGAGGTCAGAGGAGTTGTCCAGAACTGTTCAGTAGAGCCAGGCACTAAGTCCTGACTGGTTTTGGGCTGCTATATGGAGAGTAACTCTGACTTGCACCTCCAGGGCAGATACTTGTCTTCTGCGACAAAAGACCGAGGCTGTGAGAGTCCTCTTGGATAAACACCTACAAGCCCCTTGGGTGTTCCCACCAGCCATGGCCCCCAGAGGCTCAGAGGATGTCAGTGCTTGGAGTACGCTCTGGGCATCCTTGTGTTAACTGTTGACTGCAACCTTTCTCTTCTCACCTGGGATTGAACGAGTTGCTTCCCTTGCTCAGTCTTTTAGTTTTAATGTCAGTATACACTTAACATGACCGTGCATCTGCTAAAAGCACATCTATCACAGGTGCCCACTGCAGACCTGTGGTCTTCCTTCCCTGTCCCAGCAGCACACAGAAGCATCTGGGCTAAGGGCCTAGAGAGTTGTTGTTATTTTCCCATTCATTTTATGAAAGAAAACGTCTGAAAACTAGAAGAGCTTAGCACAGAGGGGTGCAGCTGCTGCTGAACAACCTAATATAGCAATCAAAGGAGAGGCAGTGACCTTGAAATTCATTTAAATAACTTTTTCATTGGCCTCGAAAATTTAATGGCAATCCTCACAGGATTATTCAAAGGTAGGATAAATAAACATAAAAGAGATTAATTGATTTCTAGTTTGTAGGTTTGACTTCTGATTTGTATCTCTCCCTTTCTGCAATGGCAGGTGGAAGCAGGCTGTAGCACACAATAGCAAAATTCTCATAAAGATGGCAGGGAAGCACTGTTTATTGTGGGAGAAGCTCTTAAGATTTGTTGTCCCTCTTTCAGGTTCAGTTTAATGTGGTGCCTGTTTTTCCAGGCTGATATATCGTGCTGTCCTCTGTCAGGGGTAGAACAAGCATTACACAATAAAGATTTGAAGACTTCAGTTTGCATTTAAGTGCCTTTTAAAGATCTGATGCTGCTTCCCCTTTATTTTAAGCATGAGTGAGTTAGCTTTCTGGCAGTCAGTAGCGCTGTGTCTGTGTGATGTTCACAAAAGAACCCGGAACAATGACATTTCATAGTCTGGATCTCTTTCTCCAAAATATTACTTACATGAATTTCAGATGCTTTGGATAATTTTTTTTTATTCCCTAGGCAAAGTACACCTGGGTTGTTGTTTTGGGGTTTTTTCCCCTCTGCAGAGCTCTGTGAAAAACTCTGGTTGTTTAATGCCTTTGGTTGATCAGATCTAATTAATGGATGTGGAATATAGTGTAGACTGTGTGAATACCATAGCTAGAGCACAGTATGAACCTTGCTGTGGCTGAAGGACACACTGTGTAAAGCCCACCAAGGTGAAGTTAGCCCTGCAGAAAAGTATTGTTTGTACAAATTTGAGCAAGCTACATTCAGAGAAGTTCCCAGGTATCTGAGCTGGCTCTTGAGATGCCCTTTGTTTAGAAGTGAGGAAGAGCACAAAATAAATAAAGTTCCCTATTCCTAAAAAGAGAAATAAATGAACTTGGGCAGGTGTTGAAGGGATCTGTCAGCCCCTTCCACAAAGCCATATGCCTACAAGTTTTCTGTGGGTGGCAAATAAATCATTTTGCCAACCTCTTTTGTGCTCTTAACCAAGACAAGCAGTGCTGAGACAGTAACTTTTCCTCAGCCTTTTCCAGTTTCTTCCTGAATTAACCTCTGAAGCTGTTGCATCAGGTTCCCATTGTGGTGGCACACGATCACAGAGCTGTGTAAAACTAAAGCAAAGCTTTCTCCTCTAGCTGAGATCCCCTTGCTCTGCTGCTTCTTGGTTTTTGCATAAAAGAATGACGTGGGGCTCTTTAATGCTGTGGACACGGTGCAGATGACCAAGCAGTATGGACTGTAGGTGGTGTTTGAATTGGAGTTTGGTCTGCAATCAGTTGCTTGAGTATTTGCTTTAATTCTCAGGTGGGATTTGCAGTTTTTATTAAAATGTACACCCTGTTCTATAAACATGCCCTGAAAGTGTTTCATGGTGTGGTGATTAGTGCTCTGCCAGGGTCCCTGTTTGCTCTGGTGAAGTTACACCTGGATGTCCTATCACTTCGTGGCTTTTTAAATTGCGCTACATAAAACATGCTTGTCTTTTTGAGGTCAGGCTTAGGTTTGTGTCTACTGGCTTCAGCAGTCATCCCATTAGAGGGAAACAAAGCAGCACTGAGATTCAGAGTCCTTGGTTTATTTTCTTTTAGACAGTAGTGTAAAAATAGCCCCAGCCCTGTTCTCTGTACACCTCAGAGACGGCTTTTGCTGGAGCTGCATTGAAATGCATTTCTCACCGTATCTTCTGATACAACTTTCAAAAGCTCAGCAAAGTCTGGGCTTTCAAGTGCCCATTCTAACAATAATAGCTAAGGAAAGTAAGCTGGCTGCTGCTGCAAACAAGAGGGAGAAGTGCAGCGAGGCATTGCATTGGGATTACAGTGCACTGGGCAGGCGAGTGCGGTGTCAGGACCGTGCCAGGCACCTTGTTACAGCTCACTGCATCTCTGCAGGAGGAGCTGGCCCTCGCCCTGCCCAAGTGTCTGTCGTGCCCACTCAGTCCATGTGCACTGTCCCTGCAGGGGCTGTGGTGGTGCTTGGTCCCTTGGCCCCTGGGGGTGAGGAAGGGGCTGTCACCAAGGCCTGCCATTGCACTGGAGGTGCTGAAGCGCAGCATCACAGCTTGGCAGGAACCCCACCTGGTCCTGAAAGTTCAGCTTGCCTGGAAGCAACTGCACCAGCTGAAAGCAGTTTAATTTACACCCAAATAATTTATTTTAAGTCTGCTTTTCTGTCCCATGCATTCATTTTACTTTATTGTGATGTCAGCACTTAGCAGTGAAGTAACGGCAGATCTCTGGAGAACTTCACACAAGCGAGAAAGCACCATTATCTCGGTTTTACAGGCCCTGCTTATGTTGGGAACATATGTGGTGGTGTAATTACACTGATGTGATTAAATCAGTGCAAGTCCTTGCTGGAGGAACATGCTGCACCACTGTAAACTGGGGCTTATTGTCAGTGCAGTTAAATTCAAATTACATAGCTCTGTTAAGCTGTGCTAGTGTGAGCCTCCACTGGAAGTCGCAAAGTCACCTGAGGAGCTGTGTTGTTTCTTTTTAAAGCTGATAAAGATTTGGAAACTGAAATGGGTGAGGTTGCGCCTTGCCCAAGAGCATGCCAGAAGCAATGGGCTTGACAAATTTCTGTAGGGAGAGAGATGTAGGTGTGAAATTAGGGGGTTTATTATTATTTTTAATTTTTTAATTCTTTGTTTAAGCTATTGTGGCCATTTGGAAAACATCCTAAATTATACTAAGGCTTTACAAATAAAGTAAAATGCATACTGAATTCTAGTACATCTCTACCACGTGGTTTTGGAATTTGATAATGACTAGATAGGTCAATGAATAACCATGGTGTATACAACTTAATTGGATTTTTTTTTTTTTGGGCAGGGTGTGGACACTGTAAGAAAATGAAGCCAGAATATGAGAAGGCTGCAGAGTTTCTTCATGTAGCCAGTGACGTAAGCTAATTTCCTTTATTATATCCTTCAAATAATCAGTAATAAATAACTGGAGTAATAAAAGTGACTTTTCTCCCTACAACAAATTCAGATGTTCTCATCCTCCCACAGGACCTTTCAAAATGTGCTTCCAAAGTACAGTCTCATCGCTAATGCATGAACCCTGCCAAAGTCTGAGAAAGAACATTCTGTCTTGAACGAAAACAAAATCGAAAAATGTTTATGTATTCTGCTGTAGGCCTTATACATAATATGATCAAATCCAAAAATGAATTTTTTTCCCCCTTACTTAAAGGCATTGAATGTGAAGAAACATAGGCTTTTATTTATGAATTAGATTTGGAAAAAAACAAAAGGGGTTGATCCGTCTTTCAAATACCCTGTTTTTATGGTTGCATCACTCCATTAGTTTCATCTTAAGTGTTCCATCAGCTTGGCTGGAGAAGAGAGATCCAATAGTACAAGTATTAGTGTTATTGATTCAGTCTCATGCTGTGTATGCCATGCAAGAGGAGAAATAGAATAAGTCTCCCTCATTTAAGCATGTTCAGTGGAGACATCCAGAGTTCCTTTGTAGTTGTCAGAGAAGGAGGAGACGAGAAAAACGAAGATCCAATGAATCACACTGTACAAGTGCCTGCTCTCCTTTGGCTCTAAAGGTGGTCCATGCAAAGATGCCCACAAGTTAGAAAAAGGTGGATTTTCCTTGAAGTAAACTTGTCTTTAACAGTGCTTGTTTCTTGTTGGAGAAATTTGGATTTGTGTGAGGAAATGCCATTCCTGGGAACAGGCCTTAAGCATTATAAAGTGAATTACATACAGAGAATCCTGTAAGAATGGTAGGAGAACAGGTAACACTCTGGTTACGTGTAGTGCATAAGATATCCCTTTCTGGTTTTGCATCAGTCCTCTGTGTCTTTCTGTCTGTCTGTGCTGAGTCCCTGAGACAGCAAAGGCACCTAAATCATGAGTGATTGCCCCCAGGCCCACTGTGTCCTACCAGAGGGGGGTGTGTATGTGATTTACAGTGAGTGATCTCTGTTTTAGAGCCCAGGTGTCCTTGCAGCAGTCGATGCTACCGTCAACAAGGCACTGGCAGAAAGATTCCACATCTCAGGGTTTCCTACTTTGAAGTATTTTAAGGATGGAGAGGAGAAATACACTCTGCCACACCTCAGAACAAAGAAGAAGATCATTGACTGGCTGCAAAAGTAAGTTTTGAGGGTTCTGAGATAGTATTTGGGTTCCTGGTTAGTGGCTCCTGCAGACTGCTTTGGTGAGGAGCTAAGCCTGGGTTCATCCACTGCCCAAATCCCTTGCTAACAAAACTAGACTGAACTCCAGTATTCAGACACATAGAAACATATATGTTAATTATGGCCTCCAATAAAATACATCCTTCATTTGCTGTGGGCTTTTTCATAGTTGTCCCAGTATTTCTTTCTCAAAATATTTTTCAAATATACCTTAAGCCTCTCACCAGAGGAGGAATAGCAATGGCTCTAAAAAATAAGCAGAACACTTGTTGTTCCCTCTTCATAAAAAGCAGCAGATTTCACTGTTAGTAACTGAATTTCTACAGTCGTACTTTTGTCTTTCCAGCATTTCAGGGCCAATGCCTAGAATTCCATCTGTGAAGGGCTGAAGGAAAGCCAGTGAGACCAACAAAACCAGACCTTTGACTGCACTAACAGCTTTTCTTGGGTGGTGTGCTGAAGTGTGCAGAATTAAGTTTGATATGAAAATTATGACAATAATTTCATTTCAAAGTAAATTGCTGGTACAATTCTCACTTAAAGTATACATTATATATGCATATATGTAAAAGTATGCATATATATATATATAAAATATGCACTTTCTTTAGGTACCATAAGCCTAATGTATTTTCTGCATTATTCAAGGGGGAAAAAAAACCTGCCAGAGTTTTGTGAAGTTTTTTAATCATTTAATTGTGAATGCAGTTGGCATGAGGAATGTGATATTAACTTTTCCTCCCTTATTTGGTGGAGAGGGGGTTGTGTGGAGTTTTGTGGTTTGGCTTTTTATTCTTTTTATGTTACATCTCTGACTGCTTCAAATCATGTAATAGATATGGTCTGGCAGCATCTGTGTAGCACATTGAGAAATTTTATCTGTATTTTATATTTAGACACAGTACTCCTATGGCCTCCTGCACATGCAGGCTCCAGGCTGCTGTATCCATTTCGGATGTTAAGTCACCGTCCTTGTTTCACCTGTTTGCTCCAGTGTTTTGAGGTCTGCATAATTTGTATTGAGTTAAACAGTCAGGTTGATGCTGCCTGCACATACTGGCAGGTGAATAAGCAACAGGGAAGAGGGAAGGGGTGTTGATCACTTCTGGATCCTGCTGTTCCTCTGGATTACTTTTGTCTGCAGCCTCAGGTAGTCAGCAATACAGGTGAAGCGCAGACAACTTATCTCCTTACTCCTGGATGTTCTCCCAACTAGAGATGCAATAGAATAACATCCTTGTTTTCTGACCAGTTGTCACAGCTGCACTGAAGCTGGTGGAGATAGGGATGCATCTGGGGTGTAGGCTGGAGATAAAAAGTGCAGCTTGTTCCCCTGTCCCAGTGGGTGGTCTAGTTGCAGCCGTGGATGTTTTGGCACTGGTTCCTCTCTGGTGACTGTGCTGCCACACTAGGTTGTTACCAGTAGCTGAGTAGCTTATTTCAGGTCAGCACGGAAAAGTTTGTGTGAGAATAAGTAACACCTCTGTAACTGTAATCAGTGGTAGCTCACACTGACTGTTCGTGTGAAAATTCAGACCACCTGTCCTAATTCTTTAACAACTGGAAAATCAGTATTGATGGAAGTAGGATGGATGTCCACCAAGTGACCTTGAGTAGGACTTTAAAAATTGAGGTTTTTTCCACTTGGTTTTTATGTATCTGATATAACTTAAAATGGTGTCATTCAAAGTGACAGGAAAGTCTGAAAAGCTAATTTATTACCAAGGCGACATATGAAGGTCTTTATACCGTGGCACCATTCTGATGATTTTATATAAGTAATCACTATTTAAGATACAGCAGGAGTGAATTTAATGAGTCTCAGAGAAGTCTGTGAGCTGGTGAATAGCAGAAGTTTTGTCAGAGGCGCTCTAGGTGTGCAGGATTGCTCTGATCTAGCCAGTATGTGCAGTCATAATTGAAACCTGACATTCTCTTTATCAAGGTAAAATATTCCAGTTCAGTCACCCCCAGTCTTCCAAGTGGAATGATGCTGATTATTGCATCCTGGCTTTAATATCTGTATTCAAGAGAAGGTCATGAAATTCTTTATAGAAGTTTGCATGGTAGTGATAAAGAGTACAAAAAGGATGTTTGAATGGAAGATGCTGTTCTATATCAGTTGCCTTTTGATTCCACCTGCTTGCTGTTCTTCTTAGTTTATACCTATGGATGACACAGTGATACAGGAGCAATGTTTTTTCCACCCAAATGTTGGATGCAATGTAGGAAATCTTTATCCCGCATTTCTACTCATACACCTGAGTACAGTCACTTAAGTCATATTTTTATTGAGTTCCAGAAATTAGCTTACATCTTTTTTGTTGTTATCTGGTGTTGAAAATACTGAGCATGTTTTTCTACTGCACAGGCACCCTGAAGGATTTTTTTACCTTGGTTGCCTCATGGTAGTTATGACCAGGACGATGCTGCTCCTTTTTTCCCCTTCTAGACAAATTTTCAAACCAATCTCATTGTCTTTCTTTTCTAGTCCTGAAGCACCACCTCCACCTGAGCCTGCATGGGAAGAAAAACAGACTAGTGTTGTTCACCTTGCTGGTGAAGACTTCAGGGAGTCCTTGAAGAAGAAGAAGCACACCCTTGTCATGTTCTATGCCCCATGTGAGTAAAAACCTCTCTGCATGGATGGGTTTTATAAGCCCTGCAGTTTATGAAATCCTGAATTAATTCCCTCACTGTCCCCAGACTTTTAAGGGTAAAGACCTGATTCTAAGTGCATGGGGACATCACTGTGTCTTTATAAACGGAAACAAAACAGTTTATAGTGGTTATTTAAAGAGTTATTGCATTAATGCAGACACCAAAGCAGGCAGCATTACAACAACAAAAAAGATTTATTTTCCTCTGCTGCATTTTATGGTCCATATAACAAGATGTGTTCCTTTACAGTAGCACAATAGACATGGAGAGCCTGACTCATTAGTGCAGCACTTCAGTAATGAAATCGATACAGTGGTATAGGAGAACAAATTTTGATGGAATAAATTTTGTCTGTAATAAATCTACATTCAAGTCTCCACTGGGATAGCTCCCTTCTCCCAGGTTGGTTTGTGTGCATCACACACACACTTCCTTTTTGAAACTCCTGAGAATATTTTTAGAGAAGTTTTGAATCAAGCTCTTTATAAATAAGGTGAAATGGTGGGACCTCTTCTGTTTTCGTGTGCCATCCCAGAGACAGGCAGACTATGCACAAGTTCTTAATTTCTGAGGGGTTTATCAAAGGGAGAAGATACTCCAGGCGTTTAATATTATATAGAATTAACTTGCCTTTATAGTACCATGACTCAGCCCCCTAGATGGTAAAAAATTTCTTCCCTATGACATGGCCAGCAATTAATGGATAACCTTCAGATAATCAGTTACTAACTTGTTCCCATTAAACTGAAGGTATTTTCCATAAAGAGAGAAAAAGGTCCTTAATGTTTAGTCAGGCAGCCCCTTATTTTGTTTTTCTGTTAGAGAATTAAACATAAATGCTCTGGGGCTCCCACGAAGGGATGTGGGAGAAAGGAGGGGTGCAATTCAGAAGGGAGATTTCTGGAAGGTTGTAAAAGAAAAAGGAAGGGGATGTAATCCCTTCTCAACTCCAGTTCCCACCACCTATTGACTAAAAATTGACCATGTGCCAGGAATTTCTGATTCATGGATCTCAGCTGGTTAAGAGGAGCAAGCTGTAATTTTAAAATCAAATGATTGCACACGAAATGGTAAGATTTAGGAGTTCACTGTTTCTTGAGTTCTCTTTACCCGATCGGTAAAGAGAACTCTGTGGAACAGAGATTTATTTCCCTTTTGGTTTTTAGCTGCATCTTTTTAAAGCATTTAAATTCTTGGTCTTTCTTTAAGGCCACATTTAAAGCAGAGACACTATGTGCAATGAGTATACAGCTCCCAGGGTTGAAAGCATGAGGTAACTTGTCTGATGGGCTAATTGTTTGCAGTTTGACTTCTACCCTTACTTCAGAAAGGGGTGAGTAAAGATCAGCCTGGCCCTGTCTGTATGAACAGGCTGTAAAAGCAAGGCTTGCATAATGTAAAACTGTTGGGTCCTCCGAGGCTGCCCTTCAGACACGTTTTTGCACTGGTTTTGACGCAGTGCTGCATGAGACCACCTGTATACAGGACAGAAGGGTGTTAACTGGTACCACTTCTGGCCTTCCCCTGACTCCTAAGAGTGTCAGTGTTGCTGTTGTGGTGTCAGTATGTGGGTCATGCACAGTTTCTGATTTATCAGATTTGTTCTCTAAATGTGGAAGTGTCTGTGAGCAAAGCAGAAAGCAGGCACATGCGGGGAGTGCAACAAGCCTGCCCTTTGTTGGGTGCAGGGGAAAGTATTTTAAATATTTTAAATCTCTGGTTTCTGTGAAATAAGCATTAATGCCATAGAATGGTACAAATCATTCTGGTTTTTCAGCTTTTCTGCAGTGATAATGTGCCTCCTGCTAAATTTGATAGACTAGCTTTTGTTTACCATTTTCTCAATCTTGAGACCTCTTGGAGCTTACATTGTCAATTAGTCTTAACTTGCTTCTTTTAGTGCTGAAGGAACACTGCTAAAATTGCAAGGCCCCATTATCTCAAATTACTTTCTTTTTCTATTCAAATCTTAGGTCAGGGCAGACTCACAGTATGCTACTCCATTCACTTGTGACTGTTGCAGTATTTGTTACACTTACACATATGCTGAGATATTTTAAGATTGGGGGTGTGTGTATACATGCATATATAAAGTATGTTTATATATAAATATTTATGCTAAGAAATGTATCTCTCATCTGTCATTAGAATTTAAAGTAGAAAGTTGAATATTTTGACCTTTGTCGAGCTTTCAGCTAGAGTGACAAACCTTTAGGCAAAGGCCACAGATATATATCTTAGATGCAAAATAAAATGAGATCTGGCTTTTCTCTGGCAGCTTCCAGTCCAAATTACTTAATATGTATAGGAGAACCATCAATCTGCTGCAGTGCCGATAACTGTGGACTGAGCTGAGCGGTGCTTTAATGGTACTGAACTGTGCTTCACAGTGATTTAGCTCTGGAAGAGAAGACTGCTATATCCACATGGAAAAGATAGGGAACTCATTACTCCATCAGCCTGAATATGGTTGAAGCTTAAAGGTTATCCCTGATGCCTGTGGAATATTTTAAGGACTGAGAATCAGAATCAAAAGTCTTGAAATTAAGGGGGGGAAAAAAATCCACTCCGGTGGACTTGACACCCACAGAGAGTCCTGCTTTTGATTTCACATTCCCATTCCTCTCTGGTGGCAGTATGCTCAGTGTGTATGCCCAGTAATGACTGATTTGGGGTGGCAGGATTAGTAGGGGTGGGTCCCCAATACTGATTTGGGACAAAAGTGCCAGGTGCAGTAAACCAAATGCTACTTGTACCAATAAATGCCTTGGATGTCATCTTCGTCTAAATGTCCACTGAGTGGGTCTGTACCATGCCCCTATTGCACACCAGCTTGGACTGTGGGTTGGTGCTTGTTAGAGCTACTCGGGGCTAGCACTTGGAGCAGGCTGCTGGCATCTGTGCTGCACAGCACCTGGCCCAGCAATTCTCTGCACCCCTGTGGGGCCTTTGTGGTCCTAAGATGTAATTGTCATCCCAGTCATGTACCTTTGAGTTCAAAATGCCTAAAAAAGAGGAGGACAATGATACCATCTGTAAAACTGAAGCATGAAGCCACAGGTGTGTATTATATCCTGGGTAATGCTGAGAGGGATTTGAGGAGTGTTTGAAAGCAATAGGTTTATTACAGCAGCATTTGAGAGGCCTTTGTGGAATGTATGTGTGCCTGTATTCTCCTCATGGACCAGCTCTTAAAGTACTGGATACCATCAACTACTCCAGGTTTCACTTGGCTTTGTCCAGAAATGGGGGGGAGACAACTAGTTGAGTATGGTTTGGTTTGCACACATAGCCTGGTACATGGATGATCAGTTTGGGAAGCTACACTGGAATAGATTGACCATATCAGGAAGTGAGCCAAGTGGACAAGAACAGGTCCAGCCTAGTTAGACTGCAGGGCTGAACCAGCCACAGCCAGAAGTGCACTAGGTGCATGTCTGCTCTACATCCAGAGCTTGTTTGAGGACTCACAGCATTAAAGCCTGGAATCCCGGGATGATGAGTTTGCACCAGTGCCTCTTCTGGGATCAGCGCGCTGGCTTTTCTTCCTTCTTTCACTTACATCCTCACTGTTCATACAGCTTATCTCAAGGTGTTTTATCTGCATTTTTACTTTCATGTGCTCTTTCCACTCTGTTATCCCAGATAATTGAGATCTGACTTTGTCAATGCATTAAATTTTAACCTTCTACTATAGCACTGAAAACTGCAAAATAGAAGCAGTTGGTTGTGATTAGTTGTCAGAATCACAAAGGGTAACGAAGTTCCAGTAAATAACATGTCTTCACAGTTGGAGATGGTTTTGCTGCATTACTGGAGCTGAAATTAAGGGACAAAAAGGATGATTGAAGCTACGTGAGCATTTTTGAATGAACTGGGGAAATGCAGATAGTTCTTTGTGAGTGTACTTTGTTTTTAATCCAAACTGTGTGGAGAAGCCCTTGGAATCCGACATGGAATTTCTTGTCAAACCAATGCCAAGACCCGTACCAAGTTAATGGCCATTCCATTCTGTAACTAAAAACTCTCATGGTTCCTCTTCTACCTTCTTCATCCCTGGGATTTAATATACCTTTTTGATGTCACAGTTTGGTGATGTTACCATCAAGCCTTAGCTAAATGCTCCCTCAAATTTGTAGTGTCTTTTCTGCTGTTGTAGAAACAATTCAGAGCCACGGACACAGACTCCGTAGCTGAGTATCCTCAGTTGCATTAGGCAGAGCTTCACCAGCAGGTCAAGGCAGCTGATCCTTCCCCTCTACTCAGCGCTGGTGAGACACAGTTGGATTGCTGTGTCCAGTTCTAGACTCCCCAGTACAGGAGGAACATTGACATACTGGAGTAAATCCAGTGAATGGCCAGGATGGTGATTAAGGGTCTGGAGCATCTGACATATGTGAGGAGAAGCTGAGAGAGCTGGAACTGTTCAGCCTGAAGAAGGGGAGGCGTGGGAGGATCTTACCAGTGTGCATTAAGTATCTAATGTGGGGGGTAAGAAGAGAGAGCCAGACTCTTCTCTGCAGTACCCAGGGACAGAACAAGAGGCAGTGGGCACAAATTGAAACACAGGAAAGTTTGCTTAGACATTTAAAGGAAGTGGTGGGTTTTTTGCTGTGGTGGTGGTTGAACACTGGAATAGATTGACCCAAGAGTGTCCATCCTTGGAGATATTCAAAACCCAGCTGGACACAGTGCTGGGCAGTCTGCTGTGATTGATCCTGTTTTGAGCAGGGGAGTTGGATCTCCAACCAAAGCAATGCTGTATTTTTAGGAATAATACTGGCGTTTGAAATACACTGTACTAACACTGTGGGGTTTTATGTGTTGATTTTAGTTTGGTTCCTCCCCTTCCCCCTTTTCATCAAGTTCTGATTTTCTCTAAATAAGAAAGGCTTACTAACACCAACTACTAATTCTTGCACAGGAACAGAAGATGTCCTCTTGTGAGTTACAAGAATGAGAGGCTAACACATGAAAAAACATTCATGTCATTTTTTGGTTGAGATTGGTGCTTCCAGAGAAACTACAAATAAATCAACTGTGTCAGAAAGGAGTTATATATAATAGACCAGTCATTACAGGTCCATATAATGGGGGGAGGGCATTCTGTTTTGAGATCAGTCACTCAGCACTGAGCAAGTTCATTCAGTTTCTACTTTTGTCAAAACATAAGTTAGTAAGCATTCTTAAAAAATAAAGACTTTCAGCAGCAAGGAGAAGTAGTAGGGGGAAAATGCTGCCTTTTAATGATTTGTAAGGGTGGCAGTTGTCAGTGTTATTAACTTGCCAAATGGCCTCAGTTTGTGGGACTCAACAGGGTTCACAAGAATGGGTATTTTTAATAAATACTTTGCTGGGAGCTGATTTCCGGTTCTGTGTTCAGCGGTGAAACTTTCACTTTACTGGAAATTATTTTCATCAGGTGGAAAAGATTATTTTCTGGTGAAACCTGACCCACAGGGGTTACCCAGAGAACACCCGGAAATAAACCATCCTGAGGATGATTTTAATAAGGTATTTTTGCATTGAGCAAGTGGCTGTACTGCTACAAGGGATGTGCAATTAAAAGACATCAGCCTGCTTGACTCTTCACTTAAACTTTTTTGTTGGGTTTTTGTTTCAGGGCTAGAAGAAGTGAATGAAGGTCCTAGTCTGTGTTGCACCTGATAAAATCCCAGAGGACTTTGAGATGGTGTTTGAGGCATTAAAAGGCTGTATGTTGTTCTAAGCTGTTTGTGGGAGATGGTAGTGGATATTGACAGAGTCAAGCAGGACTATTGACATCATTACTATCTGATGGGTCATCTCCTGGCCATCAGTAAGAAGCGAGAAATCAGATAGGGATCTGACTAAGTCAGTCCTACCCATCTCTGTGTGTTTCATTAGTGCTGCATAAAATGTTGAGAGCTAAAGCAAACCTGCATTAATTTTACCCACAGACTTTGTTAAAAATATTAACCATTTTGTATCCTGGTATGCTCCTTCTCTGTCTTTTCTCATCAAAAACTGCTCTGTTTTTTCTGCCCAAGGTACATGTCAAGGAATATACAATGACAAAAAGCACTTGGCTGAGAGTCCTTGACAGAGTGGGTCTCACTGTGTGCACAGAGGGTGCACATGGTGTTTTGGTTATTAATGCTGACAGCCAGGAGGGCCAGTGTGCTCCTCCAGACCTGGGACCCAAGCTGTCATCAAAAGCTGTTCTGGAAGAAGCAGTGATGTTTCCTTCTCATCCCTCCTGTTTTTTGAACTAAGCTCAGACAAAGCTGATTGCACCATATCTCAGCCTTTGCATAGGCAGTTTTGGTGAGATAATGCTGTGTTTTGGCTAAGCTGGACTGCTGTAACATGACAAATTTGACTGGCTGTGAGGCCTCAGCTGGTGGCTGTGGGGCCTGAGATGAGCGCTCTGGGTCTCTGCTGGGTCACTCAGAAGACCTGGCTGACATAGTTCTGTGTGTAAGTGTACACAGGGGGGGAGAACATACTGGACAGCTGAGTTAATGAGTCCAGATGTGCAGAGCAAAGCAGCAGCACAGTTGAATTCAGTGTCTCACGATGGCCTCAGATTGGCTCCCACCGAGAGGTTTTCCTGTCGCTTGCAAGCACATCTTGTTAAGTTTTCATTAGCAGACTGTATCAAAGAGCCTGAACAAAATGTGTATGTTTGTAAATGAAGCTTAAGCTATCAAAAAATTATTAAAAACATGCTGAACAGAAAGAATCCCTTTCAAGGCAAAAACCCTTGCAGGAAGGATTTTCTGGTTGCTGGTTGAGGCAGAGGCGAGGTCTGGACCCTCTGATAATGAGACTTTAAATCCTGCGTGGGCTGGCACTGCAGAATTTTGATATGTTAGCTCTGCCACTAACTGCTTTCTCTCCTGCATTAGTGGTGCTCTTGCTACAGGCACACTTTAGTGAGGTGCCTTCCTGTCGGTGTAAATAGTGCTGATGCCACAGAGCCCCTTAACAGGCTGGGTTTGATAAAGGATGAATTTTATAGAGTGGTCTCTGCAATCAGGCTGGCAGAACTGCTCTTAGCCCCAGCATTTGTGTCGAGGATAATAATTAATGCTGAGGGAACAATTTAAACTGCTCTCAGAAGTTGAGGCACTTCCCCAGCCTGTGCATAGTGGTGATGGAAGTGCTCAGAAGCGGCTGTCGTGGAGATGTGGTGTTAAACTAAAATTTGTCAGGGTGATCCAGCTCCTCTTGTTTTGTAACCCTAAAATGTTACAGCTGCTTGATTTGGTGCAGAGTATTACCTATATATGAACAATTCAGGATTGTGAGAAGGAAAGAGGAGGGAAGGGTGTGCTCTTGCCCTGTGAAATTCTCTCTCCTCACAGACACACAGCTATTGTTGGTGCAATGTCACATAAAGTCTCCATGGGTACATTAGGAGACGTTTAACTGTGAATATGCCACCCAACCTTATACTGTCATGAAATCCATTTCCAATAAGAAATATGCTTTTCCTGGTGATGTGTAACATTGTCATAACAGGGGCTGCTTTTGAGCCTCTGTTAGTGCAGATGAAATTCCGCAGTGCTCTGCCGACTGTTGCTATCTCTGCAGTGTATCTTCTATTACCAGTTGTGTCCACTGGCTTGTTAGATGGAATAATTATTTCGCGTGCTCTCTAACTGTATTTGCAGTTAACCAAGGCTGATACTGCTGTTACCAGCTTCGTTTGAGCTGCAAAGGCCAGTGACACAGTAGAAAACGCAGCTCTGCTGGAACTGACCTCAGCTTTGTTCTGGGTGTAACTGTTGCTCTTTAACCCTTTAGTCCACAAGTGACTTGCTATATTGCTTTTCATCTTAAAGGATTGCTTGTTGCCAAATGATGAGTGCTCTCATGTAATTTGTAATTCACTGCAGTCAGTCATATCCTTGCTTTTCGTAGTGTATAAAACAGTCCTGAAGTTTTGTGCTGAGTCTTTTTCCTCTCCTCACTTTGCAATTTGGCTGATTCTGATGACTTTGTTGCTGCTGTTGCAATTGCTCATGTCTAAGGCTGTGGTTTGTAAAGATTTGGGTTCTGTGTCCCTCATCTCATCTGTATACCTAATGCTACAAAATAAGGGTTCAGATAGCTTAGAAAAAAACAGAACCCAACAGCAGGCTGTGAAATTGGTAGTAGTGTGCCTGTTGTTAAAAGTAGTAAGACAAGCTATGTTTGACCCGATGCTTAACTGAAAACCTCATAACCTTTTTCAAATCAAAGGACAAATCTTCTCTTTCAATTACTAATATCTCGTATCTTGGAAATATAATTAAGCTATGGTGTCAGATCATGTCATAACATGAACTTTGGGTCCAGATATTCAATTAAAAGGACCTCCAGTTCTCTACTGATAGAACAAAAGAGAACTGACCTTTCAGTAACATCTCCAAATGCCTTTCTCAAATCTGCCTGTGGATTCAATAACTTCTGTAGCCACATGAATTGCATTGGTTTAAGCAGTATACCCATTTTCAGCTCTTATCTGTGCAATTACCGTCTATGGCCTGTCTCTCCTTGATTGACCAACTAATATTCTTGTTTTAATTCTAGTTAATCGCTTGGAACTCTTGAAGTGGAAACAGGCTTTGCTTTACTCTGTGGTCTACGAGCTCCCGGGTTTGCTTTGATAGCTGTGCAATGTGCTGCTTTCACTTGCTTAGAATTGCAGTAATTTAAAAACCAATAACGGAGGGCACTATCTACCCCTGTTATTTAGACGGTGATGATTTCAAGCAGAGATGGGGAATTGGAAAGTCATTCTCTGCTCTGCACTTTGCACGCTGAGGGCTCCATCCTGCCACATGCTGGGCCCTCCGAGGCCCCGGTGGTTTTGTGGCTGAACAAATGGAGTCAGCACCTTGCAGCCCTGCTCCCTGTCAGGCAGGATTGTGAACCCTGAGAGTCACTTAACCTCTTCCTGACTCCATTTAACCTTGGATGTAATGACAGAGGGGGATAATCACGTCTGTCTCTCTCAGGGGCAATTTGAAGTGTAATTAATTGATATTAGTTAAAGCATTTGAGATCACCCATTGAGAGGTACTAAAGGAAGCCGGGGGCTGAGGGGGGAGCTGAGCCTTTTCTCATGCTGAGAGTAGAGCACAGACAGCACAAATGCCACCATCTCACAAATCACTGGGCTTTCAGATCAATTCTAAGGAGTTGGCCACGACTTTGTTACGAAAATACTGACAGCTTAAGTTAGAGTATTTGATATGAAAACAGTCTACATTAAAATGTGTGCATGTTTAAACAGTCTCTTTGAAAAAAAACCCTCATGTAAAATATATGCACACCACTTTGTTACTTTATTTGTCAATATTTTATTATGTATAAGATGCTAAAAGTGCACATGGAAACAACACAGGTAGAGTCAAACATCATTATGCATTAAAGATGGGCAGAAAGTTCAAGGTGGTGCTTTCTGAAGTCCAGATGATGCTGTACTGTTGCTGTGGAACCATTCCAGTTGGGATGCTCAGGTCAGGGTTGGCAGGGGCCGCCGTCCTTGCCTGACCATGGGGCAGTGCTGGCATTGTGCTCGGAGATAGTGACACAAGGACAGCCAAAACATGTCACTTCTATAGCAGTTTCAGCTCAGCCATGCAAGTCAAGGACAGCTGCCCTCTGATCAGGTAGAGAACCACTGTGTGAAAGCAGCTCTCTTAGAAAACCATTTCCTTTCAGACTAAAAATCACTGGTGATCTGAAATGTGAATTTCCTGTCTGAATTTGGCTTCAGCAGGCAGCCAGCTCTGGAGATTACTTAGCCTTTGGCACCCAGCTTGAATAGCTTGTTATAATGAAAATTAGAGACTGACTTTTCTCCGTTTTTATCATTTCTTAATCTTTGGATTTAAGCTGTTGACACACTGAGCTTCCTGACACCCTTTGCTATGAAACACGTCTTTCAGTCCTGTTATTTTTCTTACGGGTCTTCTCAGCCCCCTCCAATTTGAACCCATTCTTGATTTGTGCACCCAGAACTGCAAACAGCACATTGGAGGTACCAGGCATAGAGGTCATCTCCACACCTACTTAATATTTTAATTTATATATTCTGTGAAGCTCCTTTTGACAACTCCATCATTTTCTTTCAAAGCTATATTGCTAGCATTGTTTGGATTTCTTTCGGTTCTAATACATTTAAAGCCCCTTATATACTTAAAACATCATTATTACCTCTGCTGACTGTAGATGCTGCTTTGATGTCCATTTGCTTCCTTTATCTATTTTGTACAAATTGTTAGCTTTTGATTTATATTCATTAAAAACAGCTTCACCTTTCTTCTATGTGCTATGCTAATACAACTTCCACTCTTCTAAGGAAACTGAATTAACCTTGTACTGTTCAGCTGTAGAGAGGTTATATTATATCACTGAGCTTTGTAGTTTCAAATTAAACAAAGCATGAAGTAACTTAAAGGATGTTTTTTCATATTTAAGCAAGTAGAAACCTGAGGTTTTTTGGAAAGAGAACTTGATTCCTTTAGGCAATTTTGAAAGTTTGATGCAATTTTATTTAAAATGTAATAAGGTGACTTTTGTACAACAGGGTGCATGCAGGTTTCATGCACTACTTTGGAGGCATCTTAAAATTGCCATCTGGTCCTAATACCTTCTTACATTGAAGGTTTAAGAATCTCTAAGTTTTTCTTTTGACTCGCTATCATCTCTAAACAATTGGTAAAAAAAAGAAAACCCTGTTCAATGAAAGATTATCCATTTGAAGGTAATAAAAACATATAGGTTATTCATTAGATTGTTCCATTGCTTTGAAATCCTCTGTGTCCCTTCTTCTCCCCATGGGATCCTGCCATTATGGGAAATGTTTACAATTCAGAGAACAAGATATTGTGTCTGTGGATTTATTGGATTGCTACCGTTTCATATCAGTTTTTGTGTCATTCTTGTCTTACCTGACAAATGGGTTCATCATATTTTTATCTCAGTCTCTTTTTTTGTTTAAAAAAAAATTGGTTCACAAGGTGATGTGAGCACTTAGTAAGTTTTTCTGTTTCCCCTTGTGATATCTTTGTTTTACATCATGTAACAACTGTGTTGTGGCATCATTTTGGAAATCACATCCATCTCAACCCTGCAGTTCTTTATTTCTTCAGAAATGCCTCTTTCTGATAGTGTTACTATGAGAATGAAGCCAGCTTATGTGGTGGGCACTCCAGCACCCTTCTGTGCCCAAACCAGTGCTGGCTTGTTAGGTCTTTCCTCAAAGACACACAGAGAAGATGCTGTACTGTGCAGTTGTTCCTCCCACTTGTTTAGTCAGTCCATGAAAAATTGGCTGGGCTGTATATTTTTCCATCACTTCATCTCCCAAAAGACCCACTAGCTTTCCTTTAAATGCCTCTCTAATTAGATGAGATTTAATCTGACTCCCTCCCCCCCTCATTGATAATGGGTCTCAATGAAGTCTGCTTGTTTGCTTGCTTGATTTCCCTCATCTGCTGTTCATCAGCCATTCCTTTTGAATTTTTACCCATAGACATCATATTTTTCGTATACTGGATCAGTCAAGAACTACTTTGTTTTCAGGGCAAGGAATGTGACAGTGCCTGCTGTGACTGTACCACAGTGTGCCTTCCCAGCTCATACCAGTTTTACAGCATGAATGGTGGAGAAAAAACACTGTAGAAAATACTGGGTTAATGTAAAATTTTAAAGTTGTAGTGTGAAGGCAAAGGGAACTTAGAACCCCTCAAGTGCAGGTGTTCTCATAAGGATGCAGGGACCTGTGGTTTAAGCAGGGAGCCCTCATCCCTAGCAGGTGTCAGGAGTCAGGAAGAGCAGATGCCACCATGGGCTGCGAGGGTGGGCCTCCAGAGGGCCAAATTTTGAGCACAGAGATGAGAACGTCTGGCCAAAGCTGTACTGAAGCTGTATCATTTACTGATTTGGAACAGGGAATGGCCTTAACACACTCTACTGCATGTGCCTTAGATGTCAAGCTCTCGTTTTCCTACAATGTGATGCAACTGTGTTTCTGCATTAGGAAATGGTGTTATCTTGAGATGTGCAGGAGTGATTAGAGGTTTTGAGTGCCAGCACAGGGATCCTGTGGAAATGCTGGATGTTCCAGGAGCCTGTTTCTTTCAGATTTCTCAAGTCAGGCACAGAAAATGACTGTTCAGTTCACATCTACTCTTAACCCTGCTGAGATCAAATTTGGCACTATTGTAAAAACAAAGAAAGAAAGAAAATTGGTAAAGTGAAGCCGTGCATCTACATTAGAAGTCACTGCTCCCAGAAGTGCTGCTTTGAATGCTTCTCAGTTGAAACTCCATTTCTTGTCCTTGTAGTAAGTCTGTGCGCTTACCACAGCACACAAATTATTTAACTAAAATGAATTTCCCACTTGTTTAGTCCATAGTGACTTCCTGTCCTATCAATACTGCTGAGAAGGGGCAGGACTGTTTGGTTTTTGACACATTACCCACACCTTCAGATGCCACCAGTTTAATCTCTTTTCATTGCAGCCCATCTGAAAAATCCTTTCTAAGGAGGCTGCACACTTCCTATCTTCATGTACCGTGCTCAGTACATTTCCTTTCTTTGCACTTTCAAATCTGGAAGATAGTGTTAACACTTAAAATAAACGTGTGATAGTGGGTGTGAAGAGGGAATGGGGAGAACAAGTTTTCCGTCTGTCAAAATGAAGACATCAACCTCTGCTTTTATTTTTTTTGGCATGTATGCTTTAAATAGAATGACTGGGTTGGGTGACTTCCAAGTGTTTGCTGCATTTGGCAATCCTTCTAAGTTGTAACAGATGAAGTTCTGCTGTTCCATATGATGTGCCCCTTCCCCTTTTTTCAGTGACTCCCTGAAAAGCCTTGGGAATTCAGTGTAGCATTCACATCTGTTCCGTGGATGGATGTCCAAGGCTAACAAAATGCCTACTGGACTTGGAGGCAGCTCTGCCAAAAGCCATATGGTTGTGTTTTAGTTTTGCAAGCACAGTGCAGTAAAGAAAGGAGGTTGGGCCAAGAGAGGAGTAAGGGGAGGAGGAATGGAGCTTCAAATCAGTAAATGAAGGTAACTTTTTGTGATTAGGTATTGGAGTGAGAAGATGAGAGGATCACAGAGAAGAGGAAGTACGAGGTGTTAGCATAGGTTCCTTTCCCAGTTGCTTTGAATTACACGACCCTCCTCTCCTCTGTGTAGTGATGTTGACCATAACCTCAAAGCATGTTCGGGTTTGTGTGCCTTTTCCAAAATGCCATAACAGTCAGACAATGGGATGGTTCCTTTTGGCCTTGCAGGATGTGTCTCTCCGCTGAGAACCACGCTCAGAGCCCTTTTCCATTCACCTGTTGAACACTGTGCAGCAGCACATGCAGTGTTTGACTCCCTGGGGTGGAAAAGACACGGAGCAGCTGCTGATGCTCCTCTGAGCAGTCACCAGCTAAGGGCTACTTGGGCTGTTTCCTTACCAGCCATCCTAGCCCATGTGAAATGGCAGCTTGCATTTTTAATAGTCACTGGACTTTTTTGTTTGAAAGACTATGCTTGTTACTTGTTGAATCGTGTTCTAATTTCCTTGAGGAGCGTGGCTTATAGAGAGCTCTTAAATACTACAACTTTACTAGGGGCTTAGAGGGAGGCTTTACTAAATGCCCTGTCCTCTGCACATCCAGCACCCCTGAGGTGAAAACACATAGAGTGATGCGTCATAAAGGTGTTTGAGAGGAATATGAAGACATGAAGTATCATCCTTACCCTGAAGTATCTTTCATTGAGGATTTAAAATACGCTCTTCAGTGAAATCTAAATTTCAAGATCATAAGCAGAAAAGGGGAACCTGAAGAGTTTAAAGTTTGCAGAAAAGCTGCAGTATGTAAGCATGTAGACTAGAACAAGTGTTCTTGCTTTAAAGGTCCCTGATTTTTACCCATTTTTTGTCTGTGGAATTCTTTTTAGACGTTGTTGTCAGTTCTGATATATTTGTGTAGAGCAGTGTTAACAAGTCAACCAAGGCGGTCACCCCATAATGCAGTAAATTATCCAAAATGTGTCAAGAGGCAGGCTTGATCTGCAGGGTCTTCGGTATCAAGCAGACAAGACAGACAAGTGGTAGGAAAGAAAATGGGTCACCAAAGTGGACTGATGGACATGGGAGCAGCCTGGAACACCGGCCTCCTCCTCTTTCTTCTCTTCTTCCTCTTTTTCTTTCTTGACCATTTTCTTCCAAGCAAATGCTGAACAACTCAACAAAGTTAATAGTTTGCAGGCTGTAGAGGACCTGCACCATGTCACACTGAAACACAGTTGCCACCAGGATAACTGCCATTATGCTCCATAAAGAGGTTGAAGCCACTAAGATGGATTTGCAGGAGTGCCTCAGTTTCCCAGGAAACATCCCCTTGACTTTTTGGTATTCTTGGTTATTGCATAGACTCTCAGTGTATTTATGCACGTGTGTCATTGCAGTGCTTTCGAAATCCTATTCCAAAGAAAAAAATACTCTAAAATTCAAAGCAGTGCATGTAAGCAATGAAACTGAATTCTGGTGAAGCTGAAAGGGGTGTGCAGTGTTTATGCACAGATGCTGTTTTTCTTGTCAGCTGAAAGAGTGTGTGTAGTTTATGAGGGTGGCTGCAAGCCTCCTAAGAGGGCATTTGTTCAGTGCTGACTTAAAAGTAACACAGACACTTTTTCATCATGTCAAATACGGGTAAACAACAGTAGCATAAGTTGTAATTGGAGCTTGTGAGCAACTCATCTGTGATCTGTTCTGTTCCTATCCAGAAATAATAGTGGGATGAACTCCTTTGCCTTTGCTAGCATTATACAGGCTTGACTGAAGTATGTCCATTCCTTTTTTTGCCCTGCATCTAAGCAAAAAATCTGTCCTCAGTGTTTGCTTGGGATCAACCTCAGTGATGGGTTTGAAAAAAGTAATCTGTTACACATATGCAGGTACTTTCTTTTCAAAGTCTTACTTAGTATTGATGTTTTGAGAGTAGTTTAGATTATTCATAGACAAGAAACATTGCTTCTGAATCAAGAGCACTCAGATCCGAACCTTGAATCAAGAGGGCAGTTCTTGTTCCCCATCTGTGGCTTCTGCTGAAATGTTTGAGTAAATTTAGTGTATATTTAAGCAAGGGATCAGCTGGCCTTTTGTGCAATGCTGCAGTGGTACAAGCAAGTATAGGTGCATCTCCAATACAAAACTGTGGGGGTTTTGTGTGCTGTGTCTGTAAAACTATTCTGTGGTTGCTCATTTATGGTAAACAGGAGGAAGGTCTCCAGGAAGGCCAGCAGCAGTTGTCCTAACCTGGGAGTGGACTCTCCATCGATGAAAGATGTGTAGCTTGTTGGACTTGCTTCTCTTCCCCTCCCTTGTGTTACCAGTGACTTGGCTCTAACACAGGCAATTCCCAAACACTCCTAAATGCTCCCAGCAACTTCCTTTCTAACTTCCAACCTCCTTCTGTTCACAGCTGTGCTTTTATTCCCTTGTCCAAGTGTAGCTGGTATCTGTGGCAACAGCAGTAATAACCCACGTAGCAGTACAAGGGGGTACAGAGCAGGGAAATGGTCTGTCTGTGGATGCTGACCGCAAAGTGCTCTTAAG
The DNA here is from genome assembly GCA_013397135.1 of Pachyramphus minor. Taxonomy (NCBI): domain Eukaryota; kingdom Metazoa; phylum Chordata; class Aves; order Passeriformes; family Tyrannidae; genus Pachyramphus; species Pachyramphus minor. The sequence goes on from VYXB01006059.1 coordinate 85,919, forward strand.
GGACTGGCCATAGAGGAGAGCTCCTGCAATGTGGTCCCTATGTGGGATTTTGTGTAACTCTTAAGTGTACACTTGAATTGCTTGAAGTCAGAGGTATTTTAAACATGTGCTTAATTTCATGTAGCTGACACATGGTCTACACATGCCCTGTCCCACTACTACCAGAACTGGAGAGCTCCTGTCTAGAATGATTTTTAGTACAGGATTTCTACTAATTCACCTTGTGTCTTGAGTTTGTCCCAATACTTAATTTATAACTAAAGTTTATGATGTCTTTTTCTTCCTGTGTCAAACAGGGTGTCCCCACTGTAAAAATGCCATTCCACATTTCACAACTGCGGCTGAAGTCTTTAAAGAAGATCGCAAGGTAACTTGCTGTTAATTATTTCTGAGATATTTAAGAATTATTTCCACCACTTGTACTTTATAGGCTTTGCTTATTGATAAGGTGATAGCTTGTAGATAAAATTACTGTTACACTAATAGAAACATATCTGCATCTTAGGGGTTGTATCTTTTTTGGTCAAATTGAGTTACACTTTTAGTCTATTCTGTTTTGTTTAATTTGTTGTCTTTTATGTTTAATTTTTGTGTGTAAGAGTTCTTTTCTATGAAGTGAGGAACTATTCTTTCTCCCTGAGGGATTAAAAAAAAGGTAATTTACATCATCTCCATTTCCCTTCAACTTTTGTCAGCCATTGGGGCACATGTGGAGAAACCACAAGTTGTGTGATAGTCCTGAAGACCCCAGTCATGTAACTAATCCTTGTTTGCATAGCATAAATATAATATATTTCTGTAAGCTGGCTGACTTGAGGATATCAGGCCCTTCTAGGACCCTCATGCTTTGGCCTTGAAAATACATCTGATGACTGAAGCACACTGGGTAATTTCCTTGGCTCAGCTGAACCATTTTGACTGAGCCCATGCAGATCTAGGATTTGAAAAAACCCAGCACCGAGCCCCTGGATTTAACCATATAAGTAGCTAGGAACCTTCTTGCTATCTTTCAGTAACTATAGTTCATTCTGATCTCCAAATTTGTTCTAACTTCACGGTTGCTTTGTATTTAGGTATGGTGTGGAAAAGATTTGGCTGTTTAATAGGGAACTTGTTCTCTCAGGCTTGCTGAGGAGGGAAAACAGGGAGGGAGGTGCTGAGCTCTTCTCCCTGGATCCATGACATGGGAATGATTCAAAGCTGTGTCAGGGGAGGTTCTCACTGGACATTAGGAAGCGTTTCTTTACCAAGAGGGTGATTAAAGCCTGGAACAGGTGACCTAGAGAAGTAGTCAGTGCTCCCCAGGCCTGTCAGTGTTTAATGGGCATTAGGGCATAAGCCCTTAACAAAAAGCTTTAACCTTTGTTTAGCCCTGAATTAGTCAGGCAGCTGAACTCAATCATCCTTGTAGGTCCCGTCCAGCTGAAATAATCTATTCAATTCCATATTCTATTCTACATGAAGAGGTAATTTTGTAACAGTTATACTCCATAACAGAAGGATTTCTGTAATTTTTCTTTTATTTTCCTCTTGTCTGTTCTGTAACTCACAGAAAATGCATCAGATTGATAAGAAACAAATCAGTCTTGTATCACTGATTGCATAAAATTGGGAGTCCATCACTTCTGCCCTCTGGCATACAGAGGGCAAGATTCAGAGGCATGCAGCAGTTAGTTCTCTTACTGCTCTAAATTAGTTTTCTCAGATGCCTTTTGGTTACTTTTTTGTTTCCAAGATCTCTGAGAAAGTGTCCTTGTTTTCCCACTCTTCTGGTACTTGGTAGTTCCCAATGAAGCCTCTCTTTCCTAAACTCATTAAAATTTCAGTCAGAGGAGATGAAACAAATGTGCCAAACAATGGGAAACTTGCTTATTAGAGCCCCAGGATGTATTAACAAGCAATCTGAATGATGGCACAGTTAGTGGGACATGGTGGTGGTGTGAAATGCAGGCCTGGGAAGCTTTTCCTTCAGACTGCAGGTTATGAAAGGACTCCAAGAGCAGAGCAGTGATTGACGGTTGCAACTCTTGACTTCAGTTTAAGGCTGAAGTGGGGAGATATAAAATGTAATGAGTTGGAACATGAGAGCCAGTGGGGAATATTAAGGCTGGTACAGTTTTAAAGAGGTGTGTGCAGTTAGGGAAAATGATGTTATTCCACCCCAATGACTTATGAAAGTGCCTGGGATTGATTATCACAGGAGCCCTATTTAATTGTGTACAGCTATAACCTGCCAAGGTGCTTCTTGCTGCCAGTTTGTGCCATTGTGGAAAAGAAAACAAACCTGTTTAAGACTTTAGAAGGGCACATTGCTGTTCCCACAGGCAGCACAGAGCATATTCCCATGTTTGAAATTGGACTGAGCCTTCAAGGTAATTTGTAGTTCTGTAGGGTTTCAAACTTCTGTAAAATCACTGCTTAAGAGGAAGGAAGTATTTCTTCTTTCAAAAACAGGATTAGTAATTTTCATTTTTAGTAGTAGTGCCTTTTTGCTACTTCATTTGTGTAGTAGTGTCTTTTCCCCCAGAGAAAGATTTTTCACTTTAACAGAGTATGGTAGCACTTAAACTGCATCTTCCTTTCAATAATGGTGGTCTTTTAATTAAACATTTAATTTTGCAGAAGCCAAAGTACAATCAAAAACATTCCCGCCTTGAATTGGTTATAAATGGTATCTTAAAAGGTATCGTTTGGGAGACTTGTATTCTTTACATTGGTGTTTTGAAGATGAGCAGAGCTTGGAGCTGTTAAACACATGTCTTTGGCTCTGCAGATTGACTGTGGGGGGGTGGTTTTGGTGCAGAAGCCCCCTTCCCCTGGGGCTGTGTGTAATGCTCTGGACTTTTTCATCATCTGCGCTGCTGGAGTCAGAGTTTAAAAACGCACTGCTCGGAACATTGGCCCCAAATGTCAGCTCTCATTGGCCACATCACTGCTGGTGGTTTTAGCAGGAATCCCGGGCCTGCTCGCAGGACTGGGGCAGTTGTGTGGCTGTTGTGAAACACAGCTCAGGGTGTGACCCACAAACCAGAGCCTCAGGGGTGTGACCAACGAACCAGAGCCTCCTCGTCTTTCCATTTGCCTGGAGAAATTCAGTGCCAGTAATACCAGATCAGTGGAGAGGCCAGTCCAATGGCAGTTAGCCTATTGTTTCAGTTATTTAAAAGGAAAAAGGAAGGGGAAAAAAATCCTTCTGGAGCAATCCTGCCTCGGGGCACTGTGGTCTTTGCATACAGCTGCCAGGGGAGAGCCTTTGGCCTGCGCTCCACAGTTCTGGCAGTGACCAGTGCACGTCAGAAAATGCAAATGTGAGGATTGTCACTTTGCTGAACAGATTGAAGAGCAGGAAGGCATGTTCAGTAACTGCTCCACAGTCTCTTGAACACTAAATCTTTAAAAAATCTGCATTCTGCCTTTTGGCTGATCCTAAAGTTCAGCTTGAAGGAACTGATTTGTGATGTTCCAGCTTGGGTTTGCTGGAGGAAAGCTCTTGACTCCTCAAGGCCTCTCAGTAACAAATCTCTGGCACTTCCCCATGGGGGCTGCTCTTTGACCAATCTACATTTTTACAGAAGACTGATCCTGTACAAATGCACCAAAGCTGGGTTCTAGTGACTTTGTGCAGGAACAGCTGTGGCAAAGATTGCTGGAAAGGGTGCAGTAAGTGGGGTGAGCTGGGGTGTTAGTTGGGGGCTGCCAGACAGCAGTGAAACTGCTGGGTCCCCAATGTGTATTGTGAAACATAGTTTAAAATTATTATACCAACCAAATGACTGTACAGAGTTATCCAATTGAGTTAATATTTTAGTTTGGCCAAGAAGTTGATCCCTATTTGCTTTAAAAAGCATGTGTTGAATTTCTTTTTAATTAGACTCATTAAATTTGGTGATGTGAGCACTGTACATTGTAGTGCCTACTAATGGATCTTGCCTTTGCAAATAGCCCTGCTTTGAGAACAGCTGATGAACTGTAGCTCTGGTAATGGTGCCATGGCACATCTGGGCGACTAATAATGAATCTCCCATTTGCAAGGCCTTTCACTTTGAGAACTCACTTGAGCAGCTGAATTGCAACAAGCCTTAGCAGACCAGCCCCTAACTGCTGTTAGAATCCAGAACAGGTGATATAAATAGAAAACTATGGAGCAGTTGTAGAGAAGAAAGTGCATCTGTCTTATTTATAGGTGCTTTTAAGACATTTGGCAACAACAGGCTTTTTTTCCTAGTAATCAGGTAATTGTCATCTGGAATTGACTATACTTTAAAAATGTTGGTTGGAAGCATTTATTTCCATGCTGCAATTTTATTTTTACCCTTTTTTTNATCTGTCTTATTTATAGGTGCTTTTAAGACATTTGGCAACAACAGGCTTTTTTTCCTAGTAATCAGGTAATTGTCATCTGGAATTGACTATACTTTAAAAATGTTGGTTGGAAGCATTTATTTCCATGCTGCAATTTTATTTTTACCCTTTCCTCTCTCAAATCAATATTCAGTTAGTTATTCACTTCCATTTTCATAACAAAAGTCAATATTAGCTCTAGCAGAGATTTATTTCCTTGAATCAATAAACCAGTGTGTGGCAGTACATATTTTAAGAGGAGAGCAACTAGGACTGCAGGGGGTATTTTTATTTTATTATCACGTGGTGACTGGGAGACAAGCTGTTAAAAAGAAAAAGCTTTAAGAACAGAAAAGAGGAGTTACCTGGAAGGTCAAGGGATCCCACTTTCAATTTTCTACACATTTATTTGAACTGTTGGATGTAATTGTGTTTCTTACCTGTAAGATCCCTCTAGAGCAAAAAAGTTGTTTCGTAATTCTGCTGGAAGGGAACTGGCATTTCTGATGTATGATTAGATTAGACTGCAAGTACTTATTTTTCCCTCTAACACTTAGTAACAAAGTAAGTCATCATCCTTCTGTTACAGTTGAGGCACACGGAGATCAGTGCTCACATTTTCAGCATAGCTCCACTCCTATTTAAGCACCTAAATGAAAAGTTCTGACTTTTGCAACAGCTCAGCATCTGGGATCAGACCACTTCATCTGAAAAATATGCCATGCTCTATTTCCTGTAAGAGATCTTCATAGCTGGTCATGTGTTGCTCACGCTCTGATGCCATGCAGGGTTAAGTTTGCAACTCTGTAGTTAAGCTCACAACTTTTTGGTAAAACCATGAAACGTTGTTGTGCGACTTCTCTTTTCAGATAGATATATTTTCCAGTCCCAGATATTTCTAGAGTCATATTTAACTATACTGATTATGGAGAAGTGTGTACTTATCTGATGGGGTGGTTGTTGTTGCTGTTATCATTACGTACTCATCTGATGTAATCTATTATAGGCTGCGTACCCGTTGTGAGGAACTACCAGTAACACTAAGAAAGTTGAATGTGTGGGAAGAAACTTATTCTGGGGTCCACAGTCTCTGATTGATTATCTTTTCATTTGATAACTATTCTGTTCCTGCTACAGCTGCTGAACAGCATTGACTCTGGAGAGAGAACTTGTATATAATGATGTATTGTCAATATTTAAGGCAATGAAGCTTTAGGTTATAGAGAATCCATAATCCCTTGGAGTTTTGTGCATGTTGCAAATACAGCACTTACGTTTTTTTCTTCCTGAAATGTTTTTCAGTGGATTTTTCTCTCTGGTTAGAGGAAAGCTCAAGAAATTAAATTTTAGCCCTAACAATCAAAATCTGCATAAAATCAATCTTGTCTTCTGAAAGCTGTTAGGCTGGCTTTTTCCATAATGCACACACACACACACAAGTGTTAGACCAGTGTTAGCAGAGCTTTTTCTCTTACAGATTTTTAGAGGGGTTTTTTCTCTCCTGATGAGAGGGAATTCATGAGAGGTGATGCCAAGTGTCTTGGCTCCTGGGTACATATTAGGGATGTCTTATGTTTAATCTATTTGCAATTTCTGGTTGAATAAAGTTTGTGGTTTTATAGGTCAAAGCATGTAGGTCTTCCTCACCTGTGCTTTCCAGTGAACGGCTCTGTAAATTGTTGTTGATAGTTGAAATGAAGATCAATTCTGAGAGTAATAGTCTTCAGAAGTCTTTAACCACATTTTGATAGAGGTTCTTCTGGTTGTTATTTTTTCCCAACTTAGTTTTCTTCTTTAGCGATGCAGAAAAACTAATTGTTGCTAGGAGGATTGAGAATGAGGGGAAACTCTCCCTACAGTGGATCAAGCAAAGCTTTTCTTTTTGTGGGCTGCATCTTTTCTTGTGCAGCCTTTCCGTGTAGCCATGCAGTAATTCACTCTGCTGAAAGCTGTAGTAGGAGACACCTCTACCAGCAGGTGAGTTTAATACTCACGGTCCATGAAAACACAAACAGAAAGAAGCAAAGGACATTGGTGTGGTTTGCTGTGATTCTGGTGTGTCTCAGAGTTCAGCTGTCTGGAGTTGGTAGAACTGAGATAAGAGTTGGTCCTCCATCCAGAAGTGCGTTTTGCTACAAGTGTTTTCCAGCATTACTTTTCTTTTCTTGCACTATATTTGATCTTCCGCTGTGAGACAGGCAAGACAATTAGGACTGTGATGCTATGATAATGAGTGCATAGAGATGGTAGCAACCTCTATATTTAGGCTGCCTTAACATTTCCACTCTAAAGTAATCACTCAAGCTCTCCTAAGTACTCTTACTCAGCCACTGTTGGCAGCAGGCATTGAAATGCAGGCTCAGATACAGACTTGGGAATTAGATGTCTCTGTGAAATTTCGCTCACGTCCATGTGAGTTACAAGTGTTTTGGAAATTGCCATTTCTCTGCTCTCACTGGCTGTAAAAATAACCAAATGGGCGTGTTCTGAAGAGCTGGGCTCCAAATGGTGTTTGCAGGAGCACTGGTGGGCCTGTGGGGCTGTGTGGGAGCTTGCCTTGGGAGCATTGCAGAGAAACATACTGTGGACATGTCCTCCAAACACTACTCCAGATGTACATGTCCCATTCGACCTAATAGATTAGACATAGCGTTAGGTAAATGTTGCTGTTGTGGACAGACTTAGACTGGCATCTCTGTGTGTTACTTCAGTGCACAAACAAATAATGCACAGATGGACCAGCTTAGTTTCCACGTGCTGTAGAAGAGATCTGTATCTCAGGCAGGCTACTAAGCACTTCTGCCAGAAGCCACGTCCTTAAAATCCCTCAGTCATCTGTTTTGAGACAACAGGTAAAAAGATGTGTTGAACAAGGTTAACAGTGACTTGCAGCATTGCATTCGTGCACTCCATCCTCTCCTCACTGGGAGCTGTTCTCACAGACGCCTTTTGTAAATGAAATTGGACTCTCTGCTCCAACCAATGCCAGTTTAGATGTTTACAGAGAGGTGAACATCTGTTTACAGATGAAGAGGGCTTCTCTTCCTTCCAGTGTACTAAAAACTAATTTTCTTAATCTCCAGGGCACTAAGAACAGATAGGTCATCAGTCACAACAGTTTCATGCCTCAGACCAGCTATTAAGATCTGGATGAGTGCGTGTATGCCTTCCCCTTCTTCTGGTTGTAATCACTCTCTATGTGATATTTACAGCAGTAAGAAAAAAATTATTTTATTTATTCTTCCAGTTTTTAGGGAACCAGAACTTCTAGTATTCTTTCTGCATTAGTGCTGTGTCGTGAAATAAATGTTTGTCTCCATTGTAAGCTATCCTTTACACAGAAGTAGCCAACAGAGCTCTAAATTTTGGCTGGCTGCTAAGGTCAGGAAGGCATAAATACTTCAATGAAGCTCTTTTACAGTTTATTATTCCTAACCTTTCGTTTTAACTGGCCCTGAATGAGTAGGAGTTTTTATGTTTATAAAAAGAAAAAAAAAAGTGGGAGCATACATGTTTTTAACACTTCTTGAAAGTCCCGGTTCTGTAATAGCCTTATTAATGTTTAAAATGAGAAAACAGAAACCAAATATTTAAGGTAAGAGCACTGCTCACTTTATCTAGTGCTTTCCATCTGAAGACAGACCCAAGCAAGATCTTACTCAGTATTATCTTGTCAGGCTTTCAAAGCCAAACCAAAACAAGCAAATTAACTGAAGTTGGCCTTGCCAATCTCTTTAATTTCTGCTAGGATAATGAGATCAGGTTTTCTCATTTTAACGGTGTCACCATGAATCAGAAGGGCATTGTGGAATATTAAGTGATCTTTTAATTATGGAAGAAAAGTTCAACCGCAACCCTAAAGTCGTGCAAGCAAAAGGTATTTTGATCAAATTGTTTGAAGGAGGCTCCTGGAATGGAAATTTCAAGTTAAGATGTGTCTGCTATGAAATTGTCACTTGATAAATTGTAACCCACAATGGCAAAAAGTCGTTCCTCTAATTTGGAGGGGTTTTTTGTACACAGCTTGTACTTTAACCTGCTTGCTCTTCAGCACAGCCTGTCCCAGGCTATGAGGAGTGCACATTCAGAGCCAGAACTGCTGCTCGCAGGAACAGTCAGGGTGAAATCACAGCACAGGGCCCAGTTGCTTTGAGTAGAAGCCTATGAATTACGTTTTATTTCAGCATTGGAAATGTTAAGGGCAGCCCCTCCTCAATACTTCACAGAGTCAGGTTTCAAATGTGTGGTGCTTTAACTAGGGCTGCCCTGAGCTGACGCTCTGGGGCTGTGAGGCTGCGCTTCCTCGCCCTACCCTCTGTGGAAGCAGGCAGGGATGGAGGGTGTTGCTCTGCTGCCAGCAGGCTGAGAGCTCTTTCCTACTCAGAGTTTGTCTGTGTGACAGTAGCATCTAGAGGTTTCAAAAGGAATTAAAGCCCACTTTGCTAATGGCTGCACATAACTACAGTCCCCTCCTTAAAGGATAGATGGAAAAAGGACAGGAAAGGAAACATAAATCCATGCTGAGATTGCAAGCAAGCAGCCTTCCTGCCTGTGTGTACTGCTTGGTAGGCAACACTCTGGCTCTCACCCATCCCCATTTGACCTTGGAAAAAGTGTATGGAGTTTACAAAAGCTATTTGGGGTAGAAATCATTAATCTATTAATAGCCTGCATAAGTGACCCACCATGTTTGGTAACTTTGCCAAGCATTAGCCGTGCAACAGGAAGGAGCTTGGGTCAGGTGGGTCGTTACTGTTACCAAAGTCACCCTATCACAGTTCATCACTTAAAACCAAAGTGGAGAAAGAATATTGCAGAGTGACAGAGCTGTGACCACTGTGCTTAGATTTGGTTTTACTAACACAGCTTCTGGATTTCCTTTTTGGAGTCTACTGCAGAGCTGAGTGAGGAGGCTGGGAAGGTGGTTTTCTGCTCTGTGGGTTGAACATGCCATGCAGCTGCATAGGCCAGGTGATAACCTACCACCCTGTGATCTCCCTCCACAGCTGAGCCCTTACTGAAACCATTGTGTGCTTGGCAGAAGACTTGAGTCTCAGTCCGTATTAAGGCTAAGTTGCAGCAGCATCACCATGAAGTAGTTTTGCTTTGTCTTCTCCTGCCTCAAGCTGATCTGTTGTGTTTCAGATTGCCTACGCTGCAGTGGACTGTGCCAAAGGACAGAATCACGACCTGTGTAAGCAGGAGGGGGTTGATGGCTACCCCACCTTCAACTATTACAACTATGGGAAGTTTGTGGAGAAATATACTGGAGAAAGAGGGGTAAGTGAAAGCAAGAGTCGTCACCTGGTACAGGGAGGAAAGTCTCCTCTGGCTGCACTGCCTTGCTAATGCAAACTGTGGAGTAAATTTGCACCATGCTGGAAGAATATTTAGCTGCTTCTGTTACTGTCTCACATAGATGAATCATTGTGTACCACACCCCTGTACATCTCTGCATAGGAACATGCTTGATCTATTTTTAGGAACATGAGAAGAGGAAAAAAGGATTAGATTTGGTAATGCTTTTAGTATATTTCATTCTTTAAGCTGAAGTCTGCAAGTGAATTTGGACTGAGTGAAAGTGGAGGGTTTATTGCATGGGCTGCTGCTGGGTGCAGAAATGTCAGAAATTACAGGACCTACTCTTGCCCATTCTGGATCGTGCAAACACTGCAAACACGTTACAGGTCCACCAGGCTGCCAAATGGTGACAGACCATTGGTTTTATAGCCAGGACAGAGCTGTCCTTTGGAGTACAGGGGAAACTAAATATCTCATTTGCGCTGAATCAGATTTACTCCTGGTGCTCAGGATGGGAAGACAAATTGTGCCATCTACCCCTGGGCTGAAGTTTCATTCTTTTGTCCTGCTGTGGCCAGCTGATTACATGCTATGAGTGCAAGAAATGGGGGCAGAAATGGCATAATGTGGTTGTAAAGTGCCTGAAAATAAGGGAACAATTCAATAACTTGCGGGCCTTCTTTGTCATAACCTCCTAGAGGGAGGTTACTCCTCAAGCAGCAGTTGACTGCCTGGAAAAGCTGGGGTATGCAAGAAAAACATGGGGTCTTTGAGCCATCCAGTGACTTCGATAAAAGATTCTTCACTGGAAGTTACTGCTGCTGTTACAGCTCACCAAATTATACAGAAGCATGAAGAAAAAAGCCAAATTCTGAGATTCTCTCTTAGTCCGGATGTTAGGGAAGTCTTGATGGAGCTTCATTTCCCAGTGTTCTTGAGCATACTTGGACCCCAGTAATTACCTTTTCATGGTGCTGATCCAGGCGTTGTTATGGATACTGCGCTTAGTTCCAATTCTGGATCTTTTCTCAAAAGTAAGGATGGGTGCAGTAGCCAACAATTAAGTAAAATTTCAGCCTCAGTTTTTGCATCTCTAACCCATACTTAAAGAAATTATATATGAAAGGAAGACTCTGTGGTGGCTGATAAAATGAATTTATATACAATACAGGAGTGCTCTGAGGCCACAGTAGTTGGGAGATGTTTATCCATATGCTGGAAAGTGGGCTAACTAATCCGCTACATGCAGCCAACTCTTTCTTGGGTAGAATTAAATTACCCAACAGGAACATTACAGTCTCTCTGCTGCTGGCAGCTGTGTTCCCCCTCCACCTCTCTGGGGACCTATGGTCTTCTGCTTGTGCAGCACTGCATTAGGGTTTGTAATCGCTTATCATGGCAATGCTGGAAGCAGTGCTTAGCACAATGCCTTCCATAGCTTCCAGATCTGTTCACAAATCTCTTCCAGTGAGAAGGAATTTTACTTTTAAAGGGCTTCTCATCAGCATGACAGCAACTTTTGAACAACCTTGTCCAACCATCTTGTACTTTAAAAAATGAGAGAGCAGTCAAGCCAGGAGACCTGCTTTCTGCACCTGATTCTGGCACTAAATCAGATGTCCATGCGCATTTTGTTCCGTGGTCCAGCTGGTGCATCATTATTTCATGTGGGCAGGGAAGAAGAGGGGTGATGTCAGCTGCTTTGGGGGCAACATGACGTGCCACATCAGGAGCCATGGCTCGTAGAACAGGAGCTCTCATCTACTTGCCATCCCACACTGGAGCACTGGCTGTGGGGAAGAGCATAACCCACAGTCATAGCCTGTCAAGGGAACTGCAGTTCTGGAATAGAGATTTTAGGGCATTTTACCCCAAGCAACCAAAGTAAGGAAGAGTCAGGACACCCTCTGACCCAAGTGTATTTTAAATGACTTCTAGATGCACAGCTTTGAAAACGGGGCTCCTTTCATGAGGGCCCTTGATTGCCAGGTGTCTCCAGGTGACATATGGCCAAAACTTGTCACTTCATTTATTATCGGTGGAAGAACAGTGAATAGTTTTAGAAGAGTGTTTTGTAGTTCAGCCCTCTAAAAGCTTCCCAGTCGTGTGGCTTGGTTTTGTTTTATTTTGTTTTCTTTGGGTTTTTTTGTTGTTCCCCAGCATGGTTTTAACTCAAACTTTGACTTCTGTTTGGCTTTCTCTGCCTCTCTGTATTTTCCCTCTTCACTGCCAGTTTTGACTGGTGTGTTTTAGGATTACTTAGAAGGAAAAATGGTCACATTGGGTGGGGACAGTGCTACTTGCCCAGACAGCTGGGGTACCAGCAGACAGTGTTCACACCTCCACCCATCTGAGCCTTTTGAAATGCCTGTGAGCTGTGTTCAGAGCTTTCCTTGGAAAAGGAAACTGCTGGCATCCAACAGCCTTATGTAACCAGAAATCATAAGTTGTTTGAATAAAGAGGTTGGCATGTAGGCATCCAGGTTTGAAATTCTTGACAGTAATTTTAATTACTTGAAAATAATGTGATTTCCATCATTGGAATGTTTGGGAAAGGAAGAAAATCATCATCAAAACTGCTAAGGGATGAGGAACAGTGGCAAATGTGTTTATAGCCAACAAATGACCCACTGACTGCTTTCAAAATGACACAACTAGCATACAAATGTGGCTCAAAAATGTCTTTGAGTATCTTCAACAAAAAGGCATCAATGGCACTTCTAGTGACAGATTTTACTTTGTCCTGTGAGTTTTGGGGCCTTTTTCTCTGTGTCCCACCACTTCAAAGTTTGACATGTGGAATGTGCATGGATATTTTCCCCTTGCATTGCAGCGGAGCAGCACTGGGACCAGAGCATGGCACGATGAGGGAACACAGAAGCAGTAACCATTCCTTAGTTTATATTCTGCCGTGGGGTACAGAATCTAAACAACTACTCCTCAGTTTATGTTCTGCTGGGAAACTGAAACCCAGAGTGTTCTTGTTGCATTGTTTTGGTTTGTGTGCAAAAATGTGACACCTATTTTTCTTCCTTCAAAACCAGGAGTCTGGATTCACCACTTTCATGCGAACCCTGAGAGAAAGAGACCATGAAAGAGTAGGAAAGAAGAAGGATGAATTGTAGTTTCTGCCTCAAAAGAAGCTTTCCGCTGCACTGTGAATGGTTCCAGGTCTTTTGTTGACGCACCTGAGACTTCACATATTCTCAAGACAGAGACTTTTTTTTATAAACAGCCATGGCCATTTTGTACAATTTTGAAATAAAGTGAAACCACTTGATTTTTAAAAGGAAAATAAATTAGAATGTTGCCATAACATTTTAAAGAAAACTTAGCATTTTCTCTCATGTTGGGAGACTATGCCCACTGACACTCCTATGCAATATTTTTGTAGTCTGTAGTGTGTCCGTAGGTGATGTTGTTTGTTAGGGTGAATTTTTTTGTCAAGGTATTGCAGTACATGTAAAAAACAAAGGGTTCTGTTTTATTTGGTTTTGTTTAAATCAGTGAAGGAAAATGGGATTTGTAAGACAGAGATTTATCCAAATGCAGTTTTACATTCTTGTGAAATAGTTACATGTTCTTGATAAGATTTGAGGGGAACAATTTTAAGGTGCTCAGGGATAAATAAGGTATCTGAGTTAATGAAGACATTAACATTGACCAGTCCAGATCTGTTAATGTCATTTAAACATCTCTGGTCTTTAAATCAGAACTGTTTACATACCTTTATAAAATGTATTGAGTGAATTAAGCCAAGCATCAAAAATAGCAGAGCATGGGTAAAATTAAACTAAACCCTCCTTTTTTGAAATCAGTATTGTCAAATGCATCTGTAAGTTGTGGCAGGAATGATTATCTTATGGGGGTACATGGTTACCCTTATAGGTACACATTCTGATTGGGTCATATCAAATATGTGTTGGAAAGTGTAATGTCCAACTGTTTTGATAAATGCATAGTACTTCTGATAATTCAGTAATTGTGTGTGTTACATGTTTACATTCCAAAAGGTTATCTGTAGGGGGGATTTGTAGGAGGGATTTTTTTCCTTTTTGCTCTTTAAGGAGTTGCACAAACAATCTCTCTGACAGTCATCACTGTAGAACCTGTATCAGCAGCAGTTTAAAATGTGTTACACTCTTGATGCTTAAACAACAAAAAAGTTGATCTGGAGGTACTCACAGGAGGGGAGAGGGAGGGGCAGGAAATTGTGATTCACCTTGAACTGAAAATAAATTTAAAAAAAGATAAGTATTTTTATCATTAATCAGCCTTGTTCAGCTTCTTCCCCACTGAAAGTGATTTAGGAAGAGGCAGCACATGCAGGACGAGTTCCCAGCACCCCTTGGCTGTGGACAGCCTCGTGTGGGTGTGCTGGGCAGCACTGGAGAGGTGTGAGGTCGGCCTCCCTCTGCCCTGGTACTCAGCAGGGGGACAAACAGCTTTTTTTAGCAGAGAGCTGTGCCTTGGGTCTGGAACTTTCCTCTTGCTCCTCGGTCTGCCCATCTCATTTTCTTCTGCTAGTTTGGACCCTGGGTGCTCGGCTGCTCAGGAAGTAAATGGCATCTCACCTCCTTCCTGGAGATGTTTTTTCCTCCTCTCTCCTGCCTAATTAATGGCACTGTATGTTTGGCACTCGTTAAGCTGCTGAAGCCATTAGTGAGTGTTGTGGAATACCAGTAGCCTGATTGGCCTTGTATGGTAGCCAGCTTGTTAACCATGACATCAGTTGGAATGGCCATGGAGCTGTGCCAACTGTCTTCTCTTATTAGGCACCTGATGAGTCTCTTCACTCAAAAAAATCAGCTGCCTGGTAGTACGTAATATCATAGAGTAAAAGTAGCTTAATTTATTAAGTCTCTTACTGTGGCGTTTTTTCCTTTCAGTTAGCATGGTTACTTCATGTTGTGTACAGCACTTTTGCAGAAGATCACGGTAATTCTTTATTTCAAGCTATCCTTGCATTAGTAGCAGGCATTCTGCCCTGCAACTTGATCTCAAACAGGAATTACCAGCAAACTATCAAGTGTGATCAGTCCAGAACTTTGTGCATCTTTTTTGATCTCAAAGCAGCTGGCACTAAAGAAATACAGTCCCCAGAAAATGTTGAGCGTTTCTGTACTTAGGCTGTGCCTATGTTGGTGCTAATTGCTGAGAAATGGAGACTTATAAGAAAAAAATGATGGCTTGCCAATGGTGACATCACTAGTCAGGATCATTCTGAATTACAGGCTTTAGTAAATGTTTAGGATAAGACAATTGCACACTGTGCTTCGGCCAGTAATTCCTTACAGCTGGTTACACCATAATAAAATTAAAGATTCTCATTTTTCCCTTCAGTCTTTTGTCAGTTACTTCTTGGACTTGGGCATTCATTTTTTCTTGGCTAATCGTGTGTTAATGCACAAATATAAAATATTTGAGAATAATTTACCTTCTGTTACAGGGTCACGACTCATCTGATTTATGGTCTGAATGGTTTTTGAATAATACAGTTTTGAACACCATAAATGATTACATCAAATGGCTGACAAAAGCCTTAGTTACTGTGAATTAGAGTGTACCAGGAGCTTGGAGCTTTGCTTCCAAACCTTTTTAATTAGTAGACCAGGTCTGGATATCAGTCACACTATTGTAATTCTGTTGCCTCCAGTAAAGGAAAAGCTGGTGTTTGTATTTGCTAGTTGAGTCAGTTTACGTTTATATTTGCATCAGTCACATTGAAATTGAAATACTTCATTTTTTTCTACAAATGGTGAATGGAAAGTGTCTTATATGTAAGAGCTCTTTATTTTCTGTAATTAAATGGTTGGCCATTTCACACATTCAGACTTTACAGCCCATCCCAGTAGATGCATCGCCCAAGCATTCATAATCACACAGGAATTTCTGCCGTGGTTAAAAGTGAGTAATCTGGGCTTTCAAGTCATGAATCATTTATCAGCAAGAAACTTAATTGCTGATAACAAATGGTTTGCAGTGGATCAGAGATTCTGCTCCTGCAATTATGGGTTTGGTCTTTCCGCCTTTTTAAGGTGTGATTCAAAGGTCTCGGACATCCGCTAGTCAGTTAACCCTAAGCAGATTAAATCTTGTTGAGGAAGGGTAAAACGTGTACACAGCAGAGAGGCTGAGCAAGGACTGTGCATCACTTTGTTCCTCGGCATTGGCTTAAACAAGGTATAAATAGCCCACAGGGCTGTGCTAGTCCTGCTGTGCAGTTGGACCAAGACACGAAGGGCAGCAGGACCAAGCGTTTTGTGCAGACTAAAAGCTGATGGACAGGAAATGGTTCCCCCATCTAATTAAAGAGACTGATATGTTGGATTTGTTTCATCCACTGAAAGGAGGGAAAAGGGAGCCTGGACAAGATCCGGGGAAAGTGAATGCTCTGGGATATGGGAAACACAGGTTAGACTTCCAAGATTAACATAAACTGATATCCCAACCCCTGCAACCCAAGTGGATAATTTGGCTCTGTTGTAAAGGGGTTTTCCATCTATGATCTCTGACCCAATAACCATGTCCTTGTTCAAACTAGAGCAACTCCTACAAGAGGGACTGGAGACAAGAAGAGACTTGCTTTTCAATCTGAAGAAAAGCAACTTAGCAGATCTCCATTTCTTCTTTCCTCCCCCTGTAAAATTGCATTTTGGATCTGACAGCCCCATTGACCCCCAAGCCTCTCCTGAATAGTTGCAGTTGGGTGAAACAGCCTTGAGAATTTTTCAAAACTCCCACTTAGACCACATTAGGTCCCCATATCTTGCTGACTTTTAATTCTCTAAATAGTCATCCACAGAGATAGATTGATATTAATGGTGAAAAAAGATTAGAGGTAAGGTCTATGTTCTTGCAGCATTTAATCTGGGAGTAAAAACAGCAGATCCAACTCCCGTTATGAGTAAGCTCTAAGGGAATGCTTCAGACACAGTTGTTTCAGATGGAATTGCTTCATGGGTGATTTTGATTTTAGAGGCGAACTGCTTTTCGAAAGAAAAGTCAAGACCTGGCGACATAGCTTGCAGCTGTTTTGTCTGCTTGCCTTTTAAAAAATAAAAAGCAAAATCACTCTCCATATTCTTGATAGTGCTATATTACGAGAAAGAAATGTTGCCTACATGGATTTCCTAGAATAACACTAAGGCCTTGCCAACTGCATTTTACAAACTATGAAACAAGCTATTTGCTCAAAATGGCACTCGGGGGAGTGGGGACTGCTGCCCACGTGCATCTCATTTTAATTTAATAGGCTTACTTTAGCGAGATTGGGTCTGTAATGGAACACTGGGATTGCAGGAGTAAATTCTCAAACCTGAGAGGTGGGGGGAAATTAGCTTTTATCAGCAGGTGCTGAGCATTGTGCCTAAACGCTGGCATTTCCTTTGCCTTTGGCAGCCCAGCATTCCACAGCTCTACTGGAACCATGGGAGTGCAGCCCTTTGGCTACTCCGGTTGTGTACATAACTGCTCTGTGCTGGAACTGATTGGAAACCAAAATTTGTCCTGTTATTTTCTTTGGTCGTGAGAAGATGCTGTGTTTTCTCTGTGCATCGTGCTTGTATTTACTGAGTGAGGAAGAGGGGTACCTGGGTGCCCACAAAGGAAATTACTCCAAATGCCATTTTATCTGCTGGCAACCAGGATTCCTGGGGATTGACCAGTGCTGCTGAAATACTCCTTGCGAAACACCCTCAATTGGCTTGGCTTTTGCCAAGGTTTTGGCAGGCACTGTGTGATGCAATATTGCAAAAAATCTCAGTATCTAAGGCAGCAATTTCCAGCCCCTGGTTTCCGAGGAGTTAAGCTGAAGTGTAAACTCCGTATTCATCAGCCCAGTGTAGCTGGTTATGACATCATAAAAAAGGTGGTCTCTTAGCCCAAAATGTAGGAAAACACAGCTCTAATGCATAATTAAATGGCATAATTAAAGCCAGGAGGGTGTCTGGGTGTTCCCACTTGGCTGCTGGACCCGGTCCTTGGTTTGTAAGATTCCAGCCTCTGGAAATCCTCTGTCCTCCTGTCCAGTGCATTCACTACTCCTGCAGGGAGACGGCACTCCTTAAGGAACACTTATTCTGTGTTTGCTTAGAAAGCATCATAGTGCTAATTATTCTCATTAGCTTTGAGCCACTAATAAATTATCTTTCCTATTGCTCCTCCATCACTCAGTAATGAGAACCATTTAGCTAGATTTTGCAGATACTGCTTGCTCCCTCTCTCTACAGCACAATTCCCTGCAAGCATTCATCATAGGAAAAGAGCTACGTGAACAAAATCTTTTCAAATTAGTCTCTGGTGCCCCAGTTAAGTGGGTGTCTACATCGCAGGCATGCAGAAGAGCCTTCTTCATTAATATGTGCAATTCTGTGCGAGCTGATTAGCTCTTGCAGCTCATTTGGTAGCAAATGTGTAAATCCGTCACACTCTAAATGCCAAATATGTGCACAGCTAAATTATGGAGAAGTAAGGAACTGCAAGAGTTGGGAGTCTTTATTTGGAAAAAGAGGTCCTTATCCCATGCATTAAATTGGAGCTCTGGATTTATCCAGAGCATTTGTCACTCCTCTGCTTTGTCATTTTTTTTCTGCTTGCAAAATGAATAATCCATCCTGTCACGTTGCTGGTCCTTTCAGTATGTGTGGGTGTTTAATTTGGGGCCCAACCTTTGTAACAGGCACCTGGTATCCAGCCTCAGTTCCCATAACACAACAATAGCCACAGCACAATGCAACCTTCCTTGAGCAGGACAGGAAGCCAAAATAATCAGGTACAACTATGTATTATTAACAATCCAGTTACCATCACTTTCTTGTTCTTTTTTGTTTGTAAAAAAAACTTGTAAAGAAAAGGGGGGTAATGAAAATAGGTTTTTTTAAATGTCCATGTTTTTTAGCCAGGGCGGGGCTGCACAGTTAATGTCATCATGTATCTGCCAGCACAAGGGAAGCACTAAAGAATGTCACCTGTCAATGGGGAGGGTCTGGTCTACTGCTGCAAACACTCAGCCAGTTACTCTGGGACCAAAGAAGGAAACTGGCCTTAAGAGCTCCTAATTTATGCATGCTTTTCATCTTCTCCATGCCAAGTAGCTGCAGAGCCAGCCCCGCCTCAGGGCCTGGACAAACCAGCTCAGGGCAGCCAAGCACCCTCTGTTTTATTTTCTCTTGGTGTGCAGAGAAATCACAGCACAGACCCAGCTTGACCTCTAAGATGAACATCATTTTGGCATTGTCTTCAGGACATGCAGGCTATGACGAAAAAGCTTCCCACTTCCCAAAAGTTCTGGTGTGGGAAGCTGACTTTCTCCAAGCTCAGCATAAACTCTTGAGAGAACATTTCCTAGGAACATGTGCAGCACAATAACAGAGCTCTGATCCTGTAGCCTCCAGGTTGCTGGTGAGGGGATGCTTATTACTGTACCCCACCTCACAAGCCTGGAACAGGCTGATCAGGTCCAGCATCTCCTATTGCACCCCCAGAACATCCCGAGACCTCTCCAAGGGTGTAGGATTTGCTTACCGAGCGGGAAAGGACAGCTCTGTGTTAGGCTGACCTGCAGTGGGTACACAGTTCCTCCCTAGGGACAATATGGATGAGAGGCTTTTTCTTTTCTCTTTTCAAAGAGGGACAAGCATCCTTCAAGGCAGACCTTGCCAAATTCAGCAGGAGGTGGAATGGGGCCACAGGAGAGCTGCTGCAGAAATGCAGAGGTTCTGTGTGATGCTCCCAGCTCCAGGCAGGTCACTTCAGACTTCAGGGTCCAGTGCTCCTTCCACCTGCAGGAGACCATAAAAGGTTCACCACAGGACTCCTGACTTTCCTAAAACCCACTTCTCTGCCAAAGCTTTCCTTAGGCAAGAGAGCAGCACAAAAGGAGGGACCACAGAAATCACAGAAACAGAGTTTACTGTGGAATAAAGTCTCATCTCTCTGGCAAGGTACCGCTATATGAGGTGCATTAGGTATATTTTGGATGGATGTATAATCTTAATTGTTGTGTATTGTTTGTATTGTAGTCCCAAGATCCAGGTCTTCATTATGCTAGATGCTGTACAAATATATAAGAGTCTGTCATGCATGGAAAAGCTTTTATTATGTAAATAGTCAGGTTGGGAAAAAAGAAGTAGTGTTATCTCTGTTTTACAGATGAGGCAGTGAGACGAAAAAAAAAAACAACAAAGCATTTTGCCCAAGGACACACAAAGTCTGTGGGTCAGCAGTGGACTTGAAATTCAAGTCTTGATTTAGTTTCTTACCATTTCTTCTTTCAATTTGTGTACTGCCCACAACATAATTAAAAATTAAGCACAAAGAAGACAACACTATGTGTAATTTATCTCTATCTGAAACAATCACCCAGCATCTCTCTCACAAATCATCCTCAAGTCTTGTTTCTTCAAAACCTGCATTTTTCCATGCCCAATTCCTGTGATCACAATGTTGAAAGATAAGAAGTTGAACTGTACTGAAAGACTATAAAGCTATTTGGGAAAAGACCTTTTTGATTATGGGGCTGTGTTTTGGTTGGATCAGCCTGCTGAATTTGTATTCCAAACCTTTTAAAAAGTGGTGCTAGCACTGTTTGGAATAAAAAGGGATGCATATAGATTTCTGCTATGAATATAGAGAGTCAGCCAATACATCTATAACTGCTGCTCAACCCTACCTGGTAGTCAAAATTATATATTGATATAAGCAACTAATCTATACCAAAGACAAATAAAACATGGATTTCACTCAAAAGGCACAATACATTTTGCTTTGTGTACAGCAGTGTTTTATGTCAGGCTTTAGGAAAGAATGTGGGAGGAGAGAATTATAGAAGTCGTGACAGTCACTGGAAAACAGAACAAAATGGAATTGACATTTACCAAGGCTAGATAATATCAAAATAATTCGATCGCATTCTTTGATAAATTAATGAATTAGCTAGACAAACAAGGGAAATATGTGTGTTTGGGGTTCAATAAAATAGCTGATGAGGAGCTGTGTATAAATTTATATCTCCTACATGGAGAAGTCTGCGATTTATAGGCATACACAATGTTGAAAGAAGTTGAACTGTATTGAAAGAAAAGAGCTCCTAAAAAGTAAGTCTTAAGATTGATTATTATAATTATTTTCATTAATGACCCATTTGGGAAACAGAGGTGTCTGATCATAAAAATACATTGAAGTCACGAAGATAGCAGGTATCATCAGTGTAGAGAAAGTTCAAATATTGCCCAGCAAGAACTGAATGTCCTTGAGGAGTGAGGCCACAGGAATAGTAAGAAAGCTGGCAGCAGACAAAATCTTGCAGGAAACCTGCAGTGACACAGGAAGATTTTTACTAAGTTGCGCCGGTGCAGCATGGGCACAGAAAAGGGAACTGAAACTCTAAAGTGCAATAGGAGAAGCATTTCTAGAAAAGTAAGGAAAGCATGAACGTTCTTGAATAAGACCCCAATAAGATTTTGCTTGGAATAAAATGCATTATTCTGATTGCATTAAGGAAAGGTGGATTCTTAATGAAATGGGTACAGAAAAGGACTGCTAAGATGAGGAGGAGACAAGAGCATTTCATGGCCTTGTACGCAGCTTGTTTAGCCCAGCAGCTGAGGACTGAGATGTGGTTTGATTACTTTCTGTGAATACATCAGGTAGGGGGAATATTAAAGGTATGCAGTCTTGGTGTATGAGCAAGTGGGTATAAATTGGCCATGAATAATTTAATTATCAATTAGGTGTTCTTTTTCCACCTGCATATTGAGGGTGTAAAAATCCACCTGCGTAGTGGGGGATGAAACCATACCTAGTTTTAGTGGGAAGCTCACAAAACATATTAAAGGAATCATGTGATCCAGTTGCCTGCAGTACCTGGGGACTGGATTTGATAACCTGGAAAGTCCTGCCAGTCCTATGTCTTAGTATATTCCTATGTCTTAGTGGGTTTCTATTACAGTGAGCCACCACCTCCATCTTATAATCTTATTAGATATTACAGTACCTGTAATCCCTTCAGTCCTAAGAATCCTTTCTATCCTTCTGAATTAAATTTCAAATAGAACAACCTAACTGTGGATTACAAAGCCATATGTGTTTTCTTTCTTACTCAGTAAGTTTGTTGTGGTGATTATCATAAAGAAAGACAAATTTCGTTAGGGACCACCAAGAGTTCTTTTAATATAAATTATAGTGTTTATGGAACAACTGTATCAACAAATTATTTCCTTATTTATTGTAATTGTTCAAATGGCTCCTAATGAAATTTTGGCCTCTTGAAGTGATCAGCTTGGAATGACTTTCCCTACTATGAAAATATTTAAATACAAACAAAGTCTGCCAATGTGTACAATTACAGTCATGTAGGGAACTGAAGGGATTATGTGTACTAGAAGTATAATCATGTGGCTTTCCAGATCAGCTGCTTCTACCAGAGAGGGAATAAAGCAAGCAGAAAAGTCCCAAAGAGAGCCCGTTACAGTTGGAGGGGCTTTGGGACATGATCATCAGAAAAGCTCACTTGTGTTATTTCCATAAGCCCATAATGCTTATGGCCCTGTAAATAAAAATGCATTAAATACATCTTGCTTTTCAAACTAATTGAGATGCAGCGTGAAGATTACTTTTTAGAAATAGGATGTTCTTTATGCAGGAGATCATGCTGGGCCCTGCTGCAACAAGAGCCATTGGGATAACACTGTATTTCATTCTAACATCTGCACTTATTACCGGTGGGATACTTTCTCCAACATTATGAGGTGGCTTCAGACTTGTAAAGCCCTTGAGAATTAAATACTATTGTTCCATGAAAGAAACTGCTGCCCAGCACAGGCCCCTATGACTGAATCAGCGGAGGAGGCTTTTGAAAGAGAAGCGAGGAAATAAACTGCATATTCTGCTGATGATTTTTATGACCTTACTCACACTTCTGCTGATGCTGTGTTAGCAAGAACAGTTCATTCCAGTGAGTATAATCTTAGTTCATGTGATTATGGACACAGATTTCTCTAAAACCTCCAAAATGGGATGCAATTTTTTAGAGTGCAGAACTGTTAGAAAGTCATAGGCTTTTAGCCAGTGCCATGATTTCAGGAGCCTGATTTGGAGTGTAAAGGACTTGTGATGAAGCTGGGCTGCACTCAACATGAGTTCACTGATTCAACATACCTGGTTTTTTGTAGGAATTGGCGTTTCTATCCAAGAAACAGGAAGCACACTAATGGATTGTTAGTCTGTTTTTTAGCTAAAGCCCCAGTTGGAATGATGTCTCCAACTTCAAGCACCAAACTTTAAGAAAGCTATAAGAAAAAGAAAGATCCAAGTCTTTACTTACAAGTCTAGTAAGCAGAAGGAGGGGGCTGTGGTTTTTGTTTGTTTGTTTTTTTTTTTTGTATATGAAAGGACTTGGGTTTAATTAGTCTAAATCAGGCTTTTATTTTCCCCTCTAAAAACAGGTTACAAAGTGGATCAGCACTCTGATATATTCCACAGTTTAATTTGCTGATAAAACCCCGAAGTTGAATTTCTGACCTTCTGTGTGTCCTTTCAGAAATTTACTCCTATGTTGCTCCTCTGACTCCATTACTGATGAACACAACTACTGTCAACTCCTCAGGCTGGATATTTTTCCTTGGTGAAACCTGATTTAAAAGTCATGTTTAAATCTACTGGCAGGGCCTAAGGGTTTGTCTTCCCTACCTTTAGTCATCTAAACCCAAGGTGTATACATGTGGCTGGACATGTCTGTTCCCTGCAGTGACAGAGGAGAAATAGCAACAAAGAGCTTCTTCACAGAGGGCAATTTCCAGATCACTGGAAGTCCCATCCTAACTCATCTCTGAGCATTTGCTGTTGGTTTTTGCCTTCAGCTGGCTGATGACACACTAAGCAACTGCGTGGCTTCATTATTTTGCTGTGCTCATGGAGATGCACCTCGTTGTCATCTTCGAGGCGTTTGGCACCGTGGGGACTCCTTTGTGACCAGTTCTTCCCATCCAGCCCTCTCTTCAGCCTCTGACACTTTCCATATCCTGCCTTATACTCACATTCGTTTCCTCGCCTCTTTTCCTTCTGTAACACATTCCTCTGCTTTGTTTTCTCTTTGCACTGTCTGTATTTGCTTCTTATGAATCTCAGTTTTAACTCTGGCTGCAGCTTTCACTAATGCATTCACTGCACGGTGCCCCTCTGACAATGTTTTACTGCTTCCATGTCTTATGGGACTGAATGGGACAAGGAAAAAAAAGCAATTTAAAGTGTAAGTGGCTTGTTAGCCATGCAAATTCTTGAATAAGTGGTATGATTTAAGTTCACTGAGAGAGATGGGAGCATTTGAGCTGTAACCCCACTTCTGATTCTGCCACTACCTCCTTCAGTGACCTTGTGTGATTTATTTAGCCTCTTGGGGCCAGGTTCACCTGAAAATAAAGAATAATGTGATTTCTTCCCCTAGGAATATATAAGTCTGAACAAACAGATGTATATACAATTCTTGAATTCCTGTTTATGTAAATGCAAAATGCTTATCTTTTTCCTTAAAACATTTACAAAAGGTCAAGAGAATTTCAGGGTTGAAAGATAAACAGTTCAGAAGAACTAGAAAAATTAAAATTACACACGTATGCACTTATCACAAACCTTTAGAAAGCCTATAATTAAGTAATCACTAGTTCTCTGCATTATAGTAGATGTTATCATAAGCTGTTAAATTGTGTAGCAGCTTGTAATACTGTGCACTCTGTTTATACAGGATAAGGACTCTGTGGAAATTATTCAGATTAATGTATCATCTTCTGAAATGTGTGCTTCAGTTGTGCCTAGTCAGCCAGGATTGAGATGTTCCCATGCTCTGCTCTACAGAAGCCTGACAAGGGAGCACAGTATCTTCCTGACAGAGTCAAGATACAAACTTGGAGATGCCAAGCTGTTTATTCAGACACTCAGACCCTCCGTCTCTTACTTTTGCAAGACTCATTTGCGGTGCACATCCTTGGCAGTTCCTCCCAGCAACCAGCCTTCAGTGCAAGAAGGATGCTCAGAAAAGGGTTTTCTCCCATGGTCTCCAGGACATTATTTTTTCCTTGAGCTTTTGTGTTCAGAGAAAAAATACCTCACCAAGCACCTACAGGTGACCTCTCCTTCTGTGGCCCCTCTGCTCAGCTGCACCTGTCTTCCTCTCCCACATCTCCATGGCAGACCCATCTCCTGACGCCCTACCTCAATGTTACCCTGTCTCAATTCTTCTCTAAAACCAATTTTTCTCTTTTTGTTAGTCTTCCCTCCCGCTCTGATACTCAGCTCCAGAGCCATAGTTAACCTTGTACCCCTTGCTGCAGCCTTGTTTGACACAGAGAGCTCGAGTTCTCAGCTTGGCTGAGCTTTGCTTGGAGAATGGAGGAGAAAGCCTGGAGGCTGAAAGGGCAAAATAAATCTCCAGCAATAGCAGTTTAGACCTGGTTGTAAGATCCAAGAGATCATTTTACCACACCTGAATCACTGGCATTCACAGGCAGTATCTCAGGGTTTGGGAGTCAGGTGATGCTCACTGATATCCAGGGTTCCCATAGGTGTCCACTTAAAGTTGCTTATGCTACCTGGAGAAGGCAGAGTTGAGGTTGGAGTGTGTTAATGAGCTTCAGTGCCAACCTCTTGACCAGCTTGCTCCTGAGTGGAGCTCAGCACAACCTGACAGCCCACAGTGTAAGGTGTATTACCTCTACCCCAACACTGCAATGCTACAAGCACTTGGATAGTGAAGTAGTAACAGATGGAAGAAGAAATTAAAAGGCATTAGCAAGGAAATAAGCTGCTTTCATTTGAGATTTGAGCCAACAGACTAAAACTGTGTGATTCAGTAGGAAAACAGTGAAGTTGAAGAGCAGCTCAGGGAGAAAATTATCCTTGTATCAGTAAGGAAAGTAGTTTTAAAATAGGAACCTCACTTTAGGATTAGTAATGAGATTTGCAAACTTTCGCTTTTGTATTATCATTTGTTGTTGAAACATGCCCAGTTGATTTGTCTGGAAATGAGTGAAATTAGTCTAGCAGCTGGTCTTGTCTCAGTGTACTTTTCCTGGTGGCTACTACATCCCCAATCTCACACATGCTCCAGCGTCCCCATCAGAGAACACCACACACACCTCTGGTCATTCATACAGCACCAGGCGTATGCCAAGGGCTGTGTGAGTCCTGGTGGCAACCGGCCAGCTGCAGTCTTCATAACTTATTACACGGGAAACCCAAAGAGCACAACTCCTAAACCTCAGTTGTGCTGACAATGGGGCTAATTATCGGGGAGAGGAGGAGGCTCAGGGGTGACCTTATGGCTCTCCACAAGTACCCGAGAGGAGGCTGTAGCCAGGTGGGTGTTGGCTTCTTCTCACAGGTAACCAGCGACAGGATAAGAGGACTTAGTCTTAAACTGCACCAGAGGAGGTTTAGATTGGACACGAGGAGGAATTTCTTCACAGAAAGGGTTGATTAGACATTGGAACGGGCTGCCCAGGGAGGTGTTGGGAGTCCTTATCCCTGGAGGCATGTAAGGCAAAACCGGGCGTGTCATTTGGTGCATTGTGGTGAACTCGACGATCTCAAGCCATGTTTTCCAACCTCACTGACCCTGTGACAACCCAAGGGCCGGCCGGGGCCGTGCGGCGCACACACCCTCGGGGTTCCCTCACGGCCGCCCCGCCCCTCCCCGCCCGCCATGGCG